>CM047809.1:48194155-48694155 GCA_026214975.1 Gentiana macrophylla
ACCAAACAGCTGTGAAGAATCTTTATAAATCGTCAAACGTCGCAAAAGAGCTTTTACCGGCGCAAACCGGGCCTTTAGCGGCGCACGCCGGGACAAATGCAGATTTTTTGCTCAAATGGATGCATGTTACTAGTAATGATGAAGAATATGGGTAATGATGATTCCTAACAAACTCCACATGACTCACCATCCTTCACTTGCCAAACTCCTATATATACCATCCCATTTCCTTCGATCAAACTTGCCCCATATATGTATATATCCTTATATACATATATATCTATCTATTATTTCCCTCCTTCTTCCCTCTTCTTCTTCCTCCTTCTTTCTTCTTCCCACGTCCCTTAATTTTCTTCTTTTATTTTCTTGAAGTGAGTTTATATATATATATATATATATATATATATATATATATATATATATATATCTTCTTCTTCTTTTTCTCTTTTTATTTTCTTTTCGGGGCCCGTATATACATATACATGTCTATGTATGTATGTATATATGTTTTTCACATATATAAATAAAATGGTTATAGTATCGTTGTAATGGCGGAATAATTATCGAAGATTGTTGATTTCGAAGCTTTGGCATGTTAGATCCGGTGGAAACGACCCCGATTCGATAGTCATAACCGGTAATATATTCTAAAATTGTTATGTTTATTATTTCTATTTCTATTTATATATGATATTAAACTAAAAATATATCTAGCCAAGATATGAATCAATTAGTTAATCTTTTGGTAAAATGAATGATCGACTCGTAATCATGATTAAAACCAATTATAATGAATCTTTTTCTATTTTGCAACGTATTGATAATATATTCGAATGACGTAATCAATCATGATGAATACCACATATAACTCTGGCGATGTAATCGACCCGAGAAGTCGAGGATATGAGTAAAAATAGAAAACCGGAGGGTAAAAATGGCCGTCTGATTAACGGAATCCTATTTCCTACCCGGGGGCAGATTTGTCCTGGAAAGATGAATCTTATTGAAATTTGTACTCGAGATCTTAATAATGTTAAAATCACAGTTTAATTGAAACTACACCGTTTGTGTTAAATCGATCCGCTTGACAACCGGAGCCTCTTGAATAACATCGGCCGTCTGACGAACGGAATAACCTCTTTTATCCGGGGTAGATTTGTACTGCACTGTTCGAGACTAACTAAGATTAGCATGGGGCAGTTGTGGACCTTGGACTGATGACATTTGACATATGACAATTTCATACGCTCGTGTGAGGAGGAGTTGTTTAGCTTAGGAGTACACCGATTCATATATAATTGACCTCCTTGCATCAAGGAAAAGACCTGTCTCATTTATTAACTAAAAAGAGATATTGATTCAGTAACATAATTCTTGGCTAGATCCAAAAATATATATAATATTAGTATTTATTTGTTTTATTTTCTGTTTTACTAACATCTAACTCTAACATTTCTAACTGATCTAATAATCTAACCCAGGAAAAAGTAAAAACTGCGACTTAGATCGAGTTAATAATAGCTTCTTGGTGTTTAACCCCACTTAAAAGAATTACCATGTTTCCCCGAGGAATACGACTCGACTCACCGAATAGAGCTACAATTTGATCCGTACACTCGCCGGTTAGGATCTCAGATAGCCTAGGTAATGTCCGTCAGCTTTCTGGCGCCGTTTCCAAGGTTAGGTTTAGGTCTGTCACACATCAACCATATAAAGAGGGTTTTTATTCCCCAACTCTATATCCGTAGTGTTAGAAACATTCACAAGACACTTATCTGAGGGGAAGAGTTTTCAAATGTTCACCAGAATGTTGTATAGAACTATGAGCACTTTGTTGAGCATTTGGTAATACTGAGCCTTGGTCACCAATAAATTTTTTTTCATGTCCGTTAGAAACATCATAAAGGACATTGCGGGAGACTGACCTGTACTTGCTGGAAGAAGTCTTCTTAATGTACGCTCTGAATTGAGAGTCCACCATCTCCCTCTATCCTCCACTCAATTTCATTTTTTGTCTTGGCCAAATTAGAGCAACTTCATACAGATTGAAGTGTTGATCTAGGGACTCTATTTTCATGCTTCTTTTTCTTCTTATTAGAATGTTGCTTCTGAGTCTATTTCATTTTAGTCTCTGTAACCTTGGCTTGTCCTCCATGGGAGATTACAGCCTGTACTTTTTCTTGTAACTTTAACAAGTTCTGGAAGTGTAACTACATCGTCTACTTTCTCATCCATCAAGATATCAAATCTTGAACCTGGTACCGGGGCTTGAATTATTGTAGTTGGAGCATTGACAGCCGGACCCATCTATTGCGGTTGGGTCTGGTCCTGTTCAGCTCTTTGATCATCTTATACTCCCAGTTAGGATTCCATCATCTCCTTCGTTGGGCTATCATCCAAGGCGCATAGGGAATCTAAGCAATAGGGCCTTGTACCCCAGAACCTGCAGCCTTCACCGACTGATTTACATTAGCATCCACAACCACATTGAGAGGACACTCCTTCTGTGTACAAATTTTCCACACCCCCAACAAATCTGTTGAAGCCCCTCACACTCCACCTTATATATACGCCCATTGATGACAACAACTTCTTTTAGACGCTTCTCCAAATCAATTTCCACACAGACCTGGCAAAGCGTCCCCTAGCATTCATGGTGGTAAAGGGATCGATCTTCGAAAAATTTCCATGGACAAACCTGAAAATTGAACCCATGCTAGGGTTGTTATTGTTTCAAATTCAGGCTGAAAAAATGATTTCCATTTTCTCACAACCAAATAATTGCCCATGATGACCCAAGGACCATTCTCCAGTGCAAATTCATAGTCTTCTTTGTTGGTAAATCGAATCACATATAAACCGTTCTTCAAGTCTATGACTTTGATTCGCCCCTTGTGTTTCTAAATCTCGCTGAGTCTTTGACATAGGTACTTGTAGGTAATGGAATTACCCAACAATATAAAAATCAAATCCTTCTTCCATGGACGCCAGAAGTCCAATAATTCTTCCAAAGGGATTGTTATTGCATCCTTTTCAGTTTCGGGGAGGAAAAAACAAAGACTGAATCGGGAATGACAAACGACATAAACTAAGATATCGCAGTTCTAATCCAAGTCTTAAAACAAAACTGAATCCAATGCCCATACAATGGAAAGTAATTATTGTATACAACCATCTCGACATCCCAAATGAACACAAAGGAAAAAAAAAACTTAAATTATGAAAAGTACAAAGTCTAGAAGGTTTCTCAAACGTCACACGTTTAAGTTCCACATTGTAATAAACTGAATAAATTAAAATAAATATAAATCAAGTTCATCGTTCATTGTCTCATGTTCAAGCATCAGCATCATCAATGTTATCATCATCTACCTGCCAATCTTCTCGGGCAGAGAAAACATACACAATAATAGGGGTAAGTACAATTGTTTTGAGTAAGGGGTAAAAGAATATGTACAACATTCATATATATATATCAAACAAAGGATTAAATTCATTGCCACGTATATTGTAAAGTGCTCACTCCTCTTCTAAGATCTCCATGAGTAAAACCTCGACCAAGCAAGGGTTTGTAATGCTATGATCCAAGGACGCTTCGCCTGAATGATGAGTATGCATGAGGACATGTTCAATACCTCATCATATTGCACGGACTATTCCGTGTGGATTGTTCAGTATTCACTCATTTCCTAAACTACCAACACCATCGTGCATACTCATCTTTCTGTGTGGACTGTTCCATATTCACTCACGAAAATGATATTTCCAACTGTTCCATGTTCAGTACCTCATATTTCGGAATATATGCCATCTTCCTCCATGAACTACCAACACCGTATTCACTCATTTCCCAAACTTCATAAACAAAATCAAACCTACCCTTCTTTAAAGCCATCACTAAAGAAAGTGATCCCTTTATTACTCCCAATTTACTTTTATTACAATTGCCATTTATATGATCAGCCATTAATGGAAGATAATTCAAGACCTCATTTTCTACATCAAATACTGCAATGTGGCCTGCACCATCACCACATATTCCGTTTGTGAGCCAATGCATACAACCCTGTACTGAAATCGTGTGCCCCAAAACCAAATGCCCGTACTCGAAAGCAAGTTTCAATTCCTTCCAGAAATCAAACTTCAAACTATACACCCACTTAGGAAAGAGGATAAGATTAATTCTCATTCATTGCATTAATTGTGATACAATTACATCATTATATCATCCTCAGCACAATAACATAATAACAAACTAGATCTTATCTAGACTTATCTATTACACTTGACATAATTATGGAAGACATTGGACTTATTAATGATTTTGCCCACAACACAGGCCCATAGGCCCACTATACTTCAACAGCCCCCCTCAAACTAAATGGGGAGTGATCCACATTGAGTTTGTATCTTGAAGATTTAAACTGTGCTCTAGCAACAGGTTTTGTAAGGCAGTCTGGCAACTGATCAGAGGAAGAAACATGTGAAACCTGTAGATGACCTGCCAGAACATGGTGTCTAACAAAGTGCACATCAATCTCATTATGTTTTGTCCGGGCATGGAACACTAGATTCTGAGCTAGTGACTCAGCCCCAATGTTATCACTGTATAACTGTGGCTGGCAGGGAAGAAGGATATGCATCTCTCTAAGTAAAGACTGTAACCATAACACCTCCGCAGCCAAATGAGCAAGAGCTCTATACTCAGATTCTGTGCTAGACCTTAAAACTACTTGTTGTTTCTTAGATGACCAGGACACTAGAGAATGCCCTAAAAACACACAGTATCCTGCTACTGACTTTCAGTCAAAGGGATTACACCCCCAATCTGCATCAGAAAAGCCCTAAATCTTCAGGTTCCCAGATGCTTTGAACACCAATCCTAGATGCACTGTCCCCTTGATGTATCTCAGTACCCGTTTGAGGGCTTTCCAGTGTTCTGAAGTAGGAGAATGCATAAACCGTGAAAGAGTGTTCATAGAAAAAGAGAGGTCAGGTCGTGTAAAAGTCAAATATTGCAGACCTCCTATAGCACTTTTGTATGGTGTTGGATTCTGGAGAGGCTCCCCCTCATCAGGCCTCAGAATCATTCCAGTGATCATAGGAGTTGGGGCTGGTCCATCTTGTCCAATAACTGTAGTGCATATTGTTTTTGAGAAAGAACAAGCAAATCTGTAGTCCTATGAACTTTCATCCCTAGAAATTGTGAGATATGACCTAGTTCTTTGAGAGGAAACTTAGAATTCAATACTTTAACAAACTTCTGGATTGCATCAGATGAGTTACCTGTGATCAAGAAATCATCCACATATACAAGCACATACAACACAGTCTGATCATGCATAAAAATGAACAAAGAGCTGTCTGACACTGATTGTCTAAAACCCCACTTCAACAACTGATTCTTCATTTCATCAAACCATGCCCTTGGGGCTTTCTTAAGCCCATATAATGCTTTTTATAACTTACGGACATGTGAAGGCTTGTTTGGGTTTACAAACCCTTCTGGCTGTGTCATAAAGACAGTCTCATGAAGGGTACCATTCAAGAATGCATTGTTGATGTCCACCTGTTGAATTGGCCACTGTTTCTAGACAGTAAGTGACAGAACCAACCTGATTGTAGATGACATAGCCACTGGACTGAAAGTGTCATTGTAATATACCCCTGGCTGTTGTTGAAATCTTTTTGCAACAAGTCTTGCCTTATGCTTCAGAACACTGCCATCTGGCCTATGTTTTAGCTTATACACCCACTTATTGCCCACTATATGTTGTGAGGGATCTGGTGGTACTAAGTCCCATGTATGAATATCACTCAGGGCCTTATATTCTTGCTGCATTGCCTTGTTCCAATCAGGATTAGCAAGGGCATCATCTACTCTTGTGGGTTCACTTTGGCTTGTATAGGAATATCTTTGAGCTAGTCTAGAAAACCTCTTTGGTTTGTAGATCCCACTCTTAGCCCTGGTCTGCATAGGATGAGTAGGCTCTCTGTTTTGATTGGTAGGTTGTACAGGAACATCAACACCATTAGACTGCAACTCATGCCCTGAACTGTCATGACTACCAGGTGATGTGGACCTGTCAGAGTCATGTCTTGGACCGGGAGATGGTGATGATGGTGGTGTACAAGGAGATGGTGATGATGGTGGTGTGTGCTCAGTTCTCTCACTTGTATCATTCTCTACTGGTGACTGCTCCAGACTGTTTGTATCATGATCCAAAGATGCCAGGACATGAAACTGATTAAAAGTGAAGCTAGGTCTTAAGTGTTCTATGACTTGAGGTTCAGATCCTTCCAGGATAATACTCAGACTTCTATGAGGAAAGACTTTTTCATTGAAAGTAACATCCCTAGAGATATAGATTCTACCAGTAGGATCTAGACATAGATGACCTTTGTGGTGTGAACTGAGCCCTAGATAAGTGGACTGGTGTGTGTGATACTGGAACTTGTGAGTGTTTTAGGGTCTTAGAAGGGGGTAGCAAGCACAACCAAATACTCTAAAACTAGTGTAGACAAGAAGCTTTTTATACAGAGTTTCAAAATGAGACTTGTCCAGTAAAACAGGGGTAGGAAGTATGTTGATTAGATGGACAGCATGTTCAAAGCTGTTTCACCAGTACTTCAGAGACAGATTAGCTTGTGCAAGGAGACTTAGACCTGTTTCTGTAATATTCTGTGTTTTCTTTCTACAGTCTCATTTTGGGATTGTGTGTGAGGACAGGGATGCTTGAAATTTATACCAAACTGACTAAGATGAGACTCAAATGATCTAAATTCTCCACCCCTGTCAGACTGGAGATGCTTGATTTTTAAGTTAGGTTGATTTTCAACAAGGACTTTAAACTTAAGGAAGGTGTCTAGAGCTTCTGATTTGTATTTTAAAGGGTAAATCCAAGTAAACCTGCTGAAATTATCAACAAAAGATATATAGTAGGAGTATCCATTGACATATTTGACTGGAGATGGCCCCCACAAATCTGTATGGATAAGCTCCAGAGGCTTTGTAGACACAGACTTGGATGAAGTATATGGTATAGAATGCAATTTTCCCATTTGACAAGCTTCATAGAAAGGAAAAGTTTCATTGATATCAAAAGATTGATTACAACTATTTAGAACATGCTTTAACACCCTAATGGAAGGATGACCTAGTCTCATATGCCATAGCTCTAAAGACTTGGCAGTACTAGCTACAAAAACAGACTTATTTGACTGGGCTTGAGACTGATGAAGACTGGAAATGCCTGGAAACTTCTGAACTTGATACAAACCATCCTTAAGCTGTCCTTCCAGCAGAGTAGTTCTGAATTCCTTGTCCTTCACACAACAGCCAGAATCAGAGAACTCAACATAAACATCATTGTCAGTAAGTAACTGAGATATACTTAGCAAGTTTTTAGCAATTTTAGGGACACATTACTCAAAAACAGAGTTGTGTGTGGTACAAGAATAGTAGCAAAACCAGTGTGTGTAATTTAAAGCTTCTCACCATTACCAACAATTAGACCATCTGATCCATCATAGGGAGTGCTAAGACATAGGTTGTTCAAGTCTGATGTCACATGGTTGCTAGCTCCACTGGTCAGACACTATTTCTGGAGAGGCAAGGTAGGCAGACACTTTTTTGGCTTGTGCGGCTGGTGTAGTAGGTGCTACAAATTCGGTTTCAAACCTATGCCAATATTCAGCAGCAACATGTCCAACCTTTAGACAAATTTGGCATGTTGGTCTTGGTCCTTGATTACCACTGGACTGATTTCCCCTTCCATTAGACCTTCCTCTACCTCTTCCTCCTCTGTAAGCACCTGTTCCTCTATTACCTCCAGCAGGTGGCCCATGTGGTCTAGACTGATTTCTTTCAGCATTGGATTGAGTAAACGCATCATTGGCACTAGGGTTTGTAAGATTGACTGCTGGTGAGTTATACCGAGAGATTAGGCGTTCATGAGTAAGCAATTGGGCTTGTACCTCTGCCCAGGACAGAGAGGTGACCCTCGAGGTGATAATCATAACCACCGATTCATATTCACTAGAGAGACCACCTAAGGTTGCAAGAACAAGCCCCGAATTAGGAATGGGAAGACCTGCTGTTGCCAAGTTGTCGGAGTAGCTCTTCATCAGAGCAAGATAATCGGCCATGCTCTTCGTTCCTTTCTCAGATTTGGTCAGGGCATCCTTCATATTCAAGAATCCTAGCTTGATCTTGGTTACTGAACAAAGTTTTTAATGTTCTCCAGTCTTCTGCAGCTGTTGTGCACCCAATGATCTCCTGTAAAGCTTGTTTGGTCATGGATCCAATGATCCATCCAAGAAGAAGCTGGTCGGTGGTGTGCCATGCTTCAAACGCCGGATTATTTCTAGACCGGAGGTGCCTTGAACAATCTGAGGTGGTGGTGGTGGTGGCGTTGTTCCAAAGAGATGGCCATCCAATCGATGACCGCGAATGACCGGAAGAGCACCGACGGTTGATGTAAGAGTTGGAATGGTGAGAGATCCGACAGGATGGGATCCAAAAAGAGGAATGGAATTGGGATCAGCTCAAAGAACAGAGAGGGTTGCTCTATCAGCGGTGATGGTGGGCGTAAGGATTGGAAGAGAAAGAGTAGCAGCAGTGATTGGCTCTGAACGGCCATTTTCTGTGGTGTTGGATCTCCGGTGGACATGTTCCACCGTTTCTTGCTCTGATACCAACATAGAAAAAAGGATAAGATTAATTCTCATTCATTGCATTAATTGTGATACAATTACATCCTTATATCATCCTCAGCACAATAACTGAATAACAAACTAGATTTTATCTAGACTTATCTATTACACTTGACATAATTATGGAAGACATTGGACTGATTAATCACCATGTTGATTTGGCCCACAAAACAGATCCATAGACCCACTATACTTCAACACACCCAAACCGACCTATGCTTTTTTCTCATCACTTGAATTGGAGACATGCTGCAGGAATCCTAACCATTACATAATCATTAGTTTTCGCAACAAATGCAATTCTTTCACTACATGGATTAACATTCATGTATGGGATTTCGACATTTTTGTTAGGATAGGTGTCGTGTGTGGAGTGATTTATGAAACAAATCCGTAATTTACGGATTAAATTACGGAATATTAATCTAGAAAATAAATCATGCAAATAGAATAATTCATATTATTTAGCAGATCTAACAAAATATATATCATCATGCATATCTGATTCAAACATTAGACAATAAAGGTAGTATGCACAAAATAAAGAACTAGAGATCAAACCGAGGCGAGTAGTTACTCTTTCCTTAAGACAAATTGCTCCGGTATGGTGTCGACGGTAGTAGCAACTTTCTCCCAAGATACAACGGCTTTCGTCTCGGATTTAGAGGCACTTAAAAAACCCAAGCTCCGGAGAACTTACATAGTGCTCTGACATCTCTTCGACTCAATAAGTAGATCTATATGACTGACTCTTTGTGGTGGAAAGACACAAGAGAAAATTCTATGCTTAAACTCTCATACATGAGATTCTTTATATAGTGGAGATGAGGAACCAATGTTCAAATATGATTGGCTGAGACACATCATCAAAATTTTCCCCTTGGAAAAGTAATGGCCGACTTCTCCCTGAAGGAAAGAAGCTAGGCACCCATTTATTCCTCAAGCCATGTGGGATTAAATCCCGCAATCTGATTGGTCGGATGACGCATCTTTGAATTCTAATTGGTCGAATGACTCAACGAATTCTGATTGGTCGAATGACACAATCACATCCCAAAATTAATTTATGGTAAATTTCATGAAGAAATTTTGTCCAAAAAATTAATAGTAACACCCGAACCGAACCGAGCCGAGCTCGAGCACGAGCCGAGCCGGACGGACGGCGGCGGCGGCGCGCGCGCGCGTGGGGAATAATCTAAGTCCTCCCTCCTGCACAAAAGTACCTTGCCCCTTCGGGCACATCTATAAGAGTATACACTAGCTCTTATTACTTGAGCTCACAAGCCTCAAGTTACCTATGTGGGAGAATGGGGTGAGGTCCTCCCTTCAACACCCATCTCCTACATATTTTCTACCAACTTTAGCTATTAATTTCTCATTCACCCAACATCCAAATCGAGTGATTCAAAAGCCCATCATCAACTGCTCCGTATGGAGTATTTAATGATATCATTAACTCTCGATGACATACATCGGAGCCTATCCGTAAATCGCGCTAAAGTTGACTATTCAACTCTTCAAAAAGGGCTTTTTCTCCAACAATCCCCCATATGTATGAATATTAATGCAAATGCAATTGCAGACTCTGAAGAGAAGTCAGACGGAAAAGTATTGCATCAGGAGAGGTAGCTTCTGGCCTTGAACCTGCCTTAGTGAAGTACTATCGGATTTACTCGGCTAACCAGTGAACTAGGTCTTGAACTGTTCAGCCTTTAGTGTAAACCAAGACATATCACTCACACAATATTTCCCCTAGCACCTTTCGCTTCTCATGGTTGTGTCCGTCTCGGCCCTGGACAACACTTGGTTTCAGAAAGTGCTTTAGAGAATTCAAGCCTCAAAATTCTCATAGAAGCGGCCCCACTTCGCACTTACATAGGTGACCTCCTATCAAGGGTATTCTGCCCTACCCCACATGAATATCAAGCTATAGGAATCATTAAAAGCTAAGCTTAACCTCACACCCTCTGCAGATAGCACTTTTATTCTCTCAGAATGGGTAAGTGCTGGACTGTTCCTTATAGCTTAGTTGTCCCTTTTGAACCATGATCTTGGCATCTCCAGTCAATATGGTTGGGTTTCCACTACAAGGAAACATGCGTAATAGGCTTCAGTCCCATTCCGGTTGTCAAAATTGACATCTGATCTCTAGTTAAAACTTTTGTAAGCGGATCCGCAAGATTCTCCTTCGATTTTACACAATCGATGGAAATCACGCCATTAGAGATCAATTATTTAATGGTACATCGTCTACGCCGTATGTGTCGAGACTTACCATTATACATACTACTCTGTGCCATTTCTTTAGTTGACTGACTATCGCAGTGTATGCTGATAGCAGCCACGGGCGTGGAACATCCTCTAGGAAATTCCAAAGCCATTCAGCTTCTTCTCCAGCCTTATCAAGGCTATAAACTCAGCTTCCATGTGGAACGAGCTATGCACATTTGTCTTGTAGACTTCCAGGACACAGCAGCACCACCAATCATGGATAAGTATCCACTGGTGGACTTTGAATCCTTTGTATCTGATATCCAGTTGGCATCACAGTATCCTTCTAATACTGCTGGATATCTAGTATATTGTAGTCCCAGACTCATAGTGTACTTCATGTACCTCAACAACCTATTTAAGGCTTTCCCATGACTATGATCTGGATTACTCGTGAACCTACTCAGTTTGTTCATTGCACATGCTAAGTCTGGTCGTGTATAGTTGGTTATGTACCTCCGACTTTCAATCACTTGAGAATATCTCAATTGATCCACAGGTTCACCTCGCTTCTTGACTAAGTGCATACTTAGGTCAAGTGGAGTGCTCACAGGACTTTCATCAAAGACATTAAGTCTTTTTTTTAAAACAGACTCATGATAATGAGTTTGCGACAACACAAGTCCACCAGATACACTAGAGATCTTAATCCCTAGTACCACATCCGCAACTCCCAGGTCCTTCACATCGAAGTTCCTTGCCAGCATCCTTTCCGTATTCATGATACTCTCATGAGTACTTCCTATTATCAGCATGTCATAGACATATTATTACATAAGTGTGTTCTTAACGTAGACATATATATGTCCTACCCACTTGACAACATAACATTGTCAAAACCGATATGCCGTTGCTCTGGCTATTATTCGAGCCACAGAGAGACTTAACAAGTCTACACACCTTACTCTCTTAGCCTGGAACTATGAACCCATCGGGTTGTTCCAAGTACATCTCTTCCTTCAACTCACCACAAACATCCATTTGATGGATTTCTAGGTTATAGTCTCCAGCTATACCTTATATAAGTAATTCTCGTAACTGGTGAGTAAGAAGTCAAGGCCTTTTCTGTCGATACCCTCAGGCTACCAACAACGCCTTACAATAAATCCATTAACCTTTTTTTTCTTCTTGAAGATCCACTTGGAAGACCAACCAACTTCCAAGTTTGGTTTTGCATGATGGATTTTATTTCACTATTTATTGCCTATTTCCAGAAAGGAGCTCTGGAGTAGACATTGTCTCAGCATATGTCCTTAGTTCGTTTTCTACCATATAGGTCAGAAAACCAGGACCAAAAGACTGGGAAGTCTTAGCCCTCTTACTACGATGAGGTTCCTCAAATTCTTGAGAATCACTCGTGCTTGTTCCTTCTTTAAGACTTTCCTTACAAGGAAAGAACACCACATTCTTAGACTCGATGATGCCATGTTCATGTACATCATTGATGTCTGATTTATGCACCAAAAACAATAGGCACTAATGATTTTAGGTCCTATCACTCACTTTGGTTTAGGCACTTCGACCTTAGCCAAACACCCCCACATTTCCAAGAATCTGTAGTCTTTCCACAATTCATATGGGGTAGCACCCTTCTTCTTTGAATGGATGTTATTCAGAATCAATTCGAATGAGAGGACATCTTCCCGCCACAAGTTCTGATGTAAACTCAAACTTATCAACATAGCATCTATCAACTCTTTAAGAGCTTGGTTCTTGCACGTCACTTGACTGAGGTGTGTATGGTGTAGTTGTTTGATGAATGATTCTGGGCCCTTAGCATGACTCATGAAACAATACATCATATCCACCATCACAATTCCTATGGATACATCTCATCCGTTTGCAATGTCTATCAGCTTCATTCTGACAACCCTCAAGGCAACACGGGCCTTATCATAATATTTTGGTGCTATACTCAATAAAAGTAACATTATACTTTTATCACCTCTAGTTTGTATGAATCTGGAGGTTCTGTGTTCCTTTCTACCGGTCTACCGGTGAGTTAGCCAACATGGCTTCAACACATATTAGACACTCGCGATTAGGATCAAATTTCAAATTTGGTAACAACACCATGTTCATCAATGGACGAACGAATTTGAAATTTGCAAGTCTTAGTCACAGTGTCACAAGCAATATTACTCAAGCATGTAAGCAGATCTTAAAGCCAATCTCACTGGCTCTTTACGGAGCATCACTCTTTGTGCTCAACAGACAGTTACACTGTCAACATACTGATCAATCTGGTTTGATCATTCAAAGCATCGTTTGTTACACCACCGAATTTCTCCATCCAATGGATGAAATTAATCGGTCACTGGTGCTACGTCTGGTGTTACAACATGCACGTACACTTGTGTCACAAAAGACACAACCACACTTGGATTCACCTTAGTGTATCCTTCCATTTCTGTTCGATGAACAGAAGATCGACAAGTTTTGACATGGTGTGTAATCATACTAAAACCAATCAATTTTTCAGAAATTAACAAGTTTTATGTTACTCTAAAATCATAAACATTGTTCTAGAGTCATCACAAAATTAGCATCACGACTCGTGACCAATAGCCTGAACCAAATGTATTCCAACACAATCAATTGTATTGACCACACAACCAACTCTATTTCTAAATTCAAAACGCAAGAAGTAAGAAAAGTAATTTAATGTCATTGGTACATACTAACCAGAACAACGCATTCGTACCACATACAAAGTCATATAACTCGATCTGGTTGCTGCCATAATATTATTACTTCAAATAAAGAGCTACCTGGCACATTAGCTAGAAATACTCATTCAACAACATTGGTGGCAACATTATTTATACATGTAATTTGGAAACCTCAAGAACTTTGAACTTAATGTCTAAAGTACAGACAGATTACCACTCAACAACAATATATGTAGTGGTATACTCTCAACTATTGAACAAAACTCCATGAAATACCATTCAGTGCATGAATTAACAAAGGAATCCCAATCATGTGCTCTAGTATCCAATTTCCACATATGTTATGGGAAGAATTAATCAAAGCATGTATGCAAACATTACGCTTCCCACTGTGAAGAAAACAATCGATACTACTATAATGATCTTTCCCTCCTTATCTATATATTTCTATTTATGCCCTTTCCAGCCCCAACAACGTCGGTCCAAAACAAATAATTAAGTTATCGGTTTTGATCTTTTTATAGACAATATGATATGCATAAATATCCACCAATTATATCACATTTATTCTCCCTTTTTTAAACAAAATCCAGTGCCGAGCAAAATATCCATATATTTCGTAGCCCAACAGAATTCCATTTAAATCAACAATAAATGAAACACACCGACTAACGGAACCTATTTAACTTAGGATATTGATACAACGTCATGGATTACCCAAAATCAAGTAATTACATGTCCTACTAAAGGTTACAAAGTAACAACATATAGCTTTCATTAACAGACTAACATAATTCCGAATACACGGCCACTCAATTAGCAATCCATAAATCCGAGACAGTCAAAAAGAACAGACCAACATCCTACATGCCATGATAAACCCAATTTCTTATTACTCAATCAAAAGGCTGGCACGTATGTTTAGGAATCGCCAATGATTGCAAGGAAAATTACCATATATATGATTGGTACGAAGCAGCCCTAAATTTAGCGCAACACAACACGTAAAATTGAACTAAAAATCTATGTCCTCCCTCCTGCACAAAAGTGCCTTGCCCCTTGGGGCACATCTATAAGAGTATACACTAGCTCTTATTACTTGAGCTCACAAGCCTCAAATTACCTATGTGGGAGAATGGGGTGAGGTCCTCCCTTCAACACCCATCTCCTACATATTTTCTACCAACTTTAGCCATTAATTTCTCATTCACCCGACATCTAAATCGATTGATTCAAAAGCCCATCATCAACTACTCCGTATGGAGTATTTAATGATATCATTAACTCTCGATGACATACATCGGAGCCTATCCATAAATCGCGCTAAAGTTGACTATTCAACCCTTCAAAAAGGGCTTTTTCTATTTTATTTAAATACAAAAATAAAATAGAAAAAGTTTTTGTAAAAAACAAAATTGACACAATCATCTTACGCTATTACTTATCAAGGAGTCTTTTATTGTGACGCCCACTACTCGTATACCGAGTATTTATTGAAAAAATAACATTCCGCACACTTTTTTTTTATTATAGAAAATAATATATACATAAGTATCGATGTCATCATTATTAGAATGCAATGCGGAAACAACAAAGACTGACTCGGGAATGACAAACAACATAAACTAAGATATCGCAACATTTCTAATCCAAGTCATAAAAGAAAACCGAATCCATAGACCATACAACGGAAAGTAATAATTGTTTACAACCATCTCGACATCCCAAATGAACTCAAAGGAGAAAAACTTAAATTATGAAAAGTACAAAGTCTATAAGGTTTCTCAAACGTCACACGTTTAAGTTCGACATTGTAATAAACTGCATAAATTAAAATAAATATAAATCAAGTTCATCGTTCATTGTCCCATGCTCAAGCATCAGCATCATCAAAGTTATCATCATCTACCTGCCAATCTTCTCGGGAAGGGGAAACATACACAATAATTGGGGTAAGTACAATTATACTAGGTAAGGGGTTGCAGAATCAGTACAACATTCATATATATATATATATATATATATATATATATATATATATATATATACATACATACATATATATATACATACATACATACATATATATATATATATATATATATATATACAACATTCATATATATATATATACATACATATATATATATATATATATATATATATATATATATATATATATATATATATATATATATATATATATATATATATATATATATATGTATGTATGTGTGTGTGTGTATCAAACAAAGGATTAAATTTGCTACCACATATATTGTAAAGTGCTCACTACTCTTCTACGATCTCTATTAGTAAAACCTCGACCATGCAAGGGTTTGTAATGCTAAGATCCAAGGACACTTTGCCTGAATGATGAGTACGCACCGGGACATGTTCAGTACCTCATATTACACGGATTGTTCCATGTGGACTGTTCCGTACTGTGAAACGGAAACGTGCCTTACCATGAACCGGAACGTTTTAGCTTTTATACACATCACATATGTTTGTTTTGTAGTATATCTAACCACTTATGTTCATTCACATAAAAGGTTTCATAAATGACTTCTAGTCTTAGACCATTCTAAATTGTCTACATAGCACGTAGTCATAGATAAAGTAGACTACTAAATCAACATTCTGCAAGGCCTAGTTAACCGTCATTCAGTGCTCACACATTCTCCCTGCATAAGGTCTTAGTTGTGGTGTTGAGCCAAGGCAACCAGAAGCCGATTACTTGACTTTGCCAAGTTCTAATTAATGCCCAGTGGACATACATATCCATATATATCGTATTATACACAAAAGAATACAATTCTGCATTTTTTGAAGATAGGCACACGCCTGACTCAATAGAGAGCACGCTGAACTCTCTAATCTGATAGGCGCATGCACACCATATTCTTGGATGTTTGACTATCGATATTGGGATCTCGTTCCAAAAATATCCCTTAGGCACACGGCTGGTGATCACGCCATATTTAGTACTATGAACTACACTATTATTTTCCCCGAATCGTGCTTAATTGACAAGAGATAGTTTGATTATTGTATGAAATACATGTCGATTGTTTAGTGCTTGTTCCTTGGTCGATAATTCTACATTTACATATTTATCCCTCGTATGTGGTAGTTTTCTGCCTTGTTCTCCGTGATTTTCTGGGGTACCATATTCTGGAGCTGAGAAGGTGGATCCGATCTATTAAAAGTCATTGGGCCAAGACAATGAAGTCCACTGAGAAGTCTGCTAAAGCTAAAATGGTCAAAGTTGGGCCTGCAACTACGAATTTCCTAGCCACAGCATCGAGCCTTGGAAAACACGAAACAGAAGCTGCGCGTTTTTACATTAAGTCAGTTAAGGTTTAGCAAGTTTAAGTCGGTTTACAGCTCTATATAAAGGTTGTAGCAGTCCTTGTAACATATACTCCAAATACAATATATCATACTCAATTTTATGAAATAAAGTTCTTGGGTTTTATTTTGGAGTTCTTTCCATTGGTTTTCCTCTCCAAGCCATCGTCTAGCTTGAGTCGATCAAGCTAGATGCGCCATCGACAAAGGTATGAAGCTTTGATTGTTCCTTTATGTTTTTATCATGGTAGATTAGCTTAGATTTACGCGATGTAGTTAATCTGAATGTTTAAATGAACCGTAATTTACCAAAATTAATCAAAACGGAACTATGATATTCCCGAAGTAGGAACCGCCGCACTCGCAATTGCGATGGTCTATATCACAATAGCGAGGAAACTTTAAGTCGCCCTAAGTCTGGAGATTCAGCGTCAGCTACATTGATCGACATATTTAATTTATATGTTTTTAGCCTGATCAACTAACTGCATGTCATCGTAAATTAACATTAAGGACTTACAAGGTGAAGTTTTAGTGATGTGATCGAGGGTGAGACGTTTTCGCTTGAAGTCTATTTATTTTATCATCTATCACATATTGTTTCCGTGGCAGATATTAGTAGACTTTATTATCATTTATCAGGTTTTTTTGTATTTTCATTTCTATTATTTATTTTTGGCCCACATTGGTTAGTAGTTGTTTTATTTCTTTCATTGTAACCTATAAAAAGGCATTAGTTGTACTTTTTTTAGACAAACAAATTTTGAGATGATATTTTTTATTTGAAACTGTTAAAGGAAATAAAGTTGCGTCTTTACTAGCACCAATTGGTTTTAGTACAACGGTAAGCACTTGATCCTAACTTGGTATCGGAGCGGGAGGTCATAGGATCAAACCCTAGCTCCCTCGGTTATATTATGCAATGTCTTGTTGGCCTAGTTTGGTCTTGTCTTTGTATGCCTAGATGGCACAACCTTGTTAGAAGCCCACACATGAGGGGGCTTGTTAAAGGAAATAAAGTTGTGCATTTACTAGCACCAATTGGTTTTAGTACAACGGTAAGCGCTTGATCCTAATAAAAACTTTAAGCTTTGGTGAGTTTTCTCAAATTGGTGGATTTCAGACCGAACTTATCGAGGTTGTGTGCGAACTTTGTGTGTGTCCATGTATACCAAGGTTTTTTAGCTACGGGTTAGCTAAGGGTCGAGGTGCTTGTCTTATTGGTGCCTTCAGTCAAGTCCTCGTGCATTTTCGGATCTGATTGGACGGATCACATCAGTTGGTATCAGAGCCACACTGACGGTATCCAAATATCTCAATTATTTTCTTTTTCTTTTTCTTCCCTGTATTTCCCTTTCATTATTATTATTATATATATATATATATATATATATATATATATATATATACACGAAGCAATTTAGCCCGTTTCTCCTCAATTACCCGACCCAAACCCGAAAAAATACCAAAAATGTCAACCCTGCATTAATTAAAATTTTTAAATTTATAATAAATAACCTCTCTCCAATCACACTAATTACAATTCATACTAATTACAAAATTTGATTTTCTAATAAATACGCTCTCTTTCCAATCACTAATTCTCTTGCAAAATTTGATTCCCACGTGCTCAGAATCGTATATTTTGATTTTCATTTTCCTTTTGGCTGTAATATTGCCTAATTTTTTAATAATGCTCATATCCATCTCATCACATTCACATATTCATTTCACTTGATTGAGTAGATTAATCCATTTGCATTCAACGGGTCTTATATTGACGTTTCTTTTATAAAGTCATCTCATCTCATTCACATATTCATCTCACTTTATTCATGATGGGAGTCAACTTTACGTGATTCCGGTGCATTTTCCACCCCCGTTTATCCCACTTTTAGCACATTCTCGGTGTTTTTAGACCATTTTTGGGTAATATCGTGAGTTTATAGCACGGGGAGTAAATCCGTCTCTTTGATGGTTTACTACCTCTTTTTAGTGATATTAACCCATTCCCGAGCACTTTTACCCTCCGGAATCGTTTGTGTGTCTTGTTCGTTCATGAGATTGTAGGGTCTAGGTGTCACGAGAACCCGGAAGGCGAAGATCTATGATGAGAAGTATGATCAAGGTGCAAGAATGAGCCAAGGAAGAAGAAAAATGAAGAAAAGGAAGAAAAATAGTTGGTATCTTCATGCTCTGTTCTGTTCAGCAGCATTTTTACTTATTATGGAGGCATTTTCTGGTCATGGTCTCTTCATGAAAGTTGTAGATAATTGAAAGCGCTTTACAACGCACTTTGAATCACTCGAATCGGAGTTCTACACGCGAAGATATCAAGGTTTTACTGCAGCAGAAAACTGCATCATCTAAAACGCGCGTTTGGAGCTTTAAAACGCGCGTTTCGGACGTTTTTTTTTCATGTAGAGAGTGCTGGGAGCTGAAGCGCGCGTTTGGGAACCTCCAAACGCGCGTGTGGGGTCGTTTTCTACAGATTTTTCCCATCTATATATACATTTTTACACAGATTTTGAAGACACTTCGCCTCTCTAAGAACCCTAACTCTTAGCTCGGCTCGAAATCTTCCCTTTTGGCTCTTTAGACTCATTTCTACTTCAAATTTACTTAGTTTAATGATAGTCTAGCTTAGTTTTAGTTGAAGAATCTTGGATTTTGCATAGCTTTTGGTTCATCTTCTTCTTCCCAAGTGACATGGGTGTGGAAGGAGCTTGATGTAAACTCGAATTTCTGTATTTTCGGTAATCAATTTCACTTATTTTCTTGTTTTATGACTTTAATCTCTTCCTTGATTGTTATTTCATGCATTATAATGTGTAGCTAAACTTAACATAGTCGAATCATGTGAAATTTGGTGAAATCACCCTTTGGGTGATGAAATTGGGAGTGGGTAGTGTTTTTTATTGTTGTATCTTGCATATTTCACGTCTTAGAACTTGGTATAACGGATTTGGGCTAGATTAGCTACCTAGGTCAAAGTCACACACATCAATCTAAAGAGTTGTTCAGATAGAGAGATGTGGGAAAAGGGGTTCTAGGATCGCGGCGTAGACCCGGCTTAGTTGTTAAGCCCGGGCCCAAAGTGAGGTTACTCGTTTTAACGTTTAAGCGGCTCTAGTGCGTATCATGTCTTTTTAGTGAATCTTCTAAAGGGAAGGGTAGTTAACATGGCATAGGGTGTTAAATGAGAGTTGTTCAGACCTTAACACCGGATTTAGGAGCACGCACCCGTGAAATTGAATGCAAGAGTTCTTTTGTCATATTGCACACTCCCGGTTTTGTCTATCCTTGGGGTTGAAATTAGCTATTTGGATCATGGTTCGGCTATGTCCCTCTCCCTTAGTTAAACTTCGTTGCTAATCGCTTTAATGTCGTTGTAGTAGTATAATGTCACGGATTTTATCTAACAAAACAAACAAGTAATAAAATTTATAAATCCGGTATTCCCCAAGTGTAGGGATCGTAGTATAGCGATTAATACCGGAGTCGATCACAGGGAATCGGGGTATCTAGTTCATTAATTCTCCTAAGGTTGATACAATTATTCCTAAACCTAAACTAAAACGGAAAATAAACTGGACATAGGATTGTCACCCAAAGCCAGGAAAATATCATTTAAGTAACAAAAGCAAATAAAATAAAACTACAACTAAGAAAACAATAAAACTAACTATCATGATAATGTAAGCGAATCAACATAGAACAAACATGATCCACCATCCCGCAACCCTTAATTCTTCCCTAGATTATCTTATAATGATTCAATCAAAGTTGTGGTTCACCTAATCAAAGGTATGAATTCCTACTTCCGTAAGTAATCCGTCTATCAATCTCATCATCTTCCGATCTATAGAGATTAACGCTCTCAAAACAAGGTGCAAGATTTATTAGATCTAACAACCTAGAGATCTAACCTATCAACTTCCGTTATGTCAAGGTTAAAAGTCTAATCTTTCCTATGGTGATCTAAGGTTTACACCGATTTCCATCATACGGTAAACATCAAATAGCAATACATCTTCCGATATCGATTGCATAAACAAATAATCAAAGGAAAGAAACAAACTTTAAATTAAACTCACAAAATATCCAAAGGAAAGAAAATAAAAGCTGCTGGAAAAAGTTGCTCATGCCTGCTCCAAGTTCACAGCTTCAGGCCATCTTCATGCGAACAAGAAAAGAAGAAAAAGAAAACAAAAACCTAACTAATCCGCAACCCCAGCCTCCCCAAAGGGGGCTGGGGCCGCCTAGGGTTTTTCTCTAATGATTGTGTATCAATAAGAGTCAATAATGTATGAAAATCTGATGTGATTAGGGTTGGGGCGCAGCTGCTATTTATAGAAAACTAGGTCGGCTGCTGCTATGTCGGTTTTGGACGCCCGTCCAGACCTTCTGGACGCCAGTTCACTTTGATGGACGCCCGTCCATCCTGGACGGGACTTGGACGTTCGTTCACTGGCTTGATCTTCGATTTTCTTCTATCTTTATCCTTTCCTTCCATCTTTATCTCCTCTCCATCATATAAATCTTCAGTTAATTCATCTTTAAATCCTCTTCTAATCCATATCTCGTGTGTCTACAATAATCAAAAACATACCAAAGCGTAACATAACTCCAAAATAATATAAAATCAAAATTTAAGCACATAATTCGTTACATTTTGCAATTTAACCATTAAAAACACCATTTGCTCAATATTTCAATATAAAGCTTGATTTCTATGAAAAACATCCACATATGGGGGAAATTGATATCAAATATATCCTTATAAAACGTATAAAATCACCCTTAACATATAAACCTTTTCAACCATCGATTTTCCTAGACTAAGTTTGAAGTTTGCTTTGGTACTCACAAACACTTTTCCCTTGGGTTCGACCTCGTACTCCTGTAGCTAAGCTAGCAATCGACCCGGTACACTGCCGGTTAGAGAGTTAGTTTACCCACAGTTTCGAGTCCTTATAAATTGTTTTTGTTGGGGTAAATTTTTGCTCAATCAAAATGGCGCCGTTGCCGGGGAATTGTGTGCTATTTGTGATATCTTGCAAGTGAACCGAAGGCTTGGGCCTAGGTTTTATTTTATTGTTTTCTTGTTGTTTGCTTTTTGTAGTGCATGACCCGGAGATCTCAAACACCACTCGAGCCATACATAGACGGGATTGAAGCTTACGCAAGGCATAGAAATAGTCAAAGAAGAAGAGGTTATCAAGTAGAGGAGTCGATTCCGGTCTTTGAAGAGAGTTGTTTAGGTGAGTTGGGAGAAGGATCCGGTATGGCACAAAACGGTGAACAAGGCTTTGAAAGAAATTTGGGGGACAATAATGGGGTCCCGAATCAAAACCCGCCGCTTGTCAACAACAATGCACAAGGAGGTGGGAATGGACAAGGAAATAACTTTGGGAATGTGAATGAGCAAATGCCACATAATGGTCAACATGGGGCCCCAGGAAATCAAATGGATCCCCTTTTTATGCAACAGTTCAATGCATGGATGTTGAACCAACTTCTACAGAACCAAAATCAAGCTCACAATCAAGGTGTAAATGCGATGCCTAATTGGTTCAACGGTCAACAATAGAAAAATCAAGGCGGATTGACTTGTAGAGACTTTGTGATGGCTCCCACGGCAACCATGGGGCATAGTCCAATTCGAATGCCACCGGTGGCCGCCAATAACTTGGAATTGAATAGAAATATCATACATTTGTTGGGAGACAATGTTATATTCAAGGGAACCGCCATGGAAAATCCTCATATGTTCATTGATCATTTCCTACAAATTGTGCACATTACCAAGATAAATGGAGTCGGTGTTTAAGCGCTTAAACTTATGCTATTTCCTTCGCCTTGAAGGAACAAGCCAAGACATGGTATGACTCATTGGCTCATGATTCTTTGCACACTTGGGAGGACGTGGTTATGACATTTCTATTCAAGTATTACCCGCCATCAAAGACATTGGACATGAAAGAGGCTATTATCTTGTTTAATGCCTATGAAGGAGAAGAATTGTATGAGTCCTGGGATAGATTTAAAGCGTTATTAAGAGAGTGCCCGGGGCACGGCTTGAGACCTTTTGAGGTAGTTCATGCATTTTTCCGAGGGTTGGAGCCGGTGCACCAAGGGACCTTGCATGCTTCGTGTAATGGGGATATTATGAGCATGGTACCGGAGGTGGCTATAAATCAAATCAAGAAAATTGCCGAGACCTCAAAGCAATATGTGTCTTCAAGTAGAAAAGGGCCAAGGAGTAAAAAGCCGGGATTGGTTGAAGTGAAGGAAGTGGAGACAAATGAGCAATGTCAAGCTAAGATGCAAACGATGGAGCAAAGGTTGGAGAACCTTGAAAGAGAAAATGAAAAGGCAAGGCTTTTCCAAATATGTGGAGGCCAACATTCGGCTAAGGATTGTGGGATGACACACAAATCTCAAAATATGTCATATCCACGATCCTCAATGCAAGGACAAGCTAGTTTTTCATCACAAGATAGTCCAACCGATCTAGCCAAGAAAATGATGAACATGTATGCCATGGGGCAACTGAGTGCGGGGCACTTGGGCTACAATCCGGTTACGAATCAATTTCAAAGCGCCAAACAAGGCCAACAAAACGAGCAACCGGTTATGGATAATTCTCAATGTTATGAGGTGAATTATGTGGGGCAAAGTCAAGATGGTAATTATGATCAACAAAGTGATGGTTCTTGGAGAAATAATAATCAAGGTTGGAATCAAAACCATCAAGGGCAGAATTGGAACCGGTATTTTGACCAAGGCCAGAACCAAGCTTATAGGCAAAATCAAAGTTCATTTTATCAAGCACCTAACCAACAAGCCCAATACTATCCTCAACAATCTCAACATCAACAACAAGGGGGTACTTACCAAGCAACTCCTCCACCACTTGCTCCCATTCCTCAAAAGAGTGCAACCGATGTCATATTGGAGCAAATGAATAAAAACTTTACGGAGATAAAAAAGGACATGGTTGAGATGAACTTCAAACATGGGTCCGCCATTCGGAATCTCGAAACACACATGGGGCAAATCACCGATAATGCCATGGTGAACTTGAAAGGAGGCTTACCAAGCGACATGGAAAATAATCCCCGAAATGTGAAGGCCCTATTTTTGAGAAGTGGTAAAGAGGTGGGTGTTGATAATGCTCGAGGAGGAAGGACTCAAAATCTGTCAAAGAGAGAAAGGGGTATTGATGAAGATGATGATTTCTATAGGCCGGTTGAGGAAGAAGACTTGGAAAAAGGAAATATTGAGACAGAGTTGGAAGCAATGAGAATAGAATTGGAAGCCGTAAAGGAAGAGTTGGCGATTGCAAAGAAAGAGAAAGTGACAGACAAGGAGAAGGAATTTGTGGCAATTGACATTGAAGATGGGGAACTGAGTAAAGCAATGGAAAGGAAAGAGCCAATGAAAGAGCCGTCTTCCCCACGCGCCAAAGGTAAGAAAGGTATAGTCCCTCCTCCTCCTAAAGATTTCGATTTGAGCACTCTTCCCTATCCCCCAAAGAACCATAGGCAAAGTTGCTTGAATAAAGCACAAAACCGGTTCATTGAAATATTGCGAAAAATTGACTTGACCATTCCCTTTCTTGAAGCACTTGCAAACATGCCCTCTTATTGTAAGTGTTTGAAAGGCTTGTTAAATGATAAGAGTAAAATGGAAGGTTTGGTATGTTTGAATGAAGAGTGTTCGGCGATTTTTGATAGTAAGATACCCCCGAAAATGAGAGATCGAGGTGGGTTCACCATCCCTATTACTATTGGCGATACTGTGATTGAAAATGTGTTGTGTGACCTAGGAGCTTTTGTGAGCTTAATGCCTAGGGCCTTGTACAAAAAGTTAGGGTTGGGTGAGCTAGAACCCACGGGGATGACCTTACAAATGGCGGATAGGTCGGTTAGGACACCTATAGGGGTAGCGGAGGATGTTCTTGTGCAAATAGATAAATTTACCTTTCCTGTAGATTTTGTCGTCTTAGACATGGCGATGGATTCTAAAACTTCGGTTTTGCTTGGTCGTCCTTTCTTGACTACGAGTGATGCTAGCATAGATGTGAAGAGTGGTGATATTACTTTTCATGTGGGTAAGGAGAGCGTGACATTGAATGTTTATAAGTCTAAATCTCTTGCTTGTCATTCTGTCGAATCTACTTTTTTGCTTGTGTTGTTGCTACCACTAACCCACAAAGTTGAAAAGGAGCTAATCAGTAGAAGACACGGTGGATGCACAAAAGGTCGTTGATGGAGTGAAGATCAAGACCAAGGATAAACCGGGATCGCCCGTCTCACCATCATTGTCTCATCCGGACCATAAGCCACTCATCATAGAACCGGGAATTGAACTCAAAGGCAATGTGAAGAAAAGAAGAACCCCAAGCAAAGGGCACCTTAAAGAGAAACCGGAGCGGGAATCAGAAAAGAAAATATTGAGTGTTTGGCAAGAGGTAACTTCACGAGCTAGAAGAGGTACCCCATGTGTTAACTCCACCCCTTTAAAACCCCCTTGCGGTGTCTCTCATGAATATACTTATAATTGATATGCTATGTGATAGGGTGCTTTGTGATGCTTTGTGGTTCGGGTCGTTGTTTTGAGTCTTTTGTGGTATGAGTCTGTTAGGTACCATTAAGTCGATGCTAACGACGTTAAACAAAGCACTTCTACCTTTTCTCGCCTGTGCCAATAGTATAACTTTGAAAAAATTGGCACCGTATAAGTCATCCCGTCGAGCCAACAACACAAAACAAAGGCGCTTGGGGGAGGCAACCCACCTTTTTGGTAGTAATAATGTTTTTGGAGTGGTCTTTGGGTGCAAGAGGGGAGATTTTTGTATTAAAAGAGAGGTTGGGGTGAGAATTTCCTTTTGGTTCCGGCTTTTGTACATAGACGGGGATGTTTTTATGTGAGCCTCTGTGGCCTTATTTTATGCGTGGATGCTCTGTGTTTCTTTTGATTATCTTTACATCCAGTGTGATTCCCGTCTAGTATGGTTGATATGCTTTGATACTTTGTTTGTGGCATGGCTTCTATTTTTATATATCTCGTATCTATCACCATCTTTTGGCACGTGGATTTTTCTCGTGCATGTGTTTGCCTTGGTTTTTGTTTCTATGGTTTTAGATACTTGAGATGGAGCTTACTAGAAGATGTCACGTGGGCTACGAGTGCACCTTTCTGCCGGGTTTTTGGTCAAACAGCTAAGTCTTTTACTCTTTTTATCTCTCACACACTGATGACAGTGTTTCGTTTAAGTGTGGGGTGGGAGACTTAGCCGTTTTCTTGCTTTAGCTTTTATTTGTGCTAAATGTGTGGTATGCTTAGCCTATGACCGGGCTCGAGTCGATTTTTGGGCAATTTTTTAAAAAAAAATTTCAAGGGTTTTTAGCACCGTGTTGTGTGTGTTATTTTCACATTCGAGTGGTGATCACCTTAGTAGGGACCCCAAACGTGTACACTGCGGTTTGATATTATCTTGAGGATGTAGTTTATTAATTTCACGTAAGCTACACTTTGTGCACAAATTGATTGCTACCACCTCTCATACCACTAGTCTCGAGACGAAATAGAAAGGTTTACCTAAGTAGGATACGGGATGACGGTCCTGGCGTCTCTTTGACCAACCAGAGACAAATAAGCCTTATCCCGAAACATTAGACCTTTGTAGCCCCTCTCAGCCTTGATAGGATGGTCTGACCACCATTCGTTTTATAGCCGTTTTGTTACTTAGTCAGAAACCTACCCTGAGCCTTAATTATGGTCACATTTCCTTCATTTATACCCTACGAGTGAACTTAATCTTTTGTTGGGCCACACTTGCTAAGGCAAGTGTGGGGTGGGGGGAATGATGTTTTGATGGGTTGTTGTTTTCTCGGTTTTGAGCTATACTATAAGGAGAAGAGGAGCTCATTTGGGCCTAGTGTTTTGATTTGGCCCAAGAAGAAAAGAAAAATCTGTCCTTTCTTCTTTCTTTCTTTAAAAAAAAAAACAGAAAAAGAAAAGAGAACTCAATCAATCAAAGTTCAAAATAAATTAGAAAGTTCTCAATGAATAAGAGTTTGGAGTTTATAAAATAAAGGGTTGGAATCAAAGTGATGAGCTCAAAAGTTATTTTTATGATGTTAAGGGTTGGGATAGTGAGATAGGTGCTAATGTATTCGATCTCGCCTCATGACACTTGAAACATAGTTGATTGTGGCAATGAGTTCGGGTATGTTAGTATCCTATGGTTCCCTAAGTGTATATTAATCAAAAAGGAGCTTGGGTGGTTTGTATGATAGAAATAAGGTGGTACATTTGTTGATTAAGTTCACTCGTACTTCTTTTTCCCCAGTTCCCAAATTATCCCTTTCGATTAACCAAAAGTACCTAGCCTAACGTTATAACCCTTCAAGTCCTACCCAATTGTGTCCAAACTTAGTAACCTTGATTAGTGGAGAGGGTAGTTGGTATGAGATGGTTGATAGACTTTTGGTCGGGATTCAAGCCCCGACAATCTTTTTGAGCACTTGGTTTTAGCTTGGCACCACACACACTCCATTTTCTTGATAATGTTATAACCGATGTGTGTATGTTCATGTTTCTTACTTTGTGGTTACCTCGAGAGTGTGAGTAGTAGCACCTACATCACAAAGTTGAATCCCTTGGTTGGTTTTAAAACGCCTAATTTACTCGAGGGCGAGCAAAGGATAAGTGTGGGGTGGTTGATGGGAGTCAACTTTACGTGATTCCGGTGCATTTTCCACCCCCGTTTATCCCACTTTTAGCACATTCTCGGTGTTTTTAGACCATTTTTGGGTAATATCGTGAGTTTATAGCACGGGGAGTAAATCCGTCGCTTTGATGGTTTACTACCTCTTTTTAGTGATATTAACCCATTCCCGAGCACTTTTACCCTCCGGAATCGTTTGTGTGTCTTGTTCGTTCATGAGATTGTAGGGTCTAGGTGTCACTAAAAACCCGAAGGCGAAGATCTATGATGAGAAGTATGATCAAGGTGCAAGAATGAGCCAAGGAAGAAGAAAAATGAAGAAAAGGAAGAAAAATAGTTGGTATCTTCATGCTCTCGTTTCATTTCAGCAGAATTTTGACCTATGATGAAGGCATTTTCTGGTCATGGTCTCTTCATGAAAGTTGTAGATAATTGAAAGATATTTACAACGCACTTTGAATCACTCGAATCGGAGTTCTACACGCAAAGATATCATGGTTTTACTGAAGCAGAAAACTGCATCATCTCAAACGCGCGTTTGGAGCTTTAAAACGCGCGTTTCGGACGTTTTTTTCGTGTACAGAGTGCTGGGAGCTGAAACGCTGAAGTTTGGGAACCTCCAAACGCGTGCGTTTGGGGTCGTTTCAGAGATTTTCCCACCTATATATACATTTTTACACAGATTTTCAAAACACTTCGCCTCTCTAAGAACCCTAACTCTTAGCTCGGCTCGAAATCTTCCCTTTTGACTCTTTAGACTCATTTCTACTTCAAATTTACTTAGTTTAATGATAGTCTAGCTTAGTTTTAGTTGAAGAATCTTGGATTTTGCATAGCTTTTGGTTCATCTTCTTCTTCCCAAGTGACATGGGTGTGGAAGGAGCTTGATGTAAACTCGAATTTCTGCATTTTCGGTAATCAATTTCACTTATTTTCTTGTTTTATGACTTTAATCTCTTCCTTGATTGTTATTTCATGCTTTATAATGTGTAGCTAAACTTAACATAGTCGAATCATGTGAAATTTGGTGAAATCACCCTTTGGGTGATGAAATTGGGAGTGGGTAGTGTTTTTTATTGTTGTATCTTGCATATTTCACGTCTTAGAACTTGGTATAACGGATTTGGGCTAGATTAGCTACCTAGCTCAAAGTCACACACATCAATCTAAAGAGTTGTTCAGATAGAGAGATGTGGGAAAAGGGGTTCTAGGATCGCGGCGTAGACCCGGCTTAGTTGTTAAGCCCGGGCCCAAAGTGAGGTTACTCGTTTTAACTTTTAAGCGGCTCTAGTGCGTATCATGTCTTGTTAGTGAATCTTCTAAAGGGAAGGGTAGTTAACATGGCATAGGGTGTTAAATGAGAGTTGTTCAGACCTTAACACCGGATTTAGGAGCATGCACCTGTGAAATTGAATGCAAGAGTTCTTTTGTCATATTGCACACTCCCGGTTTTGTCTATCCTTGGGGTTGAAATTAGCTATTTGGATCATGGTTCGGCTATGTCCCTCTCCCTTAGTTAAACTTCGTTTCTAATCGCTTTAATGTCGTTGTAGTTGTAAAAACCTTTTCAACCATCGATTTTCCTAGACTAAGTTTGAAGTTTGCTTTGGTACTCACAAACACTTTTCCCTTGGGTTCGACTGCACTTCGTAGCTATGCTAGCAATCGAACCCGCACAATCGCTTGCCGGTTAGAGAGTTAGTTTACCCACGCTTTGAGTCCTTATAAATTGTTTTTGTTGGGGTAAATTTTAGCTCAATCAATTCATCCATTTGCATTCAAAGGTATTATATTGTCGATTTTTTTATAATGCCGAATCTCATATTCATCCCTTTTGTTTTGCCATTCTTTATTTGTGGTTGAATTGTGCAGTAAATCTGCTCAAAAGAGGTAATAATTTTGGCTTTCGATTTTAGTTCCTTTTTGTTTTTACATTCTTTATTTATAGTTGATTTGTGCAGAAATCTAGCTCGGTTCGAGGTATGAATTTTTGGCTTTCTATTTTAATTTTATTTGTAGAAATGTCTTATTCTGTTCCAAATTCATACAATCCATCTTTTGATATAAAAGATGAGACCTTTGTTGCATGAAACATCAGAACAAAAAGAAATAAAGACTTAAAAAGTCTACCTGTTAAAGTAGAGATATCGATATTTTTTCAATAGGCGATTTTTTTAAATGAATAAAATGCATGACACGCTTTGTGACATACGAGTATTGTTATTTTTTTATAATGCCGAATCTCATATTCATCCCTTTTGTTTTGCCATTCTTTATTTGTGGTTGAATTATGCAGAAATCTAGCTCGGTGCGAGGTAAGCATTTTTGGCTTTCTATTTTAATTCCCTTTTGTTTTTCCATTCTTTATTTATAGTTAATTTGTGCAGAAATCTAGCTCGGTTCGAGGTAAGAATTTTTTGGCTTTCTATTTTAATTTTATTTGTAGAAACTTTTGTCTTATTTTGTTCCAAATTCATACAATCCATCTTTAGATATAAAAAATGAGACATTTGTTGTATGAAACAACAGAACAAAAAGAAATAAACACTTAAAAAGTCTACCTGTTAAAGTAGAGATATCGATATTTTTTTCAATAGACGATTTTTTTAAATGAAAAAAATTCATGACACGCTTTGTGACATACGGGTATTGTTATTTTTTGTTACCCTATCAGAATGTTCTATAACTGCTTATTTTTGTTATTTTTTGTAAATAGTCGGATTATTTTACCGTGTCAATGGTTTTTTATATTTACGAGTTAAGTATTTTTGGTTTTCTGTTTTAAATTTATTTGTAGGAAATTTTGTTTTATTTTGTTCCAAATTCATACAATCTATATTTAGATGTAAAAGCTGCGACCTTTGTTGCAGGAAACATTAGAACGAAAAGAAATGAAGTCTTAAAAAATCTACATGTTCAAGTAGAGATATTGATATTTTTGTTAAATATGTGATTTTTTCAATGAATAAAATGCACAACACGCTTTGTGACATATGAGTATTGATATTTTTGTTATTTTTTGTTAACCTATCAGAATGTTGTATCACGGCTTATTTTTGTTATTATTTTGTAAATAGACGGATTATTTTTTCGTGTTGTTGTTTATTTTTAAATTTTATTTTTAAAGTTGGTGGTTTGTTACTGTGTAAGATTATTTTATATGGCTGCATATTTTTCTTATTTTTTTTAAATACCTGGATTATTTATTTGTAAATATTCTCACAGTAAATACATCCCTATAAATTAGTCATCCCAGAATAATATCGAATATTCTTAAATTTATGGCACTTAATGCGAAATATCACATTAAGTTATAATATTTAAAAAGGATAAAAAAAGTCAAACATGCACTAATTGCTTGAATTTCTAATAAATAACTCTCTTCAATCACACTAATTACAATTCATACTAATTAAAGTATAATATTTAAAATAAAGTGAAATTCTATTATTATCATTGTGGTTCCTTGCTTAATGCACAGTTATGATAAAATTTAATTTATTAATAAACCGCAATAATCATTTCCTAGAAATCAGCCATCCCAATTAATACCAACATTTTTAAATTACAATTTTCACAATGAATGCAGAATATTCTAACATTAAATACATTTTCAAGAATATCTAAACTAAACTATGTAGGCATTAAATATATCCTTATAATTAATGAAAAATATTCTCATATTAAATATATCTCTTATAAATTATCCATCCTAGAATAATGTCCAATATTTTGAAATTTATGGCGTTTGATGGAAATATTTTTGGCTTAAAAAAAAATAAGAAATTCCATTTCCCAATTAATGCAAAATATTCTATAACTAAATTAAATTTTTCAAAATATCTAAAATTAAATATGTCATTTAATGCAAAATTATGCATTTAATTGTAATATTTAAAAAAAGATAAATTCTATTTTACAAATTAATGCAAAATATTCTAACATTAAATTACATTTTAATATATATTTAAACTCAAATATATACACACTAAATACATCCCTATAAATTAATGAAAAATATTCTGACATTATGTACACCCCTTATAAATTAATAAACAATTTCAAATATTCTGAAATTTATGACACTTAAGGGAAATATTTTTTTCATTAAAGTAAATTATTAAAAAAATAAGCAATTCAATTTTACCAATTAGTTCAAAATATTCTTACATTAAAATCTTTCCCCGCAAAATAGCCACTTCATTTAATGTCAAATATTCATACAATCAATTATATTTTCATGAATAACTTAATTCAAATGTTTGTGGTGTAACGTGAAATGTTTTTAGATTAAATAAATATGTTATTCAATGTGAAATATTCTTACATTAAATTACATTTTCAAAAAAAAAATCAAATATGCCAAAAGAAAATAATCCTCTAAAACAATTTTAAATTAATTATATAGAAATAAATAAATTCAAATATGTTATAAAAAAAATCATTCCGTACAAATGAAAGTCCTCTATTGACACAGAATATTCAGAAATTAAATTACATTTTGAAAAATAACTAAATTCAAACATATCAATTAATACGATATATTCTTAAATTAGGCCATCCTCTATGAATTAGCCACCTCATTTAATGCTAAGGTAGGTAGGAAGCGTACTGAATAAGGTGGTGTGGTGGGTAAGGTAGGGTATGATGGGGTGGTGGGTAGGGTAGGGTAGGGTGATGGGTAAGTAGGGTAGGGTTGGGTGGTAGGTAGGGTATGTAGGGGTGATGGTGGGTAGGGTTGGGTAAGGGGTGGTGGTGGGTAATGTAGGGTATATAAGGGGTTGTCTTTGGGTAACGATGGTAGGGTGAAGTGGTGGGGCACGGTAGGGTTGGTAGGGTAGGGTAGGGTAGAGTAGGGTAGGGTAGGTTGGGGTAGTGGGTAAGGTAAGACGGTGGTGGTGTGGTGGGTAAGATAGAGGCGAGTGGAACGGTGGGTAGGGTGGGAAAGGGTAGGGTGAAGTGGTGGGAAATGTATGGTTGGTAGGGTGGGGTAGGTAGAGAGTAGGTACGATAGGTTGGGGTAATGTGTAAGGTATTGTAGGGTGGTCCTGTTGGGTAAGATAGGGTGAGAGTGGAATGATGGGTAGGGTAGGGTATTGCACGGCATTGGGGTGTTGGTAGGGTAGGGTAGAGAAGGGTGGGGTGGTGGGTAAGGTATGGTGGTATGGTGGGTAAGGTAGGGTAGAGTAGGGAAGTGTAGAGGTGGGTGATAGTGGAGTAGAGTAGGTAATAGGAGTAGAGTAGGTAATGGATAAGATAGATAGGATGTCGATGGTATGATATGGTGATATAGGGTGGGTAGGATAGGGTGGTGGGTAAGGAATGGTAACGGTGGGTAAGGCATGGTGGGAAGAGAGGTAAGGTGCAATGGGGTATGGCATAGAGCTACATCACCCCTTCACTCATATCTTACCTTATCAATCATACCATACCCTACTCCACTCAACCTTAATTCACTACCCTGCTTTACTCATCACTCAATACGTCATGCTTTATATAATTTTTTTTGATTCCAGTCTTGCATATTCCAAACGTAGTAATATAATTAATTTATTACATTACATTCCATTCGCTCCTATTATTTTATTCCATTCAATTTCATTCCTGCATAACAAACATGCCAATAAAATCTTCTTTTCATCATTAAAAAAAAATCTTCTTATAAAATATACGTTCTCCCGTTCAATGCTAAAAGCAGAAATATAACCATAATTATTGACATCATTATAACTTTTGGACATGTTGTGTTGTCTGTTTTTTACTCTATGTGACATTGATCTCAAATAACACAATTTTAACTAGCATTACAATAAGTTTGAAGGGTCTTTATTTTGTAGTACATATTATTATGCATATTAATAGAATGTAATCTTATACGTCTCTGCATGATGCACTTGGTTTTGCTAGTGTGTGTATATATATATATATATATATATATATATATATATATATATATATATATATCACGGCTTGAAAAAATTTCCCTGCTTTGCTTTTCCCCAGAATTTATGTCAACCGACTTCTAATTTTTTTTTCAATATATATTCAAATCACCTTTTATTATAATTTGTTTCCCTTAGTTCTCAATAGCAATATACGCGGACTTTATTTTCTTTGACTGTTTCCTCAAAATAAAAAAGGAAAAAAAAATCAGTGCCGAATATTTTTTTTGTTGGGTCATTCTAGAGATCTTGTGTAATGTCAAAGGAGAGTAATATAGATGCATGTTTTTGGGTATTCGCGGAGGCAGAAAACTCTGTGCTGGATCGAAATTTTAAGTAATGGAACAACATTTTATTGATAAGATTGATGAGCTGATGACTCAATTTCATGACATGTTAAAAGAAAGAGTCGGTGGTAGAGTTAACCGTGGTGGTAGTGGTAATCGTGGTGGTAGAGGTAACCGTGGTGGTACAGATGTTATGAAAACTTCTTTAGGGTTGTTTTCTATTTATTGCGGTCATTATAAAGAGAGTGATAATTACAATTACGATTGCCTTGATTTCTTGCAAAAACTACGTAGAATCGACGAGGAAGCTCGTTTGAAACGTGAATCAACAAGGGAAAAAGACTTGGTTGAAGCGAAAAATGAAGATATTGTTAACATTCGAGAGGGAGAGTTGAAAAGCGATGATGATTAGAGCATGGTAGAGGAGAGTCAACCAAGTTTAATGGAGAAATTGGGGGAAAATGAGCCAGAACGCACGGCGGAGGAGAAAATTTTGATTGTGATCGATACTTGTTCGCCTTCCTTGCTGGTATCCGAGAATCCTTCACTTGAAGATGATCCGGCTTCTATCTTGCCGCGGGTTATTCATGTTCGTGGGCCCGTTGTAAGCAAGCCGGAGCACCAATTTGTGGACCTCTTTGCTCCATTTATTGATGCATATCCGACTAATACTTACTATTCTCACAAGGAGACATCCATGAGTCTATTCCGCCGAAGGAGCGTTATGATATTGCATGTATGACGTATGACTCATCAACAAAACATGCCATTGGATTCAGTTTGTCTATCTGGCTCGTATTTGATCCAAGGGTTCGAGTCGTGTCTTTTTGTGTTTCTTTGGGATTGGCCTGTGCTAATGCATTGTATGACGTCCTATTGATTCGAGGACGAATCCTTTCCAACCGGGAGGGAATGATGTGATCGAAGATGAGACGTTTTTGCTTGAAGTCTATTCATTTTATCATCTATCCCACATTGTTTCCGTGGCAGATTTTAGTAGACTTTTATTATTATTTATTAGGTTTTTTATTTTTTATTTCTTATATTTATTTTTGTCCCGAATCGGTTAGGAGTTGTTTTATTTCTTTCATTGTAGCCTATAAAAAGACTTTAGTTGTACTTTTTTTAGACAGACAAATTTTGAGATGATATATTTTATTTGAAGCTTTAAGCTTTGGTGTGTTATCTCACGTGGGTAGATTCTAAACCGAACTTATCAAGCTTGTGAGGGAACCTTGTGGGTGTCCATATATACAAGGTTTTTAGCTACTGGTTAGCTAAGGGTCGAGGTGCTCGTCTTATTGGTGCCTTCAGTCAAGTCATCGGGCATTTTCGGATCTGATTCGGTTACAGATCACATTAGTTAGTTAGGACATAGTTTGGATCAATCTCTAAGAACGTGCTAGTCAATCCATGATAGATGCTGTGGGAGGTTCTCGGTCTTGAGCCAGCAGTTTTTTAGAACATATTGTGTGTGAGTTAATACAACCAATGAAGGAGGTTAATTGCACATTGACGTTTATTTTCCGTCCCATGGAAGTAAACAAGGTTAAGAGTACACTCGTAGCTAAAACTGAATTAAAATATAAGTTCTGGTTGAATCGGGGAATTATGGGGAAGGGTAAACATGACGATTAAGTACACCAAGTTAGGAGATCGGTGAGGAGAGAAAAGTAAATTTCTTTTTTGTCTTTATGTTGGTCTAAAGACCATTATGTGTATTTTTAATTAGGCTATTACGTTTGTTATATGTGTTGAATTGTCTCTGTGGGGTCTACATTGGCTCGCCTTTTCTATGCTATGATTGACCTAGTACTCTTGCTAGTAACTCGTGAGATAGCACGCGACGATCATGTTTTTGGCGCCATTTCCGGGGACAATGGCCGATGTAGATAATAATTTCATTAATACTAATTAAGAATTATTTGTTTTTTGTTTGTGATTTCAATTTTCGAGTCTAGAGTCTTTTTGCATACTTCCTGTGTTGTTTTACTATCATAGGAAGGAAAAAAGGCCTCGAAATTGCGAAGTATCACCTCGCAATTACGAGAATCTGGAAACCTGATTATGATATTTTTTTTCCTTTTTTTATGTTTTTATCGCTGTTAATCTTTAGTTAGTAGGTACGCGGCAGTTGGATCTGAACCCAACTGAAGTGGAAGTTTGCTAACCGTGTGTTTGTTTTCTTTTTTCTCTTTTACAAGACGTGCAGGAAACTTCTGATTTCAATACAGTCAAACTTTCTACAATTGATCCAAACCAAGCACGATGGCCCCAAATCGACGTTTAGTTTTGAACATTCAACCGATTTCCATGTATCTGGATAGTAAGGCAACAATATGAAAAAGACAAAAAGAGAGTGAAATTGGAAGATGAGGCGAAGACCAGAAAAGCTATCAACACAAGCCTAGACGAGTATAAAGACTTCAGAAGAGGTAAGTGCCTGATTCCTATCATTGATATTTCGTCTTTTGATTCTAATCCTGAGGAGGATCCTAACTATATCCCCTCAGAGCCAGAGAACTATCCCAACTCTGATGTAATTGATAAGTTAGGTGACCCAGTAGCTTTAGTGATGTGATCAAAGAGGAGACGTTTTGGCTTGAAATCCATTTACGTTATCATTTATCCCACATTGTTTCCGTGGAAGATTTTATTAGAATTTTATTAGTATTTATTTCTTTTATTTTTATTTTTATTTCTATTAAATAACTTTGTCCCACATCGCTTTGGGAGTAGGTTATGACTTTTATTATAGCCTATAAAAAGGCTTTAGTTGTACTCTTTGTAATCAGACAAAATTTTGATATATTATATTTGAAGCTTTTAAGCTTTGGTGAGTTTTCTCACGTTGGTTTTGGTGGATTCCAAACCGTTGTTTGGTGGATTCCAAACGGGACTTATCGAGGTTGTGAGCGAACCTTGTGGGTGTCCATTATTCCAAGGTTTTTGGCTACGGGTTAGTCAAGGGTCGCGGTGCTCATCTTATTGGTGCCTTCAGTCAAGTCCTCGGGCATTTTCGGATCTGATTCGGCTACGGATGCTTTAGGCTCCTTATATCAATTGATGGTGCCTCCGAAAGATTAGGGTTGTGTAATTCTGGTTCGAGCAGCTGTTGGTCCCTTGAAAAGGCTTTGGTTAAGTTTAGGGGGGGTGAATAAACTTAACACTTAAAACTTTGGAGTTAACAAATTTTGCAACTTCAAAGAACTCACGATACTTGATAGTCTCTCGAGACTTCGTGCTCTCTTTGATAAATGTGAGTTCACCTTGACAGTTGAGTTTGTTGAATTTGTGCAGCGGAATTATATCAAAATTAAGCCTTGATACTTGTTGTTAAATGTGATACTAAGTATTAGATACTCAGTAGTGCAAGTGTGTGATTTCAGTTGCTAGATTCAGTAGGTTGATGTGTAAAATAAACTAAGTGCAGAATGTAAATGCTGAAAGTAAGTAGGCAGTTTTTATAGTGGTTCCAGGTGGTGTAATCCTGTCAGTCCACTCTTCTCCTATGATGTTGGAGGAAATTCACTAGAGATCTTTGATGTAGCTGTTACAAAGATTCCTAAGTTGCTTGTCCTTCACCAATAACTATGGCTTCACAAACTGAAAACTGGGAGCAGGTAGGATTGCTGCTCCTGAGTCTTCCACTGGTCCTTGAAGGGTAGGATTGCCTCTTCACCAGCTCCACCACAAACAACAGTCTTTCACACCAAAGTGCTTCACTGTCTTCAGCAGGTTCTTTATAAAATAATGATTGAATCAAGTAAATTATTCAGTTGCAGCAGCTTGATTAGGATGATATAATCAGCAGCTTGCAGTCTTCAAGTGTGTATGCTTGATGTAGCTTGAATGTAGAATACACTTGAAGAATTTCTCTGGATCAGTAGCTTTACGTTCAGTAGGTTCAGTGGTTTGTTTTTCAGCTCAGTAATATCTCTTATAAGTTTGTTAATTTTTCATCCACCTGTTTCTGAATTGAAAGTCCTCTATTTATAGGCAAGAATGCATGTGACTTACATTTGAAATTCAAATCTAACCGTTCCTTGTTTTTGTCCCATCTGAATTGCATCATCACTATTCATAGGATCGACTTAATCGCTGTAATTCTTTTGACAAAGGCAAGATGTCCACCCTTTGACTTATATCCATTGGATAATAATCTGAATCATCCCAACGTCTGTTTAATCTCAGCCCTTGATTTGTTTGATAAGTCAGAGGTAGTTGGCTGTCATTTTCAATGTAATCTTCCAATGTAATCTTGAATTACCCGAGGTATTTTATCAAGAGTTCATCGATCTCTTTGTGATACATGTCATCATTGAACTCCAATTTGCTGTGTATAAAATACAATGCAGCTGACTTCTTTTATCTAACTTTTATTTGTGAAGTTAGATTACACCTTTTTAAAATATAACCAAGTTCCAAACATCATCCAACTTATGGAACTTTGACCTTCTTCACAAGGCATATGTAATCAGTTTAGGTCATCACAGACTTGCCTAAATTCTGATTCCATATCCTTGACTTAAATTACTAAGTTTGATCCCTTAGCCTTCAGAATCGAGTCAGAGCCTCACGCCTTCGTCTTCAAGCGAGTTCCGACTAGTCTACTTGACCTATCTACCCCATCGATATTTGACGATCTCATTGATATAAATCACTGACCTATTACTGATGCTTGTTTGATCAAATCTATTTATGAATCAAACTCTAATAAGCCTATACATTTGATCTAGACATCTTTTTGCCTTTGCACTATAACAGCTAGTCTGGCACTCATCATCAAAACATAGAAATAAGTCCAACAATTTCCCCCTTTTTGGTGATGATGCCACTACCCTCACCTAACAGCAAAGCAAAAAGACAAAAACAAAAACAGAACAAATAGTCATTTTTCATTAAAATCATTTGTTCAAAGATATTACTGATCTAGAATCAAGAAAACATAATGCGCTTAAAGTATCTTTGATCTCATCTGTCTTCTTTCTCTCTCTTGTCTGGCCTTCTCCACTTGTTCTTGGTAGGCCCTGATCTCTTCTATCATATCCCTCATCCATTCATTTTCAATCAGTGTAAAATTAATGTAGGGATTGACTTGTTTCCACCAGTTCCATGCTTCAGGCAGGATAAGATTAATCTGATTCACTTTGAATCCAAACTTCATGTATAGTTTCTTAAACTCTTCAAGTGAATCCTTTGCTTTTGTGATAGGCAAGTTCCTATCACCTCTGCCACTTCTTCCACCTCTGTTGCTTGCCCTTAAGGCTTTAATCCTTGCCTCCCAAAATTTCAATCCCAAGAAAGAGTTCAGACCTTCATGAAACCCTTTGTCTTGATAAGGTTTCCTCCTGTTGTAATACTCTTTCTTGTATTGTCTAAAAAGATCATCAGTAAGTTTCAATCTGCCAAGTGCAGGTTGCCTGAAAGCATTGGTATCATCTTGCCATCTCTTCTGTGCAAAAAGTCTTGCAGCCTCTTTTGTCTTTGCAAATTGCTTGGCCCTCTTCCCTTAGTGACATCATTAACAAAGCGGGACAATAGGCCATGAACACTCTCTCCGTGAGATAACCAGATTATTCGGATTGCCCTTCTATTATTTTTGATTCTTGAGTCAAGCTGCAGTAATCTGGATTGCAGAGTTTCTTCCAAGAGATTGATCCTCTCAAGAAGTTTAGGATCCAATCCAAAGAGTTGAGATGTTCCAGAAACCTCGGTGAGAGCTTAGGTATAGCGACAAGGTTGTCAAGTTTCGATGGATGGAAATGAATTGGTCTTTCGAAACTTCTCTTTGCAAGATTTCCAACCTTGATTCCCTCACATCTAGTATCGAGATCATTCACAAAGATTTTGAGTAGATGTGAAGTTTGAAGCAACTGTGGCAGTAGATTGTCTGTTTTCATTCACCATTTTCATCAGTTCTTCAAATCTTTCTTCCTGTCTATCCAGTTGAGTCCTTAACTGTTGCATGTCATTCCTTACAGTTCTTAACTCATTCAAAACTTCTACTGGCACCTCACCAGTCATTCTTTCACCAGTAGTGTCATCAGCAGGCTCCTCAACATTGTACTGTGGCCTTTGATTGCTCATAACCATTGCCCAACTCCTATCCAATCCAGCAAGATTAGGTCCTTGATATTCTTCCAAGATAGGATCAAGGGCTGGTTCTTAAAAAATAGGAACAAATGCCTGTGGTGGATCAACATTAATATTCTCTTCTTCAGGCATCTGGAATTCCTCATCACTAAAGTCATAGTCCAAAGAAATTGCTCATCCTCATTAATGCTGATCTGTGACCATCTTTCCTTCAAAGTGGTCTTGTCTCCAGAGGCTCCACTACAAAGAGCCTCTTCAAAGAACAAGGGTTTCCTCCAAACCCAAAACAGGTTCCAACCTTTGTCCAGGTGCTGTTTGAGACTCAGCAGCCTGTACCTCCTGTTCCAACCTTTGTGCAGGTGCTGTTTGTAGCCCAACAACTTGTACCTCCTCTTCAACTCTTTGTGGATTGAAGATAGCCTCATTATCCACTTGAAATCCTTCAGCATGACCAATCTTGTGCAGAATGATGGCGGTTTTAGTAAGAATGCCCTCAAAGTCAAACCCATCTAGATATTCAATAGATTCTTCTGAGCTGGCACTGGGTTCACTGAAGTCAGTGACCTTCTCTTCATCCAAATCCTCACTCTGTTCAGGTTCAGTTTGTGCAGTAGGCTCTACAACATGGAATGTAGAAGATTCATCAGCTAGCCTACCAGCACTCAAATTAATTCCTTCATTGATCAATGCTTCCAGATCATCCATGGTGAGATCCTGTAGATCCTCATCCATCTCTCCAGTCTGCTGGCCCTCAGCAGACTTACCAAGATCGATGGATCACATGCTGTGTGGTTCTATGATTACCGCAGATCCCACTCTGGTTCCTCCTGGTCCAGAGGGGAAATCTCCTCTAGAATCTGATGATGAGGAAGAGTCATCATTGCCATCTCTTGGATCCCTAAACTTGATACCCTCCTCTTTCTGTTGCTCATCAAATAAGTCCATCAATCTGGATTACAGCAGAGTGGTATCAACTAGGTCCAACAAATTCTCTACTCCCAACTTGTTAAAAGCCCATTCTTCAAAATCTGTCATAGGTTCAGCAGCTGGCTTTTGTCTTTTTGTAGAAACCAAACTTCCATTGGAAATAGTCAGCAATTTGCTGAAGTTTGGGATCTACATACTCTTCTGTTTTCTTCCTTTCTTTCACATGCCTTTCAAAGGGCATGAAAGATCTTCTGGGAGCTCTTTCAGTACCTTGTTGACCTCCAAAGGTTCCAACAAGTAGATTCATTGTTTCTTCAACAGATGTTTCAAAGTCAGTAGGTTGCTGAGGTTGTACATTTGTGCCTACTACTTCCATCTGTACCACACTTCGTTCCCCCTGACTTACATGCTCATCAGCAGGGTTAGCAGCAAATTGCTCTTCCCCCTGAGTTCTTGCAACACTTGCAGGGTCTTCAACCAAGTCTTCAACTACCACAGCAGGTTCAGGTTCAGTGGTTTGCTATGGGTCTTTGAGAGATACTACAAAGAAGCTCGTGGTCGATGAGATGGGTCAGATATCTCCAACAGATTGCTCAACAACAACCTGTCCAGCTTCAGTAGACTTGACAACCTCTTCAGGTGAGGAGTCAGTAATTTCCACAGGCTTGATGATAGTCAAGGGCTCAGCCTCAATAGCCTATTCTTCCTCTTCTACTGATGCTTCCTCTTGGGCTCTTTGTGCCTCCAAGCTTTTCAGTTATTTCCATTTTCCATGTTTCTGTTTATGGATAATTTCTTTTCTCCTCTTGGAAAGGGGTTCATCATCCTTCAGATCCACATGAGACTTCCTCTTTCTACTATCTTCTTTTTCGTTGTTCCCTTAAGATTTCACAATGATTTTTTTTCTTGTCGCAATAGCGAGGTCAAGAACCTCCATCGAACCCTCTGAGACTCGGCGATCTGTCTGCTGTTTGCTTCCTTGTTCTTTTAGGCTTTAACATTTCAGTAATCTTTCTTGTTTCTGCAGCCTTTCTTTTCTCAGCAGCTTTCTTTGGTGCAGCAGGTTTAACAGTTTTCTTTTTAGTTTGCTTGACCTACTCACCACCAGCATCACCATCATCTCCACCATTTCCATCATCGCCAGCCTTCTCCAAAGAACCTCTTCATCATCATCCGCATCAGAATTGCATAATCAATTTCCTTCTTGTATCTAGGACCGATTGATCTTCTCAGTTCAAGATCAGAACTTCCAAATGATTCAAAGCAGGTCTCGAACCATTAATCCTAAGGTAAGGCCTTGGATTTCCTTTTCCTCTTTATCTTCCTTGGCTACCTTCTTCATGTAGTGAATGAAGTAACCAATTGATCAAATCTCATGCTCCTGCAGATGATTATCATCAGCTCTATCTTGGGTCCTGATAGAGTATCCATACTTCCAACCAGTCCTAGTATGTTCTTTGCAATGAGCTTGCTCAGCAGGTTGTACTCAAATCCAATGTGTTTCACATTGATGCCTGGAATGGATTTGGTGGCTGCATTTGTCTTGATTTGATCAACAAACGCCATCTTGTCCAATCCCATTGCTTCAGGATTTACTCGACCATCCACCATTTCTTCAAAACCAAAAACTTCCCTCAGTAGACTGGGGGAAACTTCAATCTCCTCAGCATTCACAGTTGTTTTGAATGCTTCAGTTCCTTCTTCCACAGCCATGTTCTTCCAGAAATCAATAACATTGGTGTATGAAATTGTTTATAATCTGAGATTGAGTATGTTCTCCAACCCTGCAAACCTCCTAATTCTCCTACCAATATTAATGGCCAAATCTGTTTTGTTTGCATCCACAACAAAGCCTCTAACACTTTGGCTCGTTTGAATTTGTACATCAATCTTTTCCGCCATTTGTATGAGAAGAATGAGTTGGAGAAGATAGATTAAGAATCTGTGTTCACACAGTGTGAAATTCGCAGTGATAAAGCAGATTTTGCAAGTAGAGAATCTGCTGTGTAACAGTCTGAATATATAGACAGTGAGTGGTCGCAACTGTCTTTGCACGTACATTGATGCTGATCACGATTAATCTGAATAAATACAGTCTTGACACATGGCCCATTACTCTTCCATAACGTTTGTAACTGTTGGATAATGTTAACTGCGGTTATAAGGGATAAAATAAATATCCCGCCAATCTGCTTTTTGACTTTAATAACTTTGACTGTGTAACGTTCCATTCAAAGCAGGTAGTCCTCGCGCAGGTGGGCTCGTGAGTCCGCCGATCATCAAGCTTCAAAGCAGTCGCCGACAAAGTGACTGACGATGATCCTTGATTTCTTCTAATTTTGTTCAATTGATAATACAAAATGAAGTTTAATACCAATGACTGATTTGTCAAGTGAGCTCACCCAAAATGACAAAGACCAATCCCCTTGGCAACCTCATTTGCTCAATTGTCCAAACATAAGTACAAGGAATTGTTGATACCAATGACTAGTCTGCTAAGTGAGCTCACCCAACATAGCAAAGACTAATCCCATTGGTGAATTCCAGTACACTGCTGATTATCAGTCAACCTTGATAATTCCAAGTTTAGTCCTTAGTTTAGCAAATCTTTCACTGTCAAGTGGTTTAGTGAAGATATCAGCAAGTTGATCTTCAGTAGGGATGTATAGAACCACCACATCTTTCTTTTCAACATGATCTCTTATAAAATGATGTCTCACATCAATATGCTTGGTTCTTGAATGCAAAACAGGATTTTCTGTGATTGCAATTGCACTTGTGTTGTCACACATAATTGGAATTTCCTTTTCTTCAATTCCATAATCCCTTAATTGTTGTCTTAACCATAATACTTGTGCACAGCAACTTCCAGCAGCTATATACTCAGCCTCAGCAGTGGAAGTTGATATAGAATTATGTTTCTTGCTAAACCAGGAGACCAGTCTATTTGCCATTAACTGACAAGTTCTTGTAGTGCTTTTTCTATCAATCTTGCATCCAGCATAATCAGAATCTGAGTAGGATATAACTTTGAAGCTTCCATCCTTGGAATACCATATCCCTACTCCCAAAGTATCTTTTAGGTACTTGAGAACTCTCTTGACTGCACCTAAATGACTTTCTTTAGGTTTAGATTGAAATCTTGCACAAACACCTACACAAGAAAGGATATATCAGTCTTTGGCGATAAGGTGCTGACAGATCGCCTATCATTCTTCTGTATAGAGTCTGATCAACATCTTTGCCTTCTTTAGCTTCATCCAATCTGATGTTTGTACTCATTGGAGTTGATATCTTAGTCTTGTTTTCCATACCAAACTTCTTCAAAGAACTCCTTGGTATACTTGGTTTGATGAATGAAGATTCCATCTTTCATCATTTAACTTGCAATCCCAAAAAAGCGTTCATTTCTCCCATCATACTCATTTGGAATTTACTCTTCATTAGATTTGCAAACTTTTCACAAAGTAAATCATTTTGAACCAAATATAATGTCATCCACATAAATCTGTATCAAACAGGTCTTCGTTCCCTTCATCGATTCTCGAAAAGTGTCTTGTCAATGGTGCCTTTTGTAAAACCATTATCCACCAAGAATTGAGATAGAGTCTCATACCATGCTCTTGGTGCTTGTTTCAATCCATAAAGTGCTTTGTTGAGTCTATACACTTTATCTTCTTGATTTTTACTTCAAATCCAGGAGGTTGCTGTACATACACTTCCTCCTCTAGAATGCCATTCAAAAATGCACTTTTGACATCCATTTGATATACTTTGAAGTTCTTATATGCAACATGTGCCAAGAATAATCTGATAGCTTCCAATCTTGCAACAGGTGCATAAGTTTCATCAAAATCTATTCCTTCTGCTTGAGAATAGCCTTTTGCAACTAGTCTAGCCTTATTCCTTACAATGGTACCAGATTCATCAAGTTTATTTCTGTATACCCATTTAGTACCAATGATATTTGCATGACTTGGCCTTTCAACTAGTGTCCAAACTTGATTTCTTTCAAATTCATTTAATTCTTCTTGCATAGCAATTATCCAATCTGGATCTGAAATTGCTTCTTCAACAACTTTAGTTTCCATTTGAGATAGAAAACAAGTAAACATAGCTTCCAGGTTGTCTCTAGTCCTCACACATTTGTTGTACATTGCCAATAACTTGTTCAAAGCAGGTGATTCCTTAACCATTGTGGATTTCGGTTAGTTAGATTATCGGGAACCTCATCTTGATAGAGGTCTCTTTGTAGCTTTCTTCTACTGGGGTTCAGTGAGATCCTTGAACTGCTTGGATTGTTGCATCGATAACATTACCAGCAGGTGTTGGCGAGGCGAGATCGAAACTTTTAAATCATTGAATCTTTCCAAAACTTCAACACAACTGGATCGGTGACTTGTTGATTCTCAAGCAGTTCACAATCTTCATCTTCCATACCAGTAAACTTAGGTTCATCAAACACAACATGGATTGTTTCTTCATGTTTCAGTGACCTCTTGTTTAGCACCCTGAATGCCTTGCTGACTGAAGAATATCCCAAGAAGATTCCTTCATCTGATTTTGGTTGGAATGTTTTCAAATGAACTTTGTGATTCAGGATAAAACACTTGCTTCCAAATGGATGGAAATATGATATGTTAGGTTTCCTTCCATTCCAAACCTCATAAGGTGTCTTCAGCAGCTTCTTGTTTACTGATGTTCTGTTTTGTCTATAGCATGCTGTATTGACTGCTTCAGCCCAATATCTTTCAGGTAGCAATGCTTCACAAATCATTATTCTTCCTGCTTCCTTTAAAGTCCTGTTTCTTCTTTCAGCAACCCCATTCTGCTGAGGTGTACCAGCAGCAGCAAGTTGATGTAGTACACCATTCTGTTCACAGTATTCTCTTATAACTTTGTTGAGAAATTCAGTACCTTGATCTGATCTTATATTTATTACTGTTAAACTTTTCTCATTTTGTAATCTCTTCAAAAGATTAGGCATGCTTTGGAGTGTTTCACTTTTCTTGTTCATAAAAACCACCCAAGTGTATCTTGAATAATCATCCACAACCACTAAGGTGTACTTCTTTCCAGTTACACTTGTTGGAGTTATTGGTCCAAATAGATCCATATGCATAAGCTCCAACACTCTATTAGTTGATTGTTTAGTTTTTGACTTGAAGCTTGACTTTATTTGTTTACCCTGCTGACATGCATCACATATAGCATCCTTCTTGAATGTGATCTCAGGTAAACCAATCACCAGCTTCTTCTTCACCAACTGATTGATATCATCGAAGTTTAAGTGATTCAACTTCTTGTGCCATAACCAATTGAGTTCAGACTTGGTATGCACAATCGCAGCGAGTTTCGGCTCGCAGTAGACCAATCCACAACATACATGTTCTCGTTGTCTTCTACCCGGCCTAGTACAACTTGATCACCTGTTTCACTAATGAAAATACGATTGTTTTTGTCAAAAGTGACCTTGTATCCCATGTCACGCAATTGTCCGAAGGCTCGGCAAGTTGTAGTCCAGTCCTTCCATATATGCAACATTCTTGATTGTAAGTCCATTTCTGACAAGTGTGTCATATCCTCTTGTGTATCCAGGTGTATTCTTGTTGCCAAAATTCACCCTTGGACCATCTTTTGCCACAAAGTTTGTTAAACAGTGCTTATTCTTTGTCATGTGTCTGGAACATCCACTGTCAAAGTACCAGACACCCTACAAAACAAAGTTAATGCATTTTAGGTACCCAAACCTGTTTGGGTCCATAGTGGTCAGTGGTAAGCATGACTTTTGGTAAGTTTCCATAAGGTCTTCTCCTAAAAGTGTCATACTTTGGTTCATACATGTATTCCACACATCCATAGGTTCTAACAGTAGGTTGTGTAGAATCCACATATGTTTTCTGGCCTTTTGGTTTATAATGCTGTTTGAAGTGACTTTTGTTGTTAAAAGCATTAGTATAGCCATTTGTTTGCTGTCTGTTAGGAACAGCCCTGTAATATGGAGTCTACTGAGGTCCCTGCTGAGGCCTTTTATAAGTCCTCTGCTGAGTCCTTTGCTAATTCCATTGCTTAGGTTTTACCCTAGTAGCATGGTTATACTTGTTGTTTCTAACAGTGGGTACAGGAGTATTCCAATCATCATCAGTAGGGAACAGTCTACCTTTCCCCCTGAGATAAGTATCCCTTAAATGATTAACATTTTTGGGTTTAGGATTCTTATCCTTGGAATATTTCTGTTTCTTACCCTTCTGTGGTCCAGCAGACTTGGTAGCAGGTCTGCTATCAGCATGCTTAGAAGGCACAGCAGTCCTATTTTTAGATTTATTTTTTTTATTATGAGCTGTTGACTTCTTTGACTTCTGATTTTGCTTCCTTGAAGCATTCTCATTGGGTTTTTTGCCTCAAAGAATCTTCTTGGGAGTTGGATCTAGTGCGGTACAAACTTAGGACCACCCTCGTACTAGGTTCATGACCTTCTTGGATCCACTCTTGTTAGATTGTTGAGTTCCAAATCCAAGCCCCTGTTCTATCCCCATAAGGCTTTCCGATTTGTATGCAAGTAGTGGAATAAGATGGTTCAAATAGATTGAGAGAGGTCAGCTGGATGTTCAAAGCAGACTTATCTTGATTTTGTCCAACATCTTTTCCTTACCTTTGAGAACCCTTAATTCACTTTCAATCTTCCAACTTCCAATTCAAGAGCTTTTTTTCAGCCTTCACAATCTCATAACTGATTGTATTATCCTCGATTTATTAAGGATAGCATCCAAAGTCTCATTGTTGTCGAATTTCTAGGATTTGAACCACAGGTTGATTCACAATCACTTCCAGCAGGAGTGTTTATGGATACAATATTGTATACCTCCTCAGTGTCATCCATATTAGCCATCAAAGCATAATCTTCCATCTCAGAACCAATGTTGTGTCATCCGATTCATTTTTTTTTGATTCCACTTCATACCCTAATTCATCTTCAAAGAACCATAGCCTTCTTGCCATATCTTCTTTGTTGACTCTTGGTCTTGATGAGTCTGGACAACTGGTCTAAAGTGTCCAGGCTTCTTGCGATTGAAGCAAAGATAATCGGAGTTCCTTACTTTTTTAACTCGGGGATGGTCGGAGTTTGAAGTGTCCTGGTTTCTTGCTGATTAAAGCCACAGATAGTCATTGTCTTTCTTTGATTCTTCTTTCTTTCTTTGTTAGGCCTCTTAGTGAAATTTCTTGAAGGGCCTTTCCGGTCTTCATCATCCACGATTTTCTTGCTCAAGAGGGCAATCTGCTCTTGCATTTCATCCACAGATCATCTTGTCCTCCAGATGTTTCTTCCTCGATGTGAAGCAGCCAATGCGATTGTCTTTGGCTCTTCTTTTGATCTCGTGTACAAGCTTTTGCTAAATTCATAAGCCTTGAGATCTGAAAACAACTTGAAGTGTCTTCTTCATGCAACTTCCTCATTTCTTCTATTGCAATCACCTTCATTTTCCAAACATCTTTTGCAGTAGAGCCTCCAAGATTTTAGTGTTTATTTCTTCTTTTGAATAACTTACACTCGGTGAGGTAAGTTCATCCAGATTGCATTAAATCTTGATTCCATTTGCTCAATGGTTTCATTTGGTAGCATCTTGAACTTTTGGAACCTTTTAAAGCCACACCGATTTTATTCTTCTTTATTGCATCGGTGCTTTCACGGATCAAATGTATCTTGTCCCAAAGTACCTTTGCGCTTTTGCAATCTTTAACCTTCATGTACATATTGCTATCCAAGGTTCTATAAATGATATCAATAGCAATGTTGTTGAGGTTTGCTCTTTTTCTCTTCTCATTCCACTCTATTCTTTTTGGTTTAAGAATGTACTCAGTTGTATCACCCACTGTTACTTCCTTGGTAATCTCCAGTGGTCCATCAGTTAGTACATCCATCATCTCATCATGAGTTGCAGCAAGGTAAGCCTGCATTCAACGTTTATACTCATCAAATTTATCTAGAGAACACATCAAAGATAGTTCTAGCATGTGTGTGTTATCCATGATGCAAGTCTTTGAAAATCAGTAACTTGAAAGAAAGTTTCAAAGAATTTTCACAAGCACAACAAGTAGGATTTCTTCAGAACAGAAGCACTGCTCCGATACCAATTGTTGGTCCCTTGAAAAGGCTTTGGTTAAGTTTAGAGGGGGAGTGAATAAACTTAACACTTAAAACTTTGGAGTTAACAAATTTTGCAACTTGTGAGCTCTCTTGATACTTGATGAGTCTGTTGAGACTTGATAACCTTTCTTGATAAACAAGAGTCTCATCGACAGATTGAGTTTGCTGAATTTGTGCAGCGGAATTATATCAAAATTAAGCCTTGATACTTGTTGTTAAATGTGATACTAAGTATTAGATACTCAGTAGTGCAAGTGTGTGATTTCAGTTGCTAGATTCAGTAGGTTGATGTGTAAAATAAACTAAGTGCAGAATGTAAATGCTGAAAGTAAGTAGGCAGTTTTTATAGTGGTTCCAGGTGGTGTAATCCTGTCAGTCCACTCTTCTCCTGTGATGTTGGAGGAAATTCACTAGAGATATTTGATGTAGCTGTTACAAAGATTCCTAAGTTGCTTGTCCTTCACCAATAACTATGGCTTCACAAACTGAAAACTGGGAGTAGGTAGGATTGTTGCTCCTGAGTCTTCCACTAGTCCTTGAAGGGTAGGATTGTCTCTTCACTAGCTCCACCACAAACAACAGTCTTTCACACCAAAGTGCTTCACTGTCTTCAGCAGGTTCATTATAAAATAAAGATTGAATCAAGTAAATGATTCAGTTGCCGTAGCTTGATTAGGATGATATAATCAGCAGCTTGCAGTCTTCAAGTGTGTATGCTTGATGTAGCTTGAATGTAGAATACACTTGAAGAATTTCTCTGGATCAGTAGCTTTAAGTTCAGTAGGTTCAGTGGTTTGTTTTTCTGCTCAGTAATATCTCTTATAAGTTTTTTAATTTTTCATCCACCTGTTTCTGAGTTGAAAGTCCTCTATTTATAGGCAAGAACGCATGTGACTTACATTTGAAATTCAAATGTAACCGTTCCTTGTTTTTGTCCCATCTGAATTGCATTCTGTCACTATTCATAGGATCGACACATCGTAATTCCTTTTGACAAAGCGGTGCGATCATCCATCCTTTGACTTATATCCATTGGATAATAATCTGAATCACCCCAACGTTTGTTTAATCTCAGCCCTTGATTTGTTTGATAAGTCAGAGGTAGTTGGCTGTCATTTTCAATGTAATCTTCCAATGTAATCTTGAATTACCCGAGGTATTTTATCGCGAGGTTCATCATCTCTTTGTGATACATGTCGATCATTGAACTCCAATTCTTTGTGTATAAAATACAATGCAGCTGACTTCTTTTATCTAACTTTTATTTGTGAAGTTAGATTACACCTTTTTAAAATATAACCAAGTTCCAAACATCATCCAACTTTTGGAACTTAGACCTTCTTCACAAGGCATATGTAATCAGTTTAGGTCATCACAGACTTGCCTAAATTCTGATTCCATATCCTTGACTTAAATTACTAAGTTTGATCCCTTAGCCTTTCAGAATCGAGTTTGAGCCCTCATTGCCTTCAATCTTCAAAGAGGTTCTGACTAGTCTCTCGACCTATCTACCCTATCGATATTTGACCGATCTCATTGATATAAATCGCTGACCTATTCTGATGCTTGTTTGCTCAAACCTATTTATGAATCAAACTTTAATAAGCCTATACATTTGATCTAGACATCTTTTGCCTTTGCACTATAACAGCTAGTCTGGCACTCATCATCAAAACATAGAAATAAGTCTAACAGCTGCAATATCCTTCCTCTTTCTCTCTGTAAGAAGGTACATTTTTTGGTCACCATGAGCCAAGCAGTCACCATGCGATTTGTGGATCGCTAGGTTGACATGATCTGCGGTAAGCTGAGAGACTGTGTAGTCAAGATAGGGGACTTGAGTTTCCTAGTGACTTTCTAGTTTTGGACGTCCTAGAAGAACCTAGTGCTAATGTGTTGCTTGGACGTCCGTTCTTGGCGACCAACAGAGCCATTATGAACATGGATAGTGGTGAAATAACTCTAAGATCCTTAAATAGGCTTAATCACAACAGGTAGGCTCACAAGCCCAATTAGGCTTTTAGCTAATCCCTTAGATAATATCCATTAGGAATTATTTACTTAATTTAATTAGGCGAATTCTATCGGCACCACAGTTTTACTGTTGACATCACAATTGCTATCGGCACCTCCTCCTGTGTGGACTATATAAGGCCTGAATTACAAAAAGTCACCAAACACGACAACTTTTAAGAGATATATTGCTTAACGAATCATGATATCCTCTCATGTGATTCCCTCGAGTGGTTCCTCGTGTCAAAGGTTTTTTTTTCCTTAACGAATCATGAAATGAGAAACAAATATGCAGTCGGATATCCTTCAAAATGTGGGTGTACAGTCAGATCACCTCCACATGAGGAATCACAGGAAAGAATCTGCAATCATTGCTTAACACCTACCAGTGGCGGATCCAGGAATCTATTTCAATGGTGTCACCGGAGTCTAAAACTCCATCTTTTATCCAAAAAAAATTCCAGTGGGGTCACCGAAGTCTAAAACATCAATTTTTATCGATAAAATGACACTTTTTAACAACAAAACTACATAGTTTTAATACTATTTTTTTTCATTTTAAGAAATTGACTGGGGTCACGTGACCCCTCTTGGGTAGGCTGGATCCGCCCCTGACACCTACCAAGAAACCGTAACTTAAGACCGTCTTCAAAGGATAAAAGAATATAATGAGCAATTATTTTCTTCCCCAACTTAGCACCGGATATTTTTGGTAAAATCATTAGGAATCACATTTATATCAACCCAAAAAGTGTACTAGCAATGAAATAAACAATGTGGATTGCCCAAACACAATGTTTACATGAGATATTTATTCCAGATTTTCAATTTATAGTCTTTAGTATTCTATAATAAAATGTTCATGTTCGGCTCGCTACATACTGCACAACATCTACCTCTTTAAATGCAAATAGTTAATCAGTTAATAGCAGAATGATTAATCAATGAGCAAAAATATCGACATGATTCAGTCGAAGGCTTATGTTCCTCCCACACATCATGTTCAAAGATGCCAATGTTTCAGTATAATTCATTATGTACGGATAAGAACGCCTCAATAGAGTAAAGTCCTTCTTAATTGCAGTAAAAGGATCATAAATGAAGCCATGCTCCTCATTGTTCCAATAGTAACTCCTGAAGAGAATACCATCATTATAAACCCCCATCAAAAATGCCCATGTTCCACAAATAAAGGCCAACTTCCTCCATGTAGTGGCAACCCCATATTCAATCATTTGCCAAATTTCATAATCCATATCACTCCCTCTGATATTACAAGCTACCACAAGAGAAAGTGATCCCTTTATTGATGCCAATTGCAAATAAGAAACCGTTACCATCTCATCTATTTTAGGTGGTAATGGAAGATACCCCAGACTCTCGTTTTCCACATCAAATGCTACGATATGGCCCCCAGTATGTGCTGCTGTGGTCCAATGCATGATACAATCATGTAGTGTAACCGCATGCCGCGGAAACAGACCACCATACTTGACAGAAAATTTCAATTTCTTCCATGAATCGGAGTTCAAGCTATAAATCCAAACGGATGCTTTTCTCTCACTTTTTGAATCGGAGGTATCACCAGCCTTTCGGCTTTTTAGATCAAAACCCTCAGGAAACCTAACCATTTTATAATCATTAGTTTTGAAATGAATGCGATTCCAACACATCGGGCAACATCCATGTATGGAAGTTTGACACGCTTACATTCCCTTGTAGCAGGGTTCCACAAATAAACATTTTTCTGGGAGTTTCCTGGCCTAAAAGACACCAACCCATTGCACGAGTCCTCAATGAACCCCCTCTTATGATGCCGAAACGGTGTAAAAACTCGATTGAATTTGAAACTACTATTTGTTTCCCTACAATGGCAATCTCTGGAGTGCTGATTTCCCTGTTTATTGAATAGAGAAGAAGCATTTGAGTACTTCTTCTTTTGATGTAATCAACTTGCAATTGAACAAAATAAGGGCAGCTCAATAGGTACTTCCACGACTTGCACACTGGCTTGAATCGAATTAGGGATTTCACAGGAAGTCTCACAAGTATATCTTCCATCACCCCATCAGGAAAATAATCGGTAAACATCATTATTTATGGCTGCAAAACACTTTGTTACATTTTCCCTTCCCTTTAGTGAATACTTTGTTGCATTAAAAAGAAAAAAAATGAGGCAAAATTATGCACAAGTATAAGTGATTTAGAGTTGAAGTGATAGATCGAAAACCGAAAGAACACAAAAGCGGTGGGAGAAAACAATACTGGACAAATTTTACGATACAACCTATGTTGGTCTCGTATGATGCATAAATCCTCACAAAAAAATTGTGTCTAGAATACAACTTTAATCCCATTCTTATATAAGACAAAAAGGGCCTAAGCCGTTTTAGTACATCTGATGGCAAAACAGGTGTAATCCTACTAATCCGACTATCCTACTACCTCCATCCCAAAATATAAATCAGTTTAACTTTTTAAATTTGTCTCAGTCCATTAAAATACCAATAGAGTATTTATTTTATTTTTCTTCTTTTTAACCCTAATTTATTACACATTCAACTTTTTAATTTGTCTCATAATAGAAGTCCATATATAATACCAATGGAGTATTTATTTCATTTTTCTTCCTTTTACCCCTAATTTATTACATGTTCACCTACTTCACAACTATTACGTTAATGAGAGTCAAATTGTATTATAGACTTTTTACTAACAAAATTAATGACACTTAACCACTTTCTTAATCTGTGTGAAAATGTCTAAACCGATTAAGAAAGTGGTTAAGTGTCATTAATTTTGTTGGTAAAAAATCTAGAATAATTTTGTATTTTCATATTAAGCTTCAATAATTTATCAAATGACAAGGTATTACGTACTCTAGTGGTGAGCAATATTCTGAATGAAGCGACCAGGGATTGAGCCCCATTAGGTGCAAATTTTTCGGTCATTTTTCTTAAAAATGGGCCTAATTTTTTTGGCCCCGAGTTACAAAAATAGGACAGAAACGCCTCTGACAATATGAAAAGACACACAAAATATCAATGAGGAAAAATAGGGGAACAAACTCCATTAACCTTTCTTTTTTTTTTTTGAGGGGAACAACTCCATGAACTAAGTGCTACTTGTAGGGTAATATATCAAATATCTGAGGTAATATTCTCTTACTCAATACGCAATAATGACAGTCATAGATGGTGTTGCCCGCTCCATATCCCCTACTGAATGTTACTTTTAGGATTATTTGATATATAATCTTAATTATCTATCTCGTTATCAGCTTAAACTTTTAGGAGAGATGGTAGTGCTGGATATACGGAAACCCGAATCCGGATCCGATCCATAACTGGATCGTCATATATGATTCACAGCACCGATCGAGACACTCGATCTAGCACAGCGGAAGCTACGAATAAATTCGCATGTGATTATACCACGATATGATGTACATAAATAATTAATCTAACTATGAGAAGGTTGAAGATTTACCTTGTTCAAGAGGAATAATAAACCGACAGATAGAGAAGCCGCAGTCTTCCGGAATGTATCTCCTAGCAACGACTGGTGGACGTCGATCCTCGCCTCAGAACCTCCTCGAATACGCACATCTTTAATGACTAAGGCCAGAAACTAATTTTTCTTCCTTTTAATTTGTAATGTGGCTCAATTTGTAAGTGTATATTGTGCTAGGAAGAACTCTCTTTATATAGGAAAATAACTAGCCAAGAGAGTTATTATTTTCACACCACAATTGCCTATTCCCACAAGGAAAAGATATTTGCCAAGATAAGAGATAATTCCCAAAAAATCAATCTCTTATTTTTCCATTAATTATTCAACAAATAGATAATTAATTAATTACTCATGTGACATAATCTAGAAAAATTTATTTTCCTAATTTATCATAATGTGTGGCGCCACTTTATTATTAAATTTATTAGAAAATGTTTTTTTTCTATTTTACATATTATTTACCAAATAAATAATATTGCATATTCATTAAATAGACCAACTATTTAATTTATTCTCGAGGTTCCATAAAACGAGAAAACACTCGCATGTTAGGAGCCAACCCGGGGACCATGGACCTATAACCAGTAGCTACAATAAATTAAATAAAATATTCATCGAACAGAATATTTCTACTTAATTCATTAATTCCGGAATTACGCCACCATAAATCCGAAACTGAACTCTATCGATTATGGATATTACTTATTCTCAAAACGTCGAGTCGAGTCGATGAGTGCCCATTGATATAACCATTTCATATAAACTAACCCTCCATAAACTATCCGTAATGAAGCGGGATTATTTCCATAAGCCTTTTTCAATACCTCTTATCCTTATTTTCCATTAACCCACTCGTAATCAATTAGTTCATAACCAATACGAACTCTGCGGATCGATCAGTTTCTAGGATCAACAAATAAGGGGATTGTCTTTCTACTTCCTGCAGGAAGGAATAGATTCCATATCTGTGAGACACACACTTCTCACTCATTCCAGAACAGTGCCAACATTAAAGTGATTCGGACCGCACCTCTTAACGATCCATAACGAACACATCAAACCCTATCCTGAAACAAGTAGGAGTCTATAATCACTTCAGGATTAAGGTTAATCCATATATGGTCATCTTGTGATTTAATAAGGTCTCTGAATCACGGAATTATATGAGAAACTCATATTAAATCGGTCCAGTCCTATATGACTCTAATCATATATAAATGCCCCACTTAGACAACCAATGTCAATGGTCCGGATAAGACGGTCACACCATAAAGTGTTCTGGGCGCATTAATGGTGGTTTAATCAATAGACCCCATACTTTGATTAAGTTCACCACAGACTAATTGTTCAAGTGTATCACCATAAACTTAATCCTCATGTGTGGCACACACTAAGTTATATGGCTACATATGATACGACATGGGGTTTTCACCAGTGTATTAAATATAAGCACAAAGCAAATAATAAGATGAAACAAAATCTGTCATTTATTAAATAAAAACAATTACATAAATTATCTTTCGGGCACTACACCTAACAGGTAGTTCACATGGTATCAGAGCGAAAGGTCCTGAGTTCAAACCCCGCTTGCAGCACAATAAAAAAAAATAAAGTGTTGGGCCCTTCTCTCTTCTTAAAGGCCCACAATTCCCAAAACCAAAAAAACAAATCAAGTGTTGGGCCTCTCTCCCCTCTTATTGGCACACACTTGAGGGGGCGTATTAGATATATAATGTTAATTATCTATCTCCCTATCAGCTTAAGCTTTTAGGAGATATGGTAGTTCACAAGGATATACCTGCAAAGAACATATCATTTCGCAGTATTGAAGCCTTAAACACTGACCCTTGTAATATATACAGAGTCCCTTTCTTGACTCCCTTGAAAACCTCAACTGGGTTTTTATAGACACTCAAAACACTACTTTCCCCCTTAAAACTGAATCCCGTGTTGTCCAAAGAACTGAGAGTTACCAAGTTTTTGGTCATTTGTGGAACATGTCTAACTTCACTCAGTTTACATTATCTTCCATTCTCTGTCCTGGACAGAACTGAGCCAATCACAACTACCTTGCAGACCTTGTTGTTTTTCATAGATATATGACCACCATTTATCTGTTGATAACTTGAGAACCACTATCTGTGAGGGCAAATATGAAAGGATGCCCCAGAGTCCAGAATCCACACATCAGTTTGATATACTGACTCTCATACCACTAGGACCATGTCCTCATCTGAATCATGCTCAGATGCTACAGCAGCTGTGCCAGAACTGTTCTCATGTTGTTTCTTCCTTTTTGGACAATTGGACTTCCAATGTCCCTGTACCTTACAGTAATTGCAAATATCTATGGATTTAAGGCCTGTGGACCTTGTCTTCTTGGAATTTTTCTTCCTAGACTGACCATGCTCTTTTCCACTGCTGCTACTGACTATCTATCCAGCAGCCTGATTGTCTGCCTCAGCTGGCTTATGTCTCAGCTCCCCGGCATGTAAAGCTGACCTGTTTAACCCCCGTTTATCACTTTATTGATATGTTTTGGGTAGTTTTAGACCTGCTTGAAGTAATGTCGTGAGTTATTCACACAGGAGGGGGGGTAAAACTGTCATATCGTTAGTAAACTCTGCCTTCTTGACGATATTTACTTCTTTTCCGAGCACTTTTGTCTTACGGAATTACGCGTGGTGTTTGTTCGTATATGTTATTGCAGGACTTAGGTGACTCGAGGACCCGGAAGGTGATATTTTGGAGTGAGAAACATGTTTGTGGCATGAAAGTGGAGAAAAATCAAGTTTGGAGTGAAATCAAGGCAAATAGGCATTTGCTCCACCCAAACTGGTGTTTGCGGCAAGGTTAAAGCGGACATATGACATGTTGGCCAAACTGGCATTTGGCCAGTTCAAACGAGCATTTGCAGAGGTGGCATTTGATACTGAAAGTTGGCTTAGATGACGAACGAGTGTCCAAATTACCCCCAAACTAGCGTTTTGATGGGTTCAGCTCGAATACTGAGCTCATATTCAGCAAACGGGTGTTCCAGACAATCCAAAAGGGCGTTTGCCCTCAAGACATGATCCATGAACTAGCGTTTAGGAGAAGTCAAACACTGGTTCACTGAAGAACAAGCCCTAATCAAGAATCAGATTTCCAGGCAGACGGGCGTTCGCCAGGAGGCAAACGGGCGTTTGCCCTCGACATCAGTGGATTTTAACCTAGCACTATAAATACGCAGCCCTATTCCTTCATACAAGTGTTTTTTGATACCTGAGGCATATTTTGGCCGATCTTGGTGCGGTTTTAGTGTAGGTTGATCATACTTTGATCCTTTGATTCCTTAGTTCACACCCTTTGATACTACACACTTTTTATAGCTTAGATTCTCTTTTTCAAGATCAAAGATTCGAACTTTGTGGTGAATTATTTATTCGTACTTCTTTTTGGATCAGATTTTCTTCGATCATATGGTAATGAATTATCCTTCTTTTATTATTTCCAGCATGATTTCAATTCTTATTTCGTATATTAATATAATCATGAGTAGCTAATTCCATGTTTAGTCGAATTATGTGAAAGTGAGTGAAAACCCTAAGGGGGATGAGATAGGGAGTTGTGTAGTGTGTAATTGAATGTTTTAACGATTAATCCACGTCCTAAAAATTATTATAACAACTCTAAAGTAGAGTAGCTACCTAGTTCACTGTCACACATATCGAACTTATAGATGCATTTTGCGGTGAGATGTGGGAAAAGGGGTGTTGGATCGTTGCATAGATTCGGCCTAGTTGTTAGGACTATTTCCAATACAGAGGTTTGTCATCGTTGTTCGAGCAACTTGTTAAGGGTGGAATTATACGATACTTTATTATACTTTATATTATAATTTCACCCTAACTAATATAATTTGCATTGAAAATGAATCTTAAAATGATTTATTGAGCAAACACAGTTTTATAAATGTTAATTACCAAATAACACATTTTATGTGCTTAAATGATTATTTTATATCATTGTGGAAATATGTTATGCTTTGGTATATTTCATGTGTGTTGTAGGTACATAATACATTCAAACATTGGATGCAAGTCAAGGACACTCAATGCTTAGTCCAAGTCAAGTGAGAGTGATTCAAGGGGCTGTTTTTGAGAGCAAATCAAGAGAAATTAATATTATAATAATGTATAGCATTTTATCATTTTAAAAGGGAGAGGGGACGGTTCATGGAAGAAGGGGGGAGGAGAGCAGGAAATTTTTGGAGTCTTTGTTTTTACATTTTCTTTTTATTTTGAGAGTTCTAGTCCATCAAACAACTTTTGTATTATTTCCATTCTAGTTTGAATAATCAAACACTTATAGATTTCTTCAAAATTCTCCATTGTTGTTCATACAATTGCCAAAATCAAATCTTGGCCTTATTAAATTCCTCGCTCTACACATAATTTTATGGTGCATTCTCATCAACCCAAGATGAGCACTAGTGATATGGATAGCTAAACTCATCAAGGGCAAGCAATTGGGGAAGCAATTCGGACGGTTTTCGGGTTTTCTAATATAAAGCATTGCGATATTTCAAACCAAAGGTTAGATTACAAGTTCTACATTTTATTGTTCATAGCTTGATCGAGAGATTTTGCTTACGGATTGCCATACGAGAGATTGTATGCATTGAATCAGTATAACACGTAATTGAACCATAATATTCGAGTATAAAACGAGAGTTTATCGGATACGGTTTAGATAAATTAATCGAGAGATTATACCTTGTGTTTTGATTGTATCTTTCACCTAAGAGATTAGGGATTACATTCGGTTTAGGAGATCCTAATCTTTGGTCCTGATATTGCATGCTTGTATGATTAGAAACCTGATAATTTGTCGAATTGTGAAACCTATTGTTTGCCCTCTTTTAATCTCATTACAGTAATCTTAATTTGTAACGTATCTCGTGACAATTGTGACTCAAAAAAAAACTGAACCACCTCTCAACCTCGAATCCCTGAGTTCGACTCCGGTTTTACATCGCTATACTACGATCCCTCCTCTTGGGGAAACCGGATTATAAATTTATAACTTGTCATTCTTATTTTCATAATCAATAAAATCCGGGACAAGTTTTTGGCGCCGTTGCCGGGGATTCGGCACGGTTAGCTTCAGCTTTGAGTCTTTTATTAAATATTAATTACCCAGAAAATGTTTAAATGTTGTTTGGTGTAAATTGATTCAAGAGTTCTGTGCTCTGTTTTTCGAAATTTGAGTCTCTGTTTTTCCATAACCGGAGTTCCCTTGAAGAATGAGCGTCCAGGCTGAAAATTCAGAATAGAGCCTTCAGACGCCATCTGGACGAGCGTCCAACTGGCGTCCAGACAAAGCGGACGAGCTTCCAGCTTGATGAACGAGCGTTCAGAAGCTTGAATTGGATCGTAGAGAAGTTGACGCAGTAGAAGAGGGAAAGCGCCCACTCTCCGTCCATTTGAAAGCAGGCAGCGTTCAAACCAGACGAGCGTTCAAACTCGAGCGCGATTTTCCTTCGTAACGGGCATTCCATCACTCCCGGGAATTATCTTTCACTTCTTATCACCTTTTACCTCGTTTTCACTCAAAGTGTATGCGCGTACGGAGTCATTCGAGCCCATTAATCTATAATCCACGAGATCGAGCGTACAATCGTTCGTCCCAATCGAAAAATTCAACGTTCCTTGAGTTCTCAATTTTCCGAGGCTAGTGAAGGAAGTATTTTTGAGGAAACAGATTGAAGAAACTCTTGAAGAGATCGTTGAAGAAGTCATCTTTGACAACTCAAGTAATAATGGCGAGATAGGCGTATTTTTAGCGCACTACACTATTCCGGCTCTGTTATTATACATCCCGCTATCGTAATGCCGGACATCGAGGTTCCATTTGAATTAAGATCTGGTTTAATTCAAATGATACAACATACTTCCACCTTTCATGGGTACCAATCGAAAACCCACATACCCGTGTGCGTGCATTTACGGAAGTATGCAAAGACAACTAAGATCAAGGATATCTCGATGATATTCTTAAGCTCAAATTATTCCCATTCTCTTTGCGGAGTGAAGCAAAAGAATGGTATCTCTCATTACCTTACGAATCTATCACGACTGGCTGATCGGGCGTGAGTTTCGAGCCAATATTTCCCTCCTCCAAGGCATTTCGATTGTCTAACCAATATCTTCACTTTCCGACAAGAAGGTAGTGAAACGTTCTTTGAAGCATGGAAACGTTTCAAATCTATCTTACATCGTTGCCCTCATCATGGTTTAGATGCGCAACGACAAGTCAATACCTTCTACAAAGTGGTTTGACCGAGACGACAAAAGGAATGGTAAATAGCTCATCTGGAGGAGCTTTCTAAAGAAAACACCGGTGAAGGGTGGGACTGTTTGAAGACATAGCAAAATATAACTATGCCCCCACTCGGCATTCAATCCCTACACCTTACGCCTTTGAGGATAGAAGAGGTCAAGTCTCTAAGAACCAAGCGATCGCCTCTCTTCAACAATGAGATCACCGATCCGGCTTTGGCACAAAAACACAATCAATATTCCACTTCTTCCATTCCTCCAAATTTCAGATTTCCCAGATGATGTATTGTGACAAATGTTGTCAACATGGTCACAATATGAATCACTTCATCAATACCCATCATCCAACTATCAAGTCAATGCGCCCAACATATGAGGCCGTACACACCGATAGTTTGTCAAACTTGTGCCACGGAGGGTCACACATCTCTTGCTTGTCCCTAAACAGGACAATCTTTGAAATCAATGCGTTTTTGGCGATCAAACCAGAGGTTTTCAAACCAACATCCTGGCGAACAATTATCAACACCAAGGTTATAAACGAATCGAATTTCAACCAACAACCAGGTTATAACCAAAATACCAACTTTCAAACCTTTAATCGAAATCGAAATTACGAGAATCCCACGGTCGGCATCCAAATCCGAATACCATGCAGAGGCTCAACCAGATTTGGCAAGGAAATACCAATGACTCTTCAAATAGACTCTACTCAAAACCCTCCGGGTTTCAAAACTCACCATCTGGGGCAAATGATGGCCCGACAAAAGCTGAGTATGAGAAGACAATCAAGAACTTGGAAAGGCAAATTGGCGACTAGTGAACAATTAGTTGCAAGACCTCAGGACACTTACCATTTTCACGAAAGGAACCCTAAAAGTAACCAAGTATCCCAACGCAATGAGATTGTTCCTACTACACCTTACGGAGCAGAGAGTCACACGCAATTAATTTGAGATCCGGAACCCAACTACAAGGAAATCACGCTTCTACCGTAACTGTGGAAGCGAATAGACCCTCCTACCAGAGATGAGGTAGGAGGGGAAGTTGAGGACAAAGACTCACCTGCCCTTGAAGAAGAAGAGACTCAATTGGCTGATCCACTGAGTCTTGAGGAAGCTGTTCAAAGTCAAGAAGAAGAAATCCCGACAAGTAAAAAGACTGACAAGACAGTGAGATGGAAGGATTTAGAGGACGAAGCAGTTAAAGCTTCTTCATCATCGAAGAAAGTTTTCTCTGAAGAAGAATTGAGCAAACTTCCTTTCCCACCAAGAAAGAAAAACATATCTTTACAAGAAGATAAGAAGTACGAAAAGGTACTCAACCTTCTGAAGAACACACAAGTAAATTTACCCTTATCTGATGTTCTGGTTGAGATGCCTAAATATACTAAATTTATAAAAGATGTTGTTTCTTCGAAAAAGAAATTGGAGAACATGGATAGAGTAATTAATGAAGAGTGCTCCATGATTGGAAGTGATCATATTCCAAGAAAACGAAGCGATCCAGGGAAATTCGTTTTAACCTTACAAATCCAAGACTGTGTTTTCCCTCACTCCTTGTGTGACCTAGGAGCATCTATCAGTTTAATGCCGTTATCCATCTGCAAAAGACTTAATCTTGATCATCTTTTGGAACCTACCACGATGAACCTTCGGGTTTGCGAGATAGGTCGATCAAGAAAGCCGAAGGATTTTTGAAAGATCTCTTAGTACAGGTCGACAAATTCACATTTCCTGTGGATTGGTTTGTCCTGGATGTAAAAGAAGAAAACACTCCGTTGATCCTTGGTAGACCATTTCTATCAACAGCCCGTGCTGTCATAGATTGTGATGAAGGTTATGTAACCTTAAGAGTTGGTGATGAAGAAGTGCGATACAATGTTTCTAGAACTCTAAAGCGACCTTCTGAAAGCCCAACCGGTTATTCCATTGATGAAACCGCGAGTTCGGTGATTTTATGGAAACACAAGTCATGGCCATGAACCAGAGTATGAAAGGCGGTGGACAATCCGACGATTACGGTAGAATCCACCTTGTGACATTGGGACCGCCTTGGAAGGCGAGGAGCTGCAAGAAGAAACCTTGTTTGTGGAATCCTCAAGAACAATCGGTGAGTCGGAGTTGAAGCAAGGAGATATCAAGTCAAGCTTAAAAGAACCCACGAAGATTTAACGCTAAAACCTTTACCTAAGCACTTAAAGTATGTTTACGAGGAAGGCGATAAGCTTCGTTAATCATCTCCGCCAAATTTGAGAAGATGAGGAGGATAAGTTATTAAACGTCTTGAGAAGCAACGAGAGAGCTTTCGGTTGGCAAGTAGGGGATATTAAAGGTATATCTCCGACGTGTGTATGCATAAGATAAAGACCGAAGAGGAGCTAAATGTGTTCGCTGACCTCAAAGACGTTTAAATCCACATATGCAAGAGGTGGTAAAGAAAGAGATTATAAAGCTATTGGACATGGGGATCATATACGCAATAGCTGACAGTGATTGGGTATCCCCCACTCAAGTCGTCCCTAAGAAAGGGGGGATTACAGTGGAAAAGAACGATAAAGGTGAGGAAGTAGCTTTGAGGTTAGTGACCGGGTACCGGGTTTGTATTGATTATAGGAAATTAAATGAGGTCACTATGAAAGATCATTTTCCGCTCCCCTTCATCGACCAAATGCTTGAGCGTTTGGCTGGGCACCCCTTCTATTGTTTCCTGGACGGATACTCCGGGTATTTTCAGATCCCTATTGATCCGATTGATCATGAAAAGACGACCTTCACTTGCCCCTGTGGTACATTCGCCTACAGGCGAATGCCATTCGGCCTTTGCAATGCCCCAGCTACATTCCAACGATGTATGCTGGCTATCTTTGATGGGCTAATTGAGAAGTGCATGGAAGTCTTTATGGACGATTTCTCGGTGTTTGGTCAATCTTTTGACAACTGCCTCGATAATCTTAACAATGTTTTGAATAGATGTGTGGAGAAGAATTTAATCCTCAACTGGGAAAAATGCCACTTCATGGTGGATGAGGGATTGTTCTCGCCACAAGATCTCTGCGAAAGGAATAGAGGTTGATAGGGCCAAAGTAGAAGCCATAGAAAAAATGAACTATCCCAAAAACGTGAAAGAAGTCAGGAGCTTTCTTGGTCACGTTGGATTTTACAGGAGATTTATTCAGGACTTCTCCAAGATCTCGAAACCCCTATCAACTCTACTTAAAGATGGTATCGTTTTCAACTTTGGCAATGATTGCAAGTATGCCTTCAAGGAGCTTAAAAATCGTCTTATCTCCGCTCCAATTCTAATCTCCCCTGATTGGAATTTACCTTTTGAATTGATGTGTGACGCTTCCAATTACGCCGTTGGTGCAGTATTGGGGCAAAGAATTAAAGGTAAATTTAAACCTATCTACTATGCAAGTCACACTCTAAACCCAGCACAAGCTAATTATACAACCACTGAAAAGGAATTATTGGCCGTAGTCTTCTCTATGGACAAATTCCGAAGTTATCTGTTGGGTGCTCATGTGATTGTTTGGACAGATCATGCAGCTTTACGCTATCTAATGAATAAAAAGGATGCCAAACCAAGACTACTGCGATGGATTCTTACCCTTCAAGAATTTTATGTTCATATTAAGGATATCAAGGGTAGTGAAAATACAGTAGCTGATCACATTTCCAGAGTACTACCCATAGGAGAGGAAGATCCACAGGACATTGATTTATATTGCCCTTTTGAGAGTTTCATGTCTGTGGATGGCTGTATTTCTGACCCACCGTGGTATTCTTCTATCGTAAACTATCTCCATTCCCCGTACCTGAACCCTGAATTCTCCTATCAAGAGAAGAAGAAATTCTTCTCTGATCTGAAATATTATGTCTGGGAAGAACCGCATCTTTTCAAGCTTTGTAAAGATGGGTTGCTTCGTCGATGTGTTCCGGAGTCTGAGCAACGGAACATAATTGAGCAATGTCATAGTGGTGCCACTGGTGGCCACTTCGGTCCCTGGAAGACCGTTGCAAAGATATTCCAACTGGTTTTACTAGCCATCGATTTTCAAGGACATGAAGCCTTTTGTAAAGGGCGTGACGGATGCCGAAGAACCGGAGCGTTGACAAGGCGGTATGATATGCCGTTGAAGCCCATTTTGGAGTGTGAGGTGTTCGATGTCTGGGGAATTGACTTTATGGGTCCTTTCCCGTCCTCATGCGGTAACAAATACATCCTGGTCTGCGTAGACTACGTATCTAAATGGGTGGAAGCGATCGCCACTCCTCACAATGATCATAAAACGGTCATGAAATTTTTAAAGAGAAATATTTTTGTGAGGTTTGGCTGCCCACGAGCCTTGCTCAGCGATGAAGGGACACACTTCTGCAATAGACCACTTGATAAAGTGTTAGAAAAATATGGTGTTCGCCACAAATCCGGTACACCATATCATCCTATGACAAGTGGTCAAGTTTGGAAGTAATCGAGCTTAAAGAAAATTCTTGAGAAGACGGTCAATAGTCACCGTAAGGATTGGAGTCTGAAGTTGGACGATGCTCTATGGGCTTATCGCACAGCATATAAGACCCCCATGGGTACTTCTCCATTCCAAATGGTCTACGGAAAACCATGCCATCTGCCTATCGAGTTGGAACATCGAGCTTACTGGGCAACCAAGTTCCTGAATTTCGATTCCCAAGCTTGCAGGCAACATCGTCTACAACAGTTGCACGAGCTGGACGAGTTCAGACTCCAGGCTTATGAAAGTGCTAAAATCAGCAAAGACAGAATGAAACTGCTCCACGATAAGAAGATCAAAAAGTGAGAGTTTCATACCGGCGAACAAGTCCTCCTTTATAATTCAAGATTACATCTTTTCCCTGGAAAACTGAGGACGCGGTGGTCAGGACCTTTCACGATCATTCAGACTTTTCCTAGTGGTGTGTTGGAACTAAATGGAAAGGATAATCAACCTTTCCGGGTAAACGGACAACGGTGCAAGCACTACATAGGACAAACCGAAGAAACTCCGATGTTCATCAAATTCATTGACATCCTTTGTGGTAATATCTCGATACCTAGGATTTGGAGGAGTTTAGCCCGATCCAGTATTCAAACAAGCACCACTAATGATCATCTGAAGAAGTCTTTCTTTGGTATTTGGGACATGGAGCAGAGATTGGAAGGAGCATGAGTTGAATGTGAGAAGAAACCAGAGGAAATCAACAAGAGAAAGAATGAGAAAGGTTTGGAAGGCGGTTAAAAGCCAAATTCTCTCTCGCTCAATGTTGTTTTCGCATGAGCTCATTTGATGAAATAACGGGCGAGAAAGATCAAGTGGCCCGATCCGGGTTGAGTTCAAAAAAGAAAGTTGAGCTAACAACGTAAATAAAAGCGCTGCTAGGAGGTGTCCTAGCTTTGTGTGTTAGCTAGTTTTTTCTGTTTTATTTTCCTTGTCTTTTGTAATAAAAGGATTGAGTTATACTCTCCAATGTTTGTTTTTCTGATACTTAGGCCTTGGCTTCATATTATGTCGGGATGGCTATGTTTATTATCTCTTGGCATGCATTTCGTGCTAGCCTATCATGATTACCTGTCATCATGCCCGAGTCACTATCTCCCATATCTTATTATAGCATGCCCCCATTTGTGCCCCGAGATATTGTTTGTGGTTTTCAAGTCCTACAGGTTGCACTATAGCTATTTGGTTGATATGACCTACACTTATGAGGATCGTTGCGAATTGTTCATGCTCCAGCCTGCACAATGATCCTACGCTCTATCGAATCAGCTAAGTACTTGATCTCTAATTTATTTCCTAAACAACTTGAGGACACGTTGTATTATAAGTGTGGGGGGGTTCTTGGTTCGTTGCACCTATAATCACCCTTGATCATACTATCATGTTTTTAATGCAAAATGAGCTGAAAATTGAAAAAAAAAATTTACACTTGAACACTTGTAGATTCCGGCATGTAATTGAAACAAAATGCTCACTAGTTGTAGTTTCCTTACAATGATTCTATGTGACTACGTAAGATAACTATAGCATGCTTGTACCGATGTGAGATAGACCACACTTCCACGAAAGCCTTTGATATAAAAGCATGAATTTTAAACCATATCCTTTTACTTCTCTAGTGATTCATCTTAATAGTAACAGTGATTGAACGCCTAAGTCCCGAACGTGTGCTGTGAATATCTGTATGTTTGAATGTGATAAATAAACCATTGCCAAAGTCTTGAAATAAAACGAATAAATAAAATCGTTACTTGGGGTATTATGCACAGTGGTATGCTTTACTTCAGCCACTGCCAGCCAGAAATCCCGTTTAAGTAATGTAGTGTGTGTTTCAGAAAAGCTGCCTTATGATTGGAGTAGGTAGGGGATTATCACGAAATGTCCTATTTCTACTATGACGGGCAAAAGCTCACTTCTGATGTGTGTGTTAAATAGTTCTTTAAAAAAAAAAATTTATAGCATTGCGTGAGTTGGAATAAATTCAAGACTTGGTTAATGATAACTTTATCCCCAGTATAAACTTATAGATATGATTTAGGGATCATCCTAATGAGCACACAGGACGACTTTTTGCGTGATTGAAACTGTTATGCCGTAGATGTTCATTATAATTGCTTTGTAAAGGATATGTATTTAGAAAGATTGTGAAAAATTGAAAAAGGCTTGTTTCAACACATACACAATGTCTATCGCTACTTGGTACTCCCCGCTATGGTCATTGCATCGGTGGTCACTTGAGTTCGGAAACTATTTGGATAGATATAAAAGTTGAGCTATGTTTTGATTGTTTTGTTCGGGACGAACAAAGGTTTAAGTATGGGGGAGTTGTTAAGGGTGGAATTATACGATACTTTATTATACTTTATATTATAATTTCACCCTAACTAATATAATTTGCATTGAAAATGAATCTTAAAATGATTTATTGAGCAAACACGGTTTTATAAATGTTAATTACCAAATAACACATTTTATGTGCTTAAATGATTATTTTATATCATTGTGGAAATATGTTATGCTTTGGTATATTTCATGTGTGTTGTAGGTACATAATACATTCAAACATTGGATGCAAGTCAAGGACACTCAATGCTTAGTCCAAGTCAAGTGAGAGTGATTCAAGGGGCTGTTTTTGAGAGCAAATCAAGAGAAATTAATATTATAATAATGTATAGCATTTTATCATTTTAAAAGGGAGAGGGGACGGTTCATGGAAGAAGGGGGGAGGAGAGCAGGAAATTTTTGGAGTCTTTGTTTTTACATTTTCTTTTTCTTTTGAGAGGTCTAGTCCATCAAACAACTTTTGTATTATTTCCATTCTAGTTTGAATAATCAAACACTTATAGATTTCTTCAAAATTCTCCATTGTTGTTCATACAATTGCCAAAATCAAATCTTGGCCTTATTAAATTCCTGCTCTACACATAATTTTATGGTGCATTCTCATCAACCCAAGATGAGCACTAGTGATATGGATAGCTAAACTCATCAAGGGCAAGCAATTGGGGGAAGCAATTCGACGGTTTTCGGGTTTTCTAATATAAAGCATTGCAGTATTTCAAACCAAAGGTTAGATTACAAGTTCTACATTTTATTGTTCATAGCTTGATCGAGAGATTTTGCTTACGGATTGCCATACGAGAGATTGTATGCATTGAATCAGTATAACACGTAATTGAACCATAATATTCGAGTATAAAACGAGAGTTTATCGAATACGGTTTAGATAAATTAATCGAGAGATTATACCTTGTGTTTTGATTGTATCTTTCACCTAAGAGATTAGGGATTACATTCGGTCTAGGAGATCCTAATCTTTGGTCCTGATATTGCATGCTTGTATGATTAGAAACCTGATAATTTGTTGAATTGTGAAACCTATTGTTTGCCCTCTTTTAATCTCATTACAGTAATCTTAATTTGTAACGTATCTCGTGACAATTGTGACTCAAAAAAAAACTGAACCACCTCACAACCTCGAATCCCTGAGTTCGACTCCGGTTTTACATCGCTATACTACAATCCCTCCTCTTGGGGAAACCGGATTATAAATTTATAACTTGTCATTCTTATTTTCATAATCAATAAAATCCGGGACACAACTCTAGAACTTAATCATGTTAGGATAATCGGTTATCTAAAGGGAGAGTCGGTTAGCTTCACATAGGGTGGTTAGATCGAGCTATTCAATCTAATCACTAGAATTATGAGCTGGCACCCGTGGATGTCGTTAAACTGCATAGGATATGTAGGTCGGTTAAGACACGCTCCCGGTTAAGTCCTTCCTAAGGGCTGAAAGTAACTCATGGGATCATAGTTCGGCTATACCCCTTTAATACCTAGAAGTAAACTTGTTAGTATAATCTTTATTTCTGCATTATTATATTACCTTCCACCATCATTTTGGCCCGAACTAAGTTCTACGTCAGCTTTGGTACTTAGACATTATTCCCTATGGATTCGACCTTGTGACCACTATACTCCCGATGACCCGATACTCTGTCGGTGAAAGTTAGCGGTTAAGTTATGTTGTTTCGATTGATAAATGTGCCGGTAATTGTGATATGCTTAGTTAATGTCCAGTTTCGAGTAAGTTCGTGGCTTAAAATTTTAAAACTTTTCACGGTTTAACACCGCGTTATATGCATGTTTCTCACGATGGAGTTGGTAAATGTCTTAGTAGTCAAGCAATGTGTACAGGGCGATTTTATTTTATTACGATACGAACCCTTTTAGTGCAGATAGAACCTTGGTTATGATTAGCTTGGTTGCTATACACACTCATACCATTAGTTTCAAGGCGAAATAGAAAGGTTTACCTAGGCCGGATACGGGATGAGAGTCCTGGCGTTTCTCTGACCCGACCAGAGCCAAATAAGCCAAAATCCAAACATTTTACCCTCGTACCCCCTCTAAGCCTTGATAGGACGGTCTGGTCACCGTTCAAAAATGAGCCGTTTTGTTACTTAGCTTGTATTACCCTAACCCTGAGCTATATTATTGGTCACGTTCTTTTGATCACCCTACGAGTGGACTTAGTTGTTACTTCAAACACACTTCCTGAAGCATGTTTGGGGTGGGAGATGGTGCATGTTTCAAAAAGAGTTGGTTAGTATGAGCTAGTATTCTGAAGGGGAGGAGCTCGAGTTATCCATCGATTAGGCTTTTGGTTCGAGAAATAAATAAAGTTTGGAAAAAAAAGAAAATGAAAAAAATTGAAAGCAAATAAAAAATATACAGAAAGAAAAGAAAGAAAAAAAATGAACAAAGTTTGAATAAGTGGTGAGCCAAAGAAAGCCGTAGTGGACTCATTTTGTGTATACATTTATATGATGTTGGAGTTCGGAGTTGTTATCACGAGTAAATGTTGATCAAAGGAGTGTTGGTGTAGTCTACATGGTTTTGAGGAGGAGATACACATGATGATTAGGTTCACTCATATTTTTCTCTTCTCCAGTTCCCAAAATTCCTTTCGGTTGACCCCGACCCGAGCTTAACATTATAACCCTCAAAGTCCTACTTGACCGTATTTAGCCTTGGTTGCCTCGATTAGTGAAGATTCTAGCCCGGTATGAGTTGTGTGTAAGCATTTGGCCGGTATTTGTTGGGGAGATTTTGCATCATTAAAACAAAAGAAAATTTATAAAACCTATACTACCATGCAAAACTACCTCCTAACCGGCCGAATACCGGGTAGTTGCTAGTAAAGTTGGATAAGTACGGGTATCGATCCTCAGGGAATTGGGCTGTCGAATCTAACTTATTAATTCTTCTTTATTAACCTAAACCTAAACTAAAACGGAAAAGTAAACTGGACAGAGGATTGTTAATCCAAAGCCAGGAAGGATAATTGCGATCAACATAAAATAAATCTAAACTACAACAATAAATCTATCTAACGAACATGATAATGACTGAAGCGATCAAACATGGAACGAACCATAATCCACCATCCCGCAACCCTTAATTTATTCCCTAGATTATCTTATAGTGATTTAATTCAAGTTGTGGTTTCACCTATCAAACGTATGAATTCCTACTTTCGTAGATGAATTCGCCTATCAATCTCTATCTTTCGATTTACGGAGATTAACGCATCATAAAATAAACCAAGGTGCAAGATTTTCTAGATCTAACAACCTAGACATTCAACCTATCAACTTTCGTTTGATATAGATCAAAACGTCTATTCTTTCCTATGGTGATCTCGCGTTTACACCGACTTTCGTCCTACGGTAAACATCAAACATGCACATCTTTCGATATAAATGCAATACACAAATAAACATAGGAAAAATACAATCTTTAAATTAAACTCATCCATAAAATATCCAAAGAAAGGAAATAAGAGAAAGCTGAAAAATCTCACATTTGCTCCGGTTTGATCATCTTCAAGACAACACCATGATCGAACCAAAGAAGAGAAGAAACGACATAAAATAAACACCTAATCTAACCCCGGATCACCCGAGCACAAGGCTCGGGTGACCGGCCTTGTAGCCAAGTTGCCGCTGCTGTTTGCTAATTTGCGGCTGCCAATAATGTAAATTGTATTATATGATGGTTAGGGTAAAAGCTGCGCTACTATTTATAGAATAAATAGGTCGGTCAAGCATGGAATATCGGGTGGAATAATTCTTTTAATTAGGATTTTGCATGCGGTTATCTCAAAAGAAAAGTAAGGCGGCTGGAAGAATTGCAGCCGTGGACGCTCGTCTGAAAATCAGGACGCCCGTCTGCTGCATGGACTGAGGCTGGAACGTGCGTTTATGGTGCTGCTGAACTCTCTGTACTAATCCTTCGTTTAGATATTTATTGGAATAAAACTTCTAAAATTCATATCTTGAGTTGTAGACCTCCAAAAATTATGATCCGAATGTCATAATTAAGCTCTCGGAAAGCTCTACAACTTTCATTCAGGACTCTTCTTCAGAAAACGCCTTTTTGCTTAGCCCGTCGTATCCCGAGTATTTTTCGGGATTTTCCAATACCACAGCATCATTATCCAAACTTGTAACGCTCATATCTCGGGCCTCGTAAGTCGGAATGAAGTGATTCAAGATCCTGTAGAATCCTCTCTTCAAGCCCTACAACTCTTCTCTTGAGGTCGAGAGTCAAATCAGTGTATATCATATCAAGAACTGCGTCGGAAGTTCAGCTGCTTGAATGCTTCATTCCAAGCTTTATCTCCATCTTTATCCTCTTCCAAGTCAAAAACATGTATCTACATTGCATCCAAACACCACAAAAACGTAACAATATCCAAAACCTTATAAAACAATCAAATAATCGTACAAATTGATACGTTTTGCAGATTACCTATGAAAAGCCTCATTTACTCAATATTTAACTATAACGCTCAATATCTATGAAAATCATCCGAATATGGGGGAAATTGATATAGAAAATATATGTAAAAACACTACAATTTAGCCCTTAACAACACCCCCACACTTAAACCTTGCTCGTCCCGAGCAAGACAAAACAAGAACATACCATCAAGAATCTACATAACCTGACACGAGATATAGTCAAAATCATGACAAGCTAGTATTCAGCAAATCGACCTCACTCGGTGATGTGTGTGCAGAACCTACTAAACTTCCACCGATCCTCTCTCGATATAATACATCAAGCACTAACAGTTATCCGGTCAACTAAACGAAAACTTCATTCTATCTACAAAGACTTACCTAACAAAAACTAATTACCAAGAACATAGTAACCAACTCACAATTAAACTCCTTTACTTAGTGCCAAGAAAATACCTCTCGGGTCTCTCTTTGGGTTTAGACCAACTTGACTTAGAATTCCACAAAAACGTTATATTTTATATTTCCTATCGTCGCGTCTCAAAAGTATAACACACTCCCTACATTAGAGGCGAGTCACCCCGAGATCACTCAATCCCTTATTGTCCAAGGTAAACCACACTCCCCAATTGGGGCGAGATCCAAATGGACTCGAGGTGATAGTTATAAACAAAATTCCCGCAAAGAAATTTTATTCATTTATTATTTATAGATATATATATATATATATATATATATATATATATATATATATATATATATATATATATATATATTTCAAACTCTTCGGAAACTCGCGGTCAAATATTATTTCTAACACATTCAAGACTCTCAAAGTTCTCAAGAACACTAAGGTACTGAGATTCTAACTGTGAGTATAGCACAAGTTCTTAACTTTCATTAATGCTAAATAAGTATTATCTATATCAAGAATTAACTTTCCTTTAACTAACCGGAAACTATTCTATATTTGGCTCTTCATCTAATAGGTTCGTGAAATGAAGTTCAAGTGAGTATCGATCTACCAAACCTATTCTTAGAACATGATATGACTACTGATAACAACTAAAGGTGCCAGATTATAAAACTAGCATGCAATTGAAATGTTACTCGGGACGAAACAAAATTTTTGAAAAATTTAGCACTTTTTCTTAGAAATATAACAGATTAAGCAAATGACTGTAGATACACATAAACCATCCCCTCCCCCACACTTAAACTGCAACTTGCCCTCAAGTTGTATAGAAATAAAAAGAAAAAGAAAACTTAGCTGATTGTCGTTCGAATGCGGCAATTCTGGAAGTGGGCATACTCCAGATCCAGAAATGCCTGAAGAAAGCAGTAGACTATGGACCATCCAGCGGAAAACTGAATTCATCTACAGCTCACAAACGCTAATATCCTGCACACTTGAAAAACACGGAAGTATCTCGGGGACAAGGGGGAATATAATATATAAAGCACAAGGAAGAGAAGTCAAAGAATTTTCAGATTAAGCTCAAATAAAGATGGAACATATACATGAAATATTACAAAATAGTAGGCTAGGTGCAACTATATGAAAATGCATTACAATGCAATCTACGTGAAAATCCTAAAAATAAAATAAAACGAGGTAGTATTACGAAACCGACATGATTAACTACACTCAAGAAAAATAAAAGAAAAGAGAGAAACAATGCAACTAGATGATATGCAGCTAAATGATATGCATCTAAGTGATATGTAAAAATAAAAGAAAATAAAAGAAAGAAAACTAGCCCACTCATTTGCAACACGACATGTATATAATAAACGTCTACCAAATAATGACAGGTTACGATAAACGACAGTGCTGTTCATTACATGCAATGTAGACGCGCTTTAAGACTCGTAAAAAGTGATAGCATTATGGAAAACCAACAGTTAGCTATTCTAAACAGATATAACTCATAAGATGCAATGGTAGCATTACGAAAACCGACAGTTACTACCCATATGAGTTATAAAAACAAAGGAAGCACGTAAGTCTTAAAAGCTAACAAGATTCATCATAACGATATGTAGCATACGGAAACCGACATTAGCTACTAATTAACAATCAGACCAGTTATAGCATACGAGAACCGACAGTAACTATAACTTGCATAGATGAATCATGCATATAAAAATTAATCAGTTATTTAACATGGATTCGTAGATGGAAAGGTAAAAACATATAAGTTCAGGACATCTACGTAAAAAGAGATAGCCACAGAAGCTCGTATGAAAAATCCACATCAAATAAAAGCATTGAAAATAAAATCAAGAAATTTAGAACCTGGACTGAACCCCGGACGAACGTTCACTTAGCGTTCAGAACTGGACGGGCGTTCCACCTTGCAGACGCTCGTCTGCCTTGAAAACCGACCGGACGGGCGTTCAGAAAGTATAGACGCTCGTCTGGTCCTTCAAACCAGAACAGAGTTGAAACTTTCTGGACGAACGAACGTCCATCCAACCGCCTTCGGTTACTGCATGTTAGTATTGGGACGGGCGTTCACTTACGTGAACGCTCGTTCGATCATCGAATTTGCACTGTAAAACAAGCAGGAAAAACACGAAACCCTAATTATCCTAAACAAAATCATCACAAATGCAGCCTTATCACATTAAAGCACGAGAGGTCGATTAGATAACACAAACATGTAATTCACGTGTCATAAATCGAGTAAAAAACTTTTGCACATTCTTAACCCAACGGTTATCGAAACACGGCAAAAAAAAAACCCTAAATTTATTCAACGCTACTTTTATTGAAAAACAAAAACAAAAAACACGTAACGAAATAGAAAAATTAATTCAATTAGATTCAACAAAACACCGATTCCCCGGCAACGGCGCCACTTTTGTTGGGGAGATTTTGCATCATTAAAACAAAAGAAAATTTATAAAACCTATACTACCATGCAAAACTACCTCCTAACCGGCCGAATACCGGGTAGTTGCTAGTAAAGTTGGATAAAACGGGTATCGATCCTCGAGGAATTGGGTTGTCGAATCTAACTTATTAATTCTTCTTTATTAACCTAAACCTAAACTAAAACGGAAAAGTAAATCGACAGAGGATTGTTAATCCAAAGCCGGAAGGATAATTGCGATCAACATAAAATAAATCTAAACTACAACAATAAATCTATCTAACGAACATGATAATGACTGAAGCGATCAAACATGGAACGAACCATAATCCACCATCCCGCAACCCTTAATTTCTTCCCTAGATTATCTTATAGTGATTTAATTCAAGTTGTGGTTTCACCTATCAAACGTATGAATTCCTACTTTGTAGATGAATTCGCCTATCAATCTCTATCTTTCGATTTACGGAGATTAACGCATCATAAAATAAACCAAGGTGCAAGATTTTCTAGATCTAACAACCTAGACATTCAACCTATCAACTTTCGTTTGATATAGATCAAAACGTCTATTCTTTCCTATGGTGATCTCGCGTTTACACCGACTTTCATTCAACGGTAAACATCAAACATGCACATCTTTCGATATAAATGCAATACACAAATAAACATAGGAAAAATACAATCTTTAAATTAAACTCATCCATAAAATATCCAAAGAAAGGAAATAAGAGAAAGCTGAAAAAATCTCACATGGCTGCTCCGGTTTGATCATCTTCAAGCCAACACCATGATCGAACCAAAGAAGAGAAAAACGACATAAAATAAACACCTAATCTAACCCGGATCACCTGAGCACAAGGCTCGGGTGACCGCCTTATAGCCAAGTTGCCGCTTTGTTTGCTAATTTATGGCTGCCAATAATGTAAATTGTATTATATGATGGTTAGGGTAAAAAGTCGCGCTACTATTTATAGAATAAATAGGTCGGTCTCGACATGGAATATGCGGTGGAATAATTCTTTTAATTAGGATTTTGCATGCGGTTATCTCAAAAGAAAAGTAAAGGCGGCCGGAAGAATTGCGGCCGTGGACGCTCGTCTGAAAATCGGGGCGCCCGTCTGGCTGCATGGATCGAAATTTGGAACGATGCGTTTATGGTGTCTTCTTGAACTCTCTGTACTAATCCATCGTTTAGATATTTATTGGAATAAAACTTCTAAAATTCATATCTTGAGTTGTAGACCTCCAAAAATTATGATCCGAATGTCATAATTAAGCTCTCGGAAAGCTCTACAACTTTCATTCAGGACTCTTCTTCAGAAAACGCCTTTTTGCTTAGCCCGTCGTATCCCGAGTATTTTTCGGGATTTTCCAATACCACAGCATCATTATCCAAACTTGTAACGCTCATATCTTGGGCCTCGTAAGTCGGAATGAAGTGATTCAAAATCCTGTAGAATCCTCTCTTCAAGCCCTACAACTCTTCTCTTGAGGTCGAGAGTCAAATCAGTGTATATCATATCAAGAACTGCGTCGGAAGTTCGGCTGCTTGAATGCTTCATTCCAAGCTTTATCTCCATCTTTATCATCTTCCAAGTCAAAAACATGTATCTACATTGCATCCAAACACCACAAAAACGTAACAATATCCAAAACCTTATAAAACAATCAAATAATCGTACAAATTGATACGTTTTGCAGATTACCTATGAAAAGCCTCATTTACTCAATATTTAACTATAACGCTCAATATCTATGAAAATCATCCGAATATGGGGGAAATTGATATAGAAAATATATGTAAAAACACTACAATTTAGCCCTTAACAGTATTCGATGATGGTAATCATTTTGAATGTAGCCCTTGGTTTTTATCACACACACTTCGTTTTCGTGTTAATATAGAGTCAAGTGGTTTACATTCAGTGTCTACTTTCCTTTTACCATGATGTCATGAGTACTATGCATGTTTCATAAAGTTGATCCCTTGGTCTGTTTTAGAGCACCTAATTTACTCGAGGACGAGCAAAGGCTAAGTGTGGGGTGGTTGATGGGAGTCAACTTTACTGTACTTTGGTGTACAGTTTAACCCCCGTTTATCACTTTATTGACATGTTTTGGGTAGTTCTAGACCTGTTTGAGAGTAATGTCGTGAGTTATTCGTTCGGGGGTAAAACTGTCACATCAATAGTAAACTCTGCCTTTTTGACGATATTTACTTCTTTTCCGAGCACTTTTGTCTTGTGAAATTACGTGTGGTGTTTGTTCATATATGTTATTGCAGGACTTAGGTGACTCGAGGACCCGGAAGGCGATTTTTTGGAGTGAGAAACATGTTCGTGGCACGAAAGTGGCATGAAAGTGGAGAAAAATCAAGTTTGGAGTGAAATCAAGGCAAACGGGCGTTTGCTCCACCCAAACTGGCGTTTGCGGCAAGGTTAAATCGGAGAGATGACACGTTGGCCAAACTGGCGTTTGGCCAGTTCAAATGAGCGTTTGCAGAGGTTGCATTTGATACTGAAAGTTGGCTTACATGACAAACAAGCGTCCAAATTACCCTTAAACTAGCGTTTGGATGGGTTCAGATCGAATACTGAGCTCATATTCAGTAAACGGGCGTTCCAGACAATCCAAATGTGTGTTTGCCCTCAAGACATGATCCATGAACTAGCGTTTAGGAGAAGTCAAACGCTGGTTCACTGAAGAACAAGCCATAATCAAGAATCATATTTCCAGGCAGACGGGCGTTCGCCAAGAGGCAAACGGGCGTTTGCCCTCAATAGCAGCGGATTTTAACCTAACACTATAAATACGCAAGCCTGTTCTTTCATACAAGATTTTTTTGATACCTGAGGCTTATTTTAGGCGATCTTGGTGCGGTTTTAGTGTAGGTTGATCATACTTTGATCCTTTGATTCCTTAGTTCACACCCTTTGATTCTACACACTTTCTATAGCTTAGATTTCCTTTTTCAAGATCAAAGATTCGACTTTTGTGGTGAATCATTTATTTGTACTTCTTTTTGGATCATATTTTCTTCGATCATATGGTAATGAATTATCCTTCTTTTATTATTTCCAGCATGATTTCAATTCTTATTTCGTTTATTAATATAATCATGAGTAGCTAATTCCATGTGTAGTCGAATTATGTGAAAGCGAGTGAAAACCCTAAGGGGGATGAGATAGGGAGTTGTGTAGTCCGTAATTGAATGTTTTAACGATTAATCCACATCCTAAAACTTATTATAACAGCTCTGAATTAGAGTAGCTACCTAGTTCACTGTCACACACATCGAACTTATAGATGCATTTTGCGGTGAGATGTGGGAAAAGGGGTTTTGGGATCATTGCATAGATTCGGCCTAGTTGTTAGGACTGTTTCCAATACAGTGGTTTTTCATCGTTGTTCGAGAAACTCTAGAACTTAATCATGTTAGGATAATCGGTTATCTAAAGGGAGAGTCGGTTAGCTTCACATAGGGTGGTTAGATCGAGTTATTCAGCCTAATAACTAGAATTAGGAGTTGGCACCAGTGGATGTCGTTAAATTGCATAGGATAGGTAGGTCGGTTAAGACACGCTCCCGGTTAAGTCCTTCCTAAGGGGTGAAAGTAACTCGTGGGATCATAGTTCGGCTATACCTCTTTAATACCTAGAAGTAAACTTGTTAGTATAATCTTTATTTCTGCATTAGTATAATACCTTCCACCATCATTTTGGCCTGAACTAAGTTCTACGTCAGCTTTTGTACTTAGACATTATTCCCTGTGGATTCGACCTTGTGACCACTATACTCCCGATGACCCGATACTCTGTCGGTGAAAGTTAGCGGTTAAGTATTTTGCTATCAAGAATTTTGCCTCCGTTGCCGGGGGAGTAACGTCTAATATCTTTTAAGTTGACCGAAAGATTGGGCTTAGGTCATTTTTATTTCGTTTTCTTGTTGTTTCCTATTTTACAGTGCATGACCCAATCCTCAAAACAACCTCTTATCGAGCCGATTGAAGATATTGAAGCTTTTGCACGCCACAGAAACAGTCAACGCCGAAGAGAAATCCTGATTGCTAGTCCGAACCCTCTGTTTGAAGAAGAAGGGGTAGTAGGAAGCTCTATCTCAGATTCCTCTGATGAACTGGAGGATATAATGAACGGTAGAGATAGCAGTGATCCCTTCAATGAACATAATGCACAAGGGAAAACCTCGGACAATACAGGTGGTAATGCAACACTGCCGTTGCAAAATCCACCGAAGGACCCTCGTGTAGAACAGTTAAGAGGGGACGATATAGTGTTACAGTAGTTGGTTACCCCACAGTTTAATCAGAGAACAGGGATTGACAGAACAGGGGAGGACAGAATGCTCAGAACTTCGAACCAGAATTTGACCAAGCTACTGTAAACCGAGTACTGCAGATGCTAAGGAATCAGGGAAACCAACAAGGGTTCCAAAACCCATATGCTCAGCAACCACCTATGCAGCAGTTTAATCAACAGCAACCACAGCAGAATTATCAGCTATAGAGGGCTCAGCAGGTACCGGGACCGAGAGTCTGTCGAGATTACGTGACTACCCAACAATAAGTCACGGGGCACAAGCCAATCAGAGTGCCCCCAATCAATGCAAACAACATGGACATAAAGCAAAACATCTTGAATATGTTGGGGGAACACGCCTTATTCCACGGGAAGTCAACTGAGAACCCGAATAGCTTTTTGGATCACTTCCTTCAGATTTGTGGGACAATGAAATACAATGGGGTAAGTGATGAGGCGATAAAGCTGATAGTTTTCCCGTTTGCACTTAGAGGAGCTGCTAAGGATTGGTACGATTCATTGCCTAATGATTCGTTACATACGTGGGCGGATGTGTTCAGAGTGTTTCTGAGGAAGTACTTTCCTCCGGCTAATATTTTGGACTTGAAAGAAGAAATCTCTTCATTTGATGGTCTCGAGGGAGAGACACTGAAGGAGACGTATGAGAGGTTTAGGGGTCTGCTGAAGAGATGCCCTCCACATGGTTTTTCCACGGTTGAGCAGGTAATTATATTGTTTAGAGCCTTAGAGCCAGTGGACAAGAACAAGCTGAACGCCGCAAGTGGCGGAGACATTATGAATCTCCCACCGGATCAAGCTATGAGACAGATTGAGAATATGGCCGATGGAGAAGGGCAATGGGGGTCATCTAGGAAAAAGAAGAAGACTCCAATGAAAAGTGAGAAGTCTTTGAAAGAATAGTTGGATAGAGAGACAGCCATGCATGACAAGATGCAAGAGTTGGATAGAAAGAAGGCACAGCAATGCCAACTCTGTGGGGGTGGACACTCAGCATTGGAGTGTACATCATCGAAAAAGTTTACTTACCCACAACAGTTGACAGCTACCCCAGCACAACAACAGTTTGGAAACCAGAATGATCAGCAGAAGATGAATGTGTATGCGATAGGGCAGATGAATATGAATCAGCAAGAGATTGGTCAGCAACAGCAGTATTAGAATTTTAATAATCAGCAAGGACCGCCAATGGAGTATGATATAGGAGAAGAGTCACAACAATATAACGTGAGCTATGTTGGACAAGGCAGTGGGGGTAATTGGAATCAGAATCAACAAGGTCATGGTTGGCGTCAAAACCACCACCAGAATAACCACAATTCCAATCAGGGTCAAAGCTTTAGGCCAAGTCAAGGTTCATCCAATAGGCCTTGGGACTAGAATCAGAACTACCAGAATAACAAAGGCAATTACCCGAACAACCAAAATCAACAATCTCAATCACAAGGCCAATAGCAACTGCAGAATCAGGGAAGGAACCAGTATCAGGGCCAGCAGGGTAATCAGCAAGCAAATCGGCCGCCTAGAAACAATAATTCTGGCACCTATCAGCATCTGAATGCTCATCTCCACCAGAACAACCAAAATAATCAGCAATCAAATAACTCTGGTGCTCAAAAGACTTCCATAGAAATGATTCTATAAATGTTAGATAGGAGCGTATCTGAGCTGAATAAGAATGCTGTGGAGCAAAAATTGGCCACCCACTCCACTATCCAGAACTTAGAAACCCAAGTGGGTCAAATCGTGAATACATTGAAGAAAAATTTGAGTGGTGGCCTCCCAAGCAATACTGAATAGAATCTGAGGTAAGTGAATGCAATATTTACTAGAAGTAGCAGAGATCTGAGGGTTGATTGGTCAAAGAAAGATAAAGTGACCGAAGCAGAGAATTATCTGAATAAAGAAGATGAGGCTGAGGATTTGAAAAGAGGCAGGGTCGAAACTGAGTTAGAGGCAATGAGAAGAGAGTTGGCGGCATTAAAGAGAGATCTAGCAAATGCAAAGAAAGAAACAGAGATGGAAATGGAGAAAGAGCTAGAGGCTCAGAGAAAGAAGGAAGAGTCAGCGAAGAAGCAGGATTTCATAGTGATAGATATTAAAGAGGAAGAGTCGAGCACCCCTGCCAGGAAAGAGGCTACAGCCGTACTGTCGTGGCCAAAAGCTCAAGGTAAGAATGATTTTATGCCTCCTCCCCCTCCTGATTTTGATGAGAGTACACTGCCTTATCCACCTAAGGGTCATAAGAAGAAATTTCTCACTGATAGTCAAAATAAGTTCTTAGACATTCTTAGGAAGGTAGAGATTAACGTTCCTTTGCTAGAGGCGGTCATGAGTGTACCGGCGTACTATAAGTGTTTGAAAAGGGCGTTATCGAGTCGAGAGAAAATGAATCAAGTAGTAAAGCTGAGGGAGATCAAGTGAATCAAGTGTTCGGCTGTGTATGATAGTAAGATACCCCCGAAAATGAGAGATCATGGCAGTTTTACCATCCCTATCACCATAGGCAATACTGTGATCGAGAATGTCTTATATGATCTAAGAGCTTTGGTGAGCTTGATGCCTAGAGCCTTATATGAGATGTTAGGGTTGGGAGAACTAGAGCCTACGGGAATGACCCTTCAGATGGCTGATAGGTCAGTGAGGACACCTGTGGGGGTAGCGGAAGATGTCCTGGTGCAAGTAGGTAAGTTTGTTTTCCAAGTATATTTTGTGATCCTCGACATGGAAATGGACTCTAGAACATATGTCCTACTTGTTCGGCCCTTTTTAACCACGAGCAATGCTCATATTGAGGTGAAGAAAGGAGATATTTCATTTGGTGTGGGAGGCGAGAGAGAGAAACTGAATGTTTACAAGGACAGAGGTCGTAAAGCTACACATGATGAATGCTTGTATGCCGAGTCTATATTTACTTGTTTTGTGGCTCGTACTAACATGCAGGAAAGCAAGATCCTATTAAAAGGGAAGGCGGTGAGTTCACATGATTTCGTCGATGAGAGAAAAATCGAGACAGAGAATGAATCGGGATCGCCCGTCTTACCGTTGATCCCAGTGCTAGAGGAAGTGCATGTTGATAAGAAAGATGTTGCGGGATGGCCCGAGGCAGCATCATGAGCTAAACGAGGTATTCCGTTCATTAGCTCTACTCTATTGACGTTTGTACTTGGTATATCTGTGAGCATGCTTAAACTGATGAGTACGGAATTTGGCTGAGTTGATTACGTGCTTAAGTGCTAGGTGATGCCTGTTTGTTAGAGTTGTTTAAGTTTGTCTTGATAGGAGTCTGCTAAGAGTCACCCGGTCGAGCCAACGACGTAAAACAAAGGATCTTGGGGGGAGGCAACCCCGCCATAATAAAACTGTTTGGAATAAAAGGTGATTTAGGGGTTTTTGAGTATGCGCTGCTTGTACTCGCCTTGGCTGATGTATGCCTACGCACGTTGATGTTTTTTTATGATTTTGTCCCTCTGTGGCCTCTCTATTATGCTTAGATGTTCAGTGTTTTACCCGTAGGGGTTCTTTATCCATCTATAGCGATCTATTTTAAGGGTTTCGAGTTTTCTGACGTGACAGGGCCTTACTACTGTTATACCCCCGTATCCCTATTATATATTTTGGCATGAGGACCATGTCATGTGCATTCTTTGCGTTGTTTCTATCTACTTTGATATAAGGATTCGGGTCATGCTTACATGAGGTAGTTAAGGGATTCGATAGCGCCTATCTGCCGGGTTCATAAGCTAAGTCTTCTTTTCTATCTCATTAACGCACTGAGGACATTGCTTCATTCGAAGTGGGGTGTGTATACGACTTAGCCTTATGTTGTTTCAATTGATAAATGTGCTGGTAATTGTGATTTGCTTAGTTAATGTCCGGTTTCGAGTAAGTTCGTGGCTTAAAATTTTAAAACTTTTCAAGGTTTAACACTGCATTATATGCATGTTTCTCACGATGGAGTTGGAAAATGTCTTAGTAGTCAAGCAATGTGTACAGTACGATTTTATTTTATTACGATACGAACCCTTTTAGTGAACATAGAACCTTGGTTATGCTTAGCTTGGTTGCTATACACACTCATACCACTAGTTTCGAGGCGAAATAGAAAGGTTTGCCTAGGTCGGATACGGGATGAGAGTCCTGGCGCTTCTTTGACCCAACCAAAGCCAAATAAGCCAAAATCCCAACATTTTGCCCTCGTTCCCCCTCTAAGCCTTGATAGGACGGTCTGACCACCGTTCGAAAATGAGCCGTTTTGGTTACTTAGCATGTATTACCCTAACCCTGAGCTATATTATTGGTCATGTTTCTTTTGATCACCCTACGAGTGAACTTAGTTGTTACTTTAGACACACTTGCTGAAGCAAGTGTGGGGTGAGAGATGGTGCATGTTTCGAAAAGAATTGGTTAGTACGAGCTAGAATTCTGAAGGGGAGGATCTCGAGTTATCCATCGATTAGGCTTTTGGTTCAAGAAAGAAATAAAGTTTGGAAAAAAAGAAAATGAAAAAAATTGAAAGGAAAGAAAAAATATAGAGAAAGAAAAGAAAGAAAAAAATGAACAAATTTTGAATAAGTGGTGAGCCAAAGAAAGCCGTAGTGGACTCATTTTGTGTATACATTTATATGATGTTGGAGTTCGGAGTTGTTATCACGAGTAAATGTTGATCAAAGGAGTGTTGGTGTAGTCTACATGGTTTTGAGGAGGAGATACACATGATGATTAGGTTCACTCGTATTTTTCTCTTCTCCAGTTCCCGAAATTCCTTTCGGTTGACTCCGTCCCGAGCTTAACATTATTACCCTCAAAGTCCTACTTGACCGTATTTAGCCTCGGTTGGCTCGATTAGTGGAGATTCTAGCCCGGTATGATTTGTGTATAAGCATTTGGCCGGTATTTGAAGCCGGTAATCATTTTGAGTGTAGTCCTTGGTTTTTATCACACACACTTCGTTTTCGTGTTAAGATAGAGTCAAGTGGTTTACATTCAGTGTCTACTTTACTTTTACCTTGATGTCGTGAGTACTATGCATGTTTCTTAAAGTTTATCCCTTGGTCTGTTTTAGAGCGCCTAATTTACTCGAGGACGAGCAAAGGCTAAGTGTGTGGTGGTTGATGGGAGTCAACTTTACTGTACTTTGGTGTACAGTTTAACCCCTATTTTTCATATTATTGACATGTTTTGGGTAGTTCTAGACCTGTTTGAGAGTAATTTCGTGAGTTATTCGCACGGGGGGTAAAACTGTCACATCTATAGTAAACTCCGCCTTTTTGACGATATTTACTTCTTTTCTGAGCACTTTTGTCTTGCGGAATTACGCGTGGTGTTTGTTCGTATATGTTATTGTAGGACTTAGGTGACTCGAGGACCCGGAAGGCGATATTTTGGAGTGAGAAACATGTTCGTGGCTTGAAAGCGGAGAAAAATCAAGTTTGGAGTGAGATCAAGGCAATCGGGCGTTTGCTCCACCCAAACTAGCGTTTGCGGCAAGGTTAAAGCGGAGAGATGACACATTGGCCAAACTGGCGTTTGGCCAGTTCAAACGAGCATTTGCTGAGGTGGCATTTGTAACTGAAAGTTGGCTTAGATGACAAACGAGCGTCCAAATTACCCCCAAACTAGCGTTTGGATGGGTTCAGCTCGAATACTGAGCTCATATTCAGGAAACAGGCGTTCCAGACAATCCAACGGGCGTTTTCCCTTAAAACATGATCCATGAACTAGCATTTAGGAGAAGTGAAACGCTGGTTCACTGAGGAACAAGCCCTAATCAAGAATCTGATTTCCAGGCAGACGGGCGTTCGCCAGGAGGCAAAAATGGGTGTTTGCCCTCGACAGCAGCGAATTTTAACTTAGCACTATAAATACGCAGCCCTATTCTTTCATACAAGAGTTTTTTGATACCTGAGGCATATTTTGGGCGATCTTGGTGCAGTTTTAGTGTAGGTTGATCATACTTTGATCATTTGATTCCTTAGTTCACACCCTTTGATTCTACCCACTTTCCATAGCTTAGATTTCGTTTTTCAAGATCAAAGATTTGACTTTTGTGGTGAATTATTTATTCATACTTCTTTTTGGATCATATTTTCTTCGATCATATGGTAATGAATTATCCTTCTTTTATTATTTCCAGCATGATTTCAATTCTTATTTCGTTTATTAATATAATCATGAGTAGCTAATTCCATGTGTAGTCGAATTATGTGAAAGCGAGTGAAAACCCTAAGGGGGATGAGATAGGGAGTTGTGTAGTGCGTAATTGAATGTTTTAAAGATTAATCCAAGTCTTAAAACTGATTATAACAGCTCTGAATTAGAGTAGCTACCTAGTTCACTGTCACACACATCGAACTTATAGATGCATTTTGCAGTGAGATGTGGGAAAAGAGGTTTTGGGATCATTGCGTAGATTCGGCCTAGTTGTTAGGACTGTTTCCAATACAGAGGTTTGTCATCGTTGTTCGAGCAACTCTAGAACTTAATCATGCTAGGATAATCGGTTACCTAAAGGGAGAGTCGGTTAGCTTCACATAGGGTGGTTAGATCGAGTTGTTCAGTCTAATCACTAGAATTAGGAGGTGGCACCCGTGGATGTCGTTAAACTGCATAGGATAGGTAGGTTGGTTAAGACACGCTCCCGGTTAAGTCCTTCCTTAGGGGTGAAAGTAACTCGTGGGATCATAGTTCGGCTATACCCATTTAATACCTAGAAGTAAACTTGTTAGTATAATCTTTATTTCTGCATTAGTATAATACCTTCCACCATCATTTTGGCCTGAACTAAGTTCTACGTCAGCTTTTGTACTTAGACATTATTCCCTGTGGATTCGACCTTGTGACCACTATACTCCCGTTGACCCGATACTCTGTCGGTGAAAGTTAGCGGTTAAGTATTTTGCTATCACAGATCAAGATGATCTCTCAGCTGAGTCCCCTCATGCATCCTCAGGCTGAATAGCCTCTGCTTCAGCAGCAACTTGTTGGTCAATGACTTAGTCATATACAGGCTTTCAAGCTTCAACCATAACTTGGCAGCGGTGTCTTCCTCAGCAACTTCTGTGATAACATCATCAGACAGGCACAACATGATGGTTGAATGTGCTTTCTCCTCCAGACTGGCATAATCTACTGAACTGGCATCCCCTTTATCAGATAAAGGAGTCCACAATCCTTGTTGCTTTAACAAGTCCCGCATCTTGATTTTCCACAAACTAAAACTGTTCCTCCTTGTAAATTTATCAATCTTGATGTTCATTGCTGACATCCTTCTAATTAAAGAACAAACCTTTGATCACAAAATCCTAGCACCGGTCTTGGTGAAGATCAACTCTGTTCAACCTGCAACTCTTGAATCTTGAACCTGACGCTCTAATACCAGTTTGTTGAAAACACAGACGAGAAGTTTGCAGTTTAAGAAAGATAAAATCACAGAAGCAATGCAAACGTAAAGTATGGCGGAATTGATAAAACACAGAAACAAAGTGAACACAGTTATTTAACGTGGTTTCCGGCATTGTGCCGACTACTCCACGGACAGAAAATGAGATATATTACTATGCACAGAATTACAAGGTTTTCACAAGTGCGTGAACAACACTCTTAAAAGACACACATTGCATTGATTACAACATTGGTATTTATAGACACAAATCCCAAACCCTAAGCGCCAAAGATCTTTGTCGGAATTGTCATAAATACCCCAGATGTGGACCCCAGCTCCAGCTGTTATCCACAAGACGAAACTCAGCTCAAAACTGACTTTCCCGGACTTGTTACCAACTGCCCAGATGTAGAACTCAGTTATACTCAAGAAAACTCCATGACACTGAATCGATCTGCGACTTGTAAGAAACTTAGTTGCACTTCATCAAACGGACTTTCACAGAACTGAATATACTTAACTGAACTGACCATCATTCTCAGTCTCAGTTTCTCAGATTAGTTCCACCAGATTATTTATCAGTTTAGAGATCAAGTCACCAAAATTGACACTCATTACCCCTATTTTTTTCACTAATTATACATTTATCGAGGAGTGCTTCTAATAGTGAATTACGATGGACAGGTGAGGGACCATTGGCCTGCATCCAGAAACTCTAATGATTCGATTACTCCACCGAAATATTCAGTTGAATCATCCAATTCATAAAAATTGGCGTCATACAAAAAAAACCGAGATTGCACTCTTCCAGAATATATAACATTTTACTCCACTTACTCATAGTAATTACTGGCCTGCATTCAGAAACTCTAATGATTCGATTACTCCACCGAACTATTCAGTTGAATTATCCAATTCATAAAAATTGGCGTCATATCAACATAGAGCCGAGATTGCACTCTTCCAGAATATATAACATTTTACTCCACTTACTCATAGTAATTACTGGCCTGCATCCCGAAACTCTAATGATTCGATTACTCCACCGAACTATTCAGTTGAATCATCGAATTCATAAAAATTGGCGTTTTATCAACATAGGGCCGAGATTGCACTCTTCCAGAATATATAACATTTTACTCCAGTTACTCATAGTAATTACCGAGCGCCCATTGTTATAACGAATACCTCTAGATAACCCCCACAGACATTTTGTATATGAGAAGCAAGGTATTGTTTGTAAAACCTCTACATAACTTCTTATCCTCGAACTACCATTGATCTACTAGTAAACTATTATACACAACTATGTTGATTCTGCATAGCATAAAGCACCTATATTGGTAAACATCTATGTTGATTCTGCATAGCATAGAGCACTACCATATCAACATGTATAATCTTTTACAGTATCAACAATCTTCAACTCATTTCCACCCAAAAATACATTTTCATTAATGTAACTACAAGAAAAAAGAAAGTATTTAAGTTACAAATAGGTTACTCATAATGTAGCAGATATTACCAAAACTAAACGGATTTAAGTTCTAGTTTTTTGTTATGAATATTTAAGTTCTAGTTTGGATAATTTAACTAAAAAATGAAGAATTTTTCCCCCTTCTTTCTATGATTTAGATGGAGTACTATCAGCAACTAGGTAAGGGATCACGAACCTAAAAACACTGCTCCAGACATTTACTTATTTCCATCTTTTTTATGTTTTATTCTTCAACACTGATGTTGTTTCCTGATTGGCAGCACGCTTACCTTTTAGATCACTTTCCTCAGATTTGCCCTCTTCATCACATATTCGTGAAGCCAGTGACACATTTCCTAAATCACGTCCAAGACAGATTGAAAGCTCTCCTCCAAAAGGTCTGAATTACAAAAAGTCACCAAACAAGACAACTTTTAAGACATATATATTGCTTAAAGAATCATGATATCCTCTCATGTGATTCCTTGTGTCAAAGGTTTTTTTTGCGAACCATATATAATCATGAAAAGAGACACAAACATGCAAAGAGACATATATATATATATATATATATATATATATATATATATATATATATGTGGTTTTTTTTCCACATATATGTATATGCAAAGAGACATATATATATATGTGGTTTTTTTTCCACATATATGTATATGCAAAGAGACATATATATATATATATATATATATATATATATATATATATATATATATATATATATATATGCAAAGAGACATATATATATATGTGGTTTTTTTATGAACCATATATAATCATGAAAAGAGACATATATATATATATATATATATATATATATATATATATATATATATATATATATATATGGTTTTTTTTCCACATATATATTGCTTAACGAATCATGAAAAGAGACACAAACATGCAGTCGGATATCCTTCAAAATATGAGTGTACAGTCAAACCATAACTTAAGACCGTCTTCAAAGGATAAAAGAATATAATGAGCAATTATTTTTTTTCCCTAATTACTCAGCGCCGGATAATTTTGGTAAAATCATTAGGAATCAAAGGTTTAAAAGGCATCACATTTATATTGCAAGGAAACCCCAAAAAGTGTATTAGCAACGAAGCAAACAAATGTTCAAGGATATTAGTATGCATCAAAGAGACATGTACATGTATAACCTTAAAGATAAAAGTGGGCGGTTTTGCAAAGTATGGTTAAGTTCAAGTGAAAGGATGGAGCATAAATCTTGAAAAATAGTTTCAAGAAGAAAATGAAAAGAAAACAAAATATATGAGACCTGAAATATACATCTTGCACATACAAACCCAGAGCCGTCCCAGAGGGTAGGCCAACAAGGCCGCGGCTTAGGGCCCCCACCCAAACTTAAAATTTTAGGGCCTCCGTTAACAATATAAGTGTATTCTAGGTCAATTTTTACGTTTTACTCAAGCTAAAAAAACCGGTAAGATCCAAATTTATAGCCGAATTTAGTGAAGGAAAGTCTAATTAAATTCCGATGCATTATTTATAATGATCATTTACATAATATACCTCAAAACTAGTTGTAATGTATTTTTTTTTATAGGGTCGAGGGCCCTAATTTATTTTGGCCTAGGGCCTGTGATTTCATAGGGACGGCCCTGTACAAACCACCTGACGGTGTGCCCAGAAAGAATTCAGTAGTAAGATGTTCCAGGTTTAAGTTTACACAATGTTTACATGAGATATTTATTCCAGGTTTTCAGTTTATATTCTTTAGTTTCTATAAGATGTTCGGTTTGTTGGGAAATTATTAATCTAACAGGAAACATAACCAATGAACAGATTAATCAATGAGCAAATAACGACATGATTCATTCGGATATACATATACCTTTGTCGAGGGCTTCTGTTCCTCCCACACTTTATGTTCAAAGATGCCAATGTTTCAGTATAATTCATTATGTACGGATAAGAACGCGTCGATAGAGTAAAGTCCTTCTTAATTGCAGTAAAAGGATCATAAATGAAGCCATGCTCCTCATTGTTCCGGTAGTAACTCCTGAAGAGAATACCATCATTATAAACCCCCAAAAAAAATGCCCATGTTTCACAAATAAAGGCCAACTTCCTCCATGTAGTGGCAACCCCATATTCAATCATTTGCCAAATTTCATAATCCATATCACTCCCCCTGATATTACATGCTACCACAAGAGAAAGTGATCCCCTTATTGATGCCAGTTGCAAATACGAAACTGTTACCATCTCATCTATTTTAGTTGGTAATGGAAGATACCCCAGATTCTCATTTTCCACATCAAATGCTACGATGTGGCCCCCGATATGTGCTGCTGTGGTCCAATGCATGATACAATCATGTAGTGTAACCGCATGCCGCGGAAACAGACCACCATACTTGACAGAAAATTTCAATTTCTTCCATGAATCGGAGTTCAAGCTATAAATCCAAACGGATGCTTTTCTCTCACTTTTTGAATCGGAGGTATCACCAGCCTTTCGGCTTTTTAGATCAAAACCATCAGGAAACCTAACCATTTTATAATCATTAGTTTTAGCAATGAATGCGATTCCAACACATCGGGCAACATCCATGTATGGAAGTTTTACACGCTTACATTCCCTTGTAACAGGGTTCCACAAATAAACATTTTTCTGGGAGTTTCCCGGCCTAAAAGACACCAACCCATTGCACGAGTCCTCAATGAACCCCCTCTTATGATGCCGAAACGGTGTAAAAATTCGATTGAATTTGAAACTACTATTTGTTTCCCCTTCAATGGCAATCTCTGGAGTGCTGGTTTCCCTGTTTATTGAATAGAGAAGAAGCATTTGACTTCTTCTTTTGGCGTAATCAACTTGCAATTGAACAAAATAAGGGCAGCTCATTAGGTACTTCCACGACTTGCACACTGCCTTGAATCGAATTAGGGATTTCACAGGAAGTCTCACAAGTATATCTTCCATCACCCCATCAGGAAAACAATCGGTAAACATCATTTATTTTGGCTGCAAAACACTTTCCATTTACCCGTTCCCTTTAGGACCTAGATAGTAGTGAATACTCCTATTAAAAAGAAAACAATTATGCAAAATTATGCAAAATTTTAAGTGATTTAGAGTTGAAGTGAGAGATCGAAAACCGAAAGAACACAAAAGCGGTGGGAGAAAACAATACTGGACAAATTTTACGATACAACCTATGCTGGTCTCGTATGATGCATAAAACCTCACAAAAAAATTATGTCTAGAATACAACTTTTAATCTCCTTCTTATATAAGACAAAAGGTGCCTAAGCCGTTTAAGTACATCTGACAGCAAAACAGGTGTAATCGCACTAATCCTACTAACTACTACCTCCGTCCCAAAATTTAAGTCTATTGGGGCTATTCACACAGATTACGAAAAGTTAAGTAAATTGGTTATGAGTCATTAATTTCGTTTTAAAAGGTCGACAAAAAAAAAAATTTAAAATGACATTTATCTGTTATTAATTTAAAGTAGTGAAAAGTTGGTAGGTAAATAATAAATGAAGGGCAAAAGAAGTAAAATGTAATAAATGATTCATTGTTTATCTAAATGAAATTACATTATGGGACAAAATAAAAAAAACTAAATAGATTTACATTTTGGGATGAAGGTAGTAATACAAAGGCAATGGGGAGGAAGGGGAAGTGGCCACGAGGGTGGGTTTTTTTTTCCTTTTTTTTTTTTTTTTACATTTTCTTGGGTGTGTTGCGGGGTTTTGGGACAACGTGGAGGAAGGGGAAGATGCGTATATTTGGTTTTTTTTTTAATTATTTTTTCTTTTTAAAAAAAATGTGTTGTGTTGTACTTATTTGTACATAATTGACGAGGCCGCGGGGCTTATTTTGATGTTGTTCTTATATTTTTTTTTCTTTTCTTTCTTCAGGTCTCTATGTGAACAAAAAATAATCTACATGTATTATTATATTATGAGCCTCACTCTTTTATTTATTTAACGGAAAACTTTTTTGTGGGAGAAGTGAGAGATCGAAAAACGTAAGAATATAAAACGGTGGGAGAAAACAAAACTGGACAAATGTTTACGATACAACCTATGCTGGTCTCGTGCCAACTGTGATGCATAAAACCTCACAAAAAATTGTATCTAGAATACAACTTTTAATCCCTTCTGATATAAGACAAAAGGTGCCTAAGCCGTTTTAGTACATCTGGCGGCAAAACATGTGTGATCCTACTAATCCTACTATCGTACTAACTACTACCTCTGTCTAAATGTAAGTCTATTTGAAGATTTTCACACAGATTAAGAATGCTAGTCAAATTGGTTATGAGTCATTAATTGTTATTAAAAAATTTAAAATGACATTTAACTGTTATCAATGTAAAGTAGTGAAAAGTTGGTGAGTACAAAATAAATGAAGGGTAAAAAAAGACTAAATGAACTTACATTATGAGACAAAATCAAAAAAACTAAATTGATTTACATTTCGAGACGAAGGTAATAATTAATACAAAGACAAGGGGGAGGAAGGGGAAGTGGCCACGAGGGTGGGTTTTGTTTTCCTTATTTTTGTTACATTTTCTTAGGTGTGTTGCGGGGTTTTTGGGACAACGTGGAGGAAGGGGAAGAGGCGTATGTTTGGTTTTTTTTAAATATATTTTTTCTTTTAAAAAATGTGTTGTGTTGTACTTATGTGTACATAATTGACGAGGCCGTGGGGCTTATTTTGATGTTGTTCTTATATTTTTTTCTTTTCTTTCTTCAGGTCTCTTGTGTGAACAAATAATAATCTACATGTATTATTATATTATGTGCCTCACTCTTTTATTTATTTAACGGGAAATTGTTTTTGTGGGAGAAGTGAGATCGAAAACTGAAAGAACATAAAACGGTGGGAGAGAATAAAACTAGACAAATGTTTACGATACAATCTATGATGGTCTCGTACCAACTGTGATGCATAAAAAACCTCACAAAAAATTGTGTCTAGAATACAACTTTTAATCCTTTCTTATATAAGACAAAAGGTGCCTAATCCATTTTAGTACATCTGACGGCAAAACAGGTGTAATCATACTAATCCTACTAATCTACAAATTACTACCTCTGTCCGAAAATGCAAGTCTATTTGAGTCTTTTCACACAGATTAAGAAAATTAGTTAAATTGGTTATGAGTCATTAATTTTGCTTAAACAGTTTAAAATGACCTTTGACTGTTATTAATGTAAAGTAGTGAAAAGTTTGGGGGTAAATAATAAATGAATGGTAAAAGGAGAAAAATGTAATAAATGCTTCATTGTTTATCTAAATGAACTTGCATTATAGGACAAAATCAAAAAATGAAACGGATTTACATTTTGGGACGGAGGTAGTAATACAAAGACAAATGGGAGGAAGGGGAAGTGGCCACTAGGTAGGTTTTTTTTTTCCTTACATTTTCTTGGGTGTGTTGCGGGGTTTTTGGACAACGTGGAGGAAGAAGCGTATGTTTGGTTTTTGTCTTTTTCTTTTTAAAAAAATGTGTTGTGTTGTGCTTATGTGTACATAATTGACGAGGCCGCGGGGCTTATTTTGATGTTGTTCTTACATTTTTTTTCTTTTCTTTCTTCAGGTCTCTTGTGTGAACAAAGAATAATCCACATCTATTATTATATTCTGGGCCCCACTCTTTTATTTATTCAACGGAAAAAAAAAATTTGTGGGAGAAGTGAGAGATCGAAAACTGAAAGAACATAAAGCGGTGGGAGAAAACAAAACTGGACAAATGTTTATGATACAACCTATGATGGTCTCGTACCAACTATGATGCATAAAACCTCAAAAAAAAATTGTGTCTAGAATACAACTTTAATCCCCGTCTTATATAAGACAAAAGGTGCCTTAGCCGTTTTAGCACATCTGATGGCAAAACAAGTGTAATCCTACTATCCTAAATGTATCTCCAACCATACTGTTAGACATAAAATTGAAGTTTTGATGATTCATCTATGTTTGTTTACTTATTTGTTTTAACCCCATTGATGAAGTGCTGGAACTAGCTGTTATAGTGAAAAGCTAAAAGATGTGTAGAAAATGAATGTATAGGATTTACTAGTGACTGATTATTGTATAGATATATCAAACAAGCACTATAATAGATATGACACAAAACTAAAACTTAAAGTCATCCAAAAATTGAAAGTAAATCAAAACTAAAGATTGAAAAAGGTAAGTTTGCTGAGGGATCAGACTCGGTTGACTTATCTAGAAGCTGAAGGCTGAGGGGATAGACTCAGTTATGAAGGCTAAGGGATCAAACTCGGTTATTGAAGAATGAAGAATTGAGGGATCAAACTCAGTATAAAACCGAGACAGTAAGGCTAGAATTCAGGTAAGTCTGTGATGGCCTGAACTGACTTTATAGATCTTGAGAAAAAAAAGATCTATGTTACATAAGGACAATGTAACTTAGTTAATTATATTTTGTATGGTGTACTGCTATCTTACAAATAAAGATCAGACGGAGAGCTAGGAGTACTCAGTTTATGAAGAAGTGTAAAAACTGACTCCTTAGCAATTAGAAACTGAAAACTAAGAACACTCAGTTTCAACATAGCGAGTCAGCCAATCAGTTTTATAAGGAAATCAGAACGTTGAAGATCACGTTATGCGATTGGTTGGTGGTCTGACATGACAGAATGGTCACTGTCAAGTCTGACACTTTGATAGCATATTCCAGGAATCCAATTCGAATGTTAGAAGAATTCAAAATTTGAACATTGGATTTCACCCTATAAATAGAGGACTTAGATGCAAGGATCACACAACCTTTGAATACCTTTGCTATTGTTTTGAGCCTAAGTCATGCATCTAAGTATTTGCTATCATCTAAGCTTACAAGTTACATCATGAAAATCTTTTAAGTGTTCAAACATTCAAGATCAATCAAGAACCAACACTTGGAGATTCAAAGTCAGAATCATTTACTTGATTCAAACCCAACTTTGTATTTAACAAAGGTTTGGACTGTGAAGCATCCGGTCTAGGGTGTCAAGGACAATTGTTTACAGTCAGGAAGACTGTGTTCGTGGTAGAGCTGGTAAAGAGGCAATTCAACCCTTCAAGAACCAGTCAAGTATTTGGGGAGCAGCAATTCTACCTATTTTGTAAGTGTTTTGATTGTGAAGCTAGGGATTAGTGAAGGACAATAAACTAGGGCTTTTTGTAACCGTTATAACATCAAGAAGACTAGTGAAAATTTTCCTCCTACATCAAAGAGGAAGAGTAGACTGACAGGATTACACCACCTGGAACCACTATAAAACTGGGTTATTATTTCTGCATTTATTTACACATTTACTTACGTTATCAAGTTGTTTACTTTATTCAAGAAATCTATCTCTTGCATGCAAAACTGATTGAACTCACAACAAGCACAAAGCTGGGTTTCACCAAAACCCAGTTCAGCATATTTCAACAGAGAACAACATAACCAAAGGTTGGTTATTATTTTTCCATTGTATTTAACTCAGTTATAGAAAAAGTCAGTCAGACCTTTTCTCGGCTCAGTTATCTCTAACTCCAAAATCTCTTAAGTACCGGTTTACTTAAAAGAGAAAAGTTTCAATTAACAAGTTTATTCACCCCTCCCCCCTTAAACTGTTCATAGCCTTCACAAGGGACCAATTGGTATCAGAGCATTGTTCTTTTATTCTGAGTATATTCTCTTGTTGTTCTTTTTGGTTACTTGAAAACTTTTTTCTGAGTTCACAGTTTTTGAAAACTTCCATCATGGACAACAATCAGTATGATAGATTGCTGATGTGTAGCATGGATAGGTTTGACGAGTATAAGAGACGTTTGCAGGCATATTTGGCAGCAACACATGACGAGATGATGTATGTACTCACCGATGGACCAATTTCAGATCATGCACATGCAGACAACTGAACGAGGTGCATGAGTCAAAGTTCCAAAACCCAAAGAATTATGGAATACTGAAGATAGAAAGAGAGCAAATTCGGATAACATTGTCGTGGGTATCATCTACAGAACTCTTGATAGTATCATGTACCTGAAAGTCAAAGATTGCAAGAATACTAAAGAGTTGTGGAACAATTTGAAAGTGATCAGTGAAGAATCAGACTCCATTAAAGAAAACAAGGTCACGGTAGCCAAACAGAAATTCAAAGAATTTAAGATGAAACCTGGTGAAACCTTTGAGAAAATGGAGGGAAGATTCAATGTCATTTATGATGAATTGGGACTGCTCAACATTGTCTACACAAAGAAGGAAATCAACTCCAAAGTTCTGAGAGCTTTACCCTCATGTTGGAGGATGAAATTCACAACCATGGAAGAGTCCAAAGATCTAAAAACTGAGGACACTTTCAAGATATTCTAAGACTTGGAAGCTTATAAGTTTAGTGAAGACTTTGTTGAACTATCAGCACTAGAGGTTCCCAAAACTACAGTTCTTGTTATGGCTTCTCAACAAGAAGAACCATCCAACAACACTGATGAATTGGATGAAATGGAGCAGCAGATTGCACTGATGATGAAAAGAATCAGATGAAATCTGGTCAATCTTACACCAAGAAGTATATCAAAAAAACACCAGACAAGAAACAGGATGATGAGTATTTTTGCTTCAACTGTAAGAAGCCTAGACACTACAAAGCTGAGTTCCCAGACTTACAACCCAAGCTGAGTGCCCAGACTTACAACCCAAGAGAAAAGACCAGCTAGAAAAAGAAATGGTAGCTGGAGATGAAACTGATGAAGCTGAACCTGAGAAAGCTTTGTCAGCAGCTGAGTCAGATGACACAGCACTTATGGTTCACATGGAACATTCAACGAAGGTATTTCAATATAACACTAAAAACACTTCTGCACAAAGTTCCTGTTCTTCAACGGCTGGTACAGAACCTAAGAATTCTGAGATGTAATAAACTTTAGATTTTCTACTAAAACAAATGACGGTGATACAGACAGGATATTAAGTTGTAAAAGCTGAAAAAGAATCTCTCATCTTAGAAATCCAAAGGTTGAATGCTGAATTGAACATTCTAAGAACTAAGGAAACTGATTATGCCAAGACTCCGTAGATGACTACAGCACCAGCAGTAGCACTTGAGTCAACAGCACAATCAAGTTCTGCAATTGGATTCAAATCAGGCAAGCCCCATGGTGATAGGATTGGTCTTTGATTTGATACACATCAGATTCAAAGGAAGGCACTAGCAAAGCTGCTGAATCTAATGTCAGAACTAGCATAGGATTTGTAGCCAAGCAAACACCTCAAACTAAGAAATCTACTGGAGCATTTAGAACTGAGAATACCTCAAATAAGCAAAGTCGGTTTACTAAGAAGTCAGCAGCACCTAAAAATAGTAAATCCAAAGCTAGGTCAGCTGCACCTCAAAGACAAATAGATAGCAGATTTACTGTAAAATCTACAGGACCACAAAAGGCTAAACCAAAATCCAAGAACCAGAAAAATCCTAGATACACCAATGTAAAATCTATGAATGTTAATCATTCTAGAGATAACTATCTCAGGTGGAAAGGCAGATTATTCCCTTCTGATGAGGACTGAGATTTTCCTGCTTCTGAAGCTACATCATCAAAGAAAAACCAGTTTGCTAAGGCTAGACCTCAGCAAAACTATCAACGGAAATATTATCCAAGATTTTAGCAAAATGCTCAATTTAGAGGTCAACAAAGACATCAACTCAAAGATGAATTCCAAAAACATCAGAGCAATGGTTATCATGCTAGATTTAACAACAGAAAGCATAGTGCAAGCCAAATTACACCAAAATACCAGAGAGCATATATGAATGATGGCGGAATTTACAAATCTATGGCTTACATATATGAAAACAAGTGAAACTCATTTAGGAGAAAACCATTTGGAAATGTTCCAAAGAGTTGTACTTACCACTCACCATTATGGACGCAAAAAGACTTGGGTACCTAAAAACCATTAATTTGTTTTGCATGGACTATATCATAAATGATGGACCTAAAGTAAATTTCGGTAAGAAAGACAGACCCTGCTATACAAGAGGCTATGACACCCTAATAAGTTAACAGGTTTGCATGTGGTTTTAACAGCAGATTAATCTTAAGCAAATATCGACATGATTCATTCGAATATACGTACCTTTGTCGAGGCATTATGTTCCTTCCACACTTCAAAGATGCCAATGTTTTTGTATAATTCATTATGTACGGATGAGAACGCCTCGATAGAGTAAAGTCCTTATTAATTGCAGTAAAAGGATCATAAATGAAGCCATGCTGCTCATTGTTCCAGTAGTAACTCCTGAAGAGAATACCATCATTATAAACTCCCAAAAACAATGCCGGTTTACAAATAAAGGCCAACTTCATCCATGTACTGGCAACCCCAAATTCAATCATTTGCCAAATTTCACAATCCAGATTACTCCGCCGGATATTACAAGCTACCACAAGAGAAAGTGATCCCCTTATTGATGCCAATTGCAAATAAGAAACTTTTAACAACTCATCTATTTTAGGTAATGGAAGATACCCCAGATTCTTATTTTCCACATCAAATGCTATGATGTGGCCCCCAATATATGCTATTGTGGTCCAATGCATACAACCATGTAGTGTAACCGCCTTCTGCGGAAACAGACTACCATAATTGACAGAAAGTTTCAATTTCTTCCATGAATCGGAGTTCAAGCTATAAATCTAAATGGATGCTTTTCACTCACTTGAAGAATCGGAGGTATCACCCTTTCGGCTTTTTAGATCAAAACCCTCAGGAAACCTAACCATTTTATAATCATTAGTTTTTGCAATGAATGCGATTCCAACACATCTTGCAATATCCATAAATGGGAGTTTGACACGCTTACATTCCCTTGTAGCAGGATTCCACAAATAAACATTTTTCTGGGAGGATATCGCCCTGAAAGACACCAACCCATTTCACGAGTCCTCAATGAATCCCTTCTTATGATGCCCAAACGGAGTAAAAACTCGATTGATTCTGAAAGAACTATTTGTTTCCCTTACAATGGCAATCTCTAGAATGCGTTCGTTGTTTAATGAATAGAGAATAAGCATTTCACCTCTTCTTTTGACGTAATCAACTAGCAATCGAACAAAATAAGGGCAGCTCAATAGGTATTTCCACGACTTGAAGACTGCCTTGAATCGAATTAGGGATTTCACCGGAAGTCTCACAAGTATATCTTCCATAACCCCATCAGGAAAACAATCGGTAAACATCATTAATTCTGGCTGCAAAACACTTTGCTGCATTTCCCCCCTTCCCTTTAGGACCTAGAAAGTGGTGAACATTAAACCGCAAAAAGGTAGGCGAAATTATGAAAAAGTATAGTTAGTGATTTAGAGTTGAAGTGAAAGATCGAAAGCCGAAAGAACATAAAGCAGTGGGAGAAAACAAAACTGAACAAATGTTTACGATACAACCTATGCTGGTCTCATACTAACTCTGATCCATAAAACTTCACAAAAAATTGTGTGTAGAATACAACTTTTTCTGCACCATAACTCTTCTCCTTCTTATATAAGACAAAAGGTGCCTAAGCCGTTTTAGTACATCTGAGGGCAAAACATGTGTGATTTATAACAAACAATATGACAGATATAAACACTTTAGGTGCATGATTTCCACGTTAGACGGAGTTTGCTTGTTTATTTATTAAATATTAAAACGATATTGTTTTGTTGGTAGAAAATATAAAACTATTTCTAATGTTTTTACATAATTTTGAGTTTGCTCTGATACCCAACTGGAAAACGTCTCTGGTCCCCACTGACGTTAGGCAAGTGCGGACACCATTGATCAAAGGGGGCCAGTGTCTCCACTGAGATCTAGAATTTTTTGTATGAAACCGATTTAGTTTTGTTTTTAAAAAATGTAAAAATACAAGAGAAATGATCCTCCCAAATCTCAAATGAGAGAGTCAAGTGATATCTCAAGTGTAAGTGTTTTTAGATATTATTATCTAAACAACATGGTTCTGAAGATGCAAAAAAAATATGACTAGATTATATTTATATTGTGAGCGTATGGTTAGAACACATGCTCTTGAGAGATCACTTAACTCTTTCACTTGAGATGATCTTGGGTCAAAAAGACTACTAATACCGCTGTGGATCTTTGAATTTGTTATCGTGCCCTCACTAGAATAAAATTATGGGTCCACCAGTCATGTTATGTGATGAGTAGTCTCATATTTATAATATATTTTTCTTAAACTATCATTATAATATTATAATGTAGTATTGTAAAATGGACATCAACATACTTTATGTATTTATAACACTGGGCGGATTTTAGTCTAGTTATCAAACTAAGGCAAAGAGGAGGTTCATCTTGGGTTCAAATCTTATTCGGGATAAATGTGTGAGTTTATATTTAACCTACCGTTTCCATTAAAAGAATGTTATTTGTGCAATAAGTGAAATAACATATATTTACATACAAGGGGAAATTTAAAATGGAAAATTAGGGATAAGGACACAATCTGAAATACTTTTAAGTAACAGGACAACTACATATTTTTTATAGGGAGAAGGACAACTGCATAATTTTTATAGCGAGAAGGACAAACAGTGAATCCGAAAATCGGTGAATCTCCTAGTGAATCCCGAAATCGGTGAATTTCGATAGTGATTTTCGACGATGAATCCGAAAAATAGTGAATTTCGACGATGAATTTTGAAAAATAGTGAATTTCGGATGATGAATTTAAATCAATTGAATTTAAGCAGTGAATTTCGAACACAAGTGAATTTCGATAATGAATAAATAGTTTTGTCCTTTATGCAAAAGTTTTAAAAAACTGTCCTTCTACTCAATTGATGAAATATTTCTGTCCTTCTCCCTCATTCCCCCAATTTAAAATATACACCATTGGGTAAAAATAGTATTTGTTCTATACCCTTATTTTTAATTGTAACAATCATAACCCCGTCAAAATACTAAATAGGACGGGCAATTTGGCATTCGAGCCATGATACATTGTCGTGAGGACGAGCTATTATTCATAGAAACCGGACTAAAATAACACGTCCTGAGCAAATTTACTCGGCCGGACTAAAATTCACGTTTTTTTTATTTATTTATTAGGGGGAAAGAGCCAGAAGGACAAAAAAATCATAAATGGGAATTGAAGGACGTTACTGCATTTTATGTGATTAAAAATGACAAATTTGTAATAAATGGACCGAAATACCCATGAATTTTTTTACGCATTAAACATATAGTAACGCTAGATAAAGTGTAGCAACAGCTAAAAAACTAGTAGTAACAGCCAAAAAAGTAACAGCCCGTAAAATGTAGTAACATCCAATGAAAAAAAGTAATGTGACCAATAAACAAGTAGTAATAACAAACAAAAAAATAAGTAAGTAATAATGACCCATAAAATATAGTAACGGCCAATAAACAAGTAATAACAGCCCATAAAATAGATAAAGTTACATCAAAAAATATAGTAACGTTAAAAAATTAATAGTAACAACCTATAATATACATGTAGGAAAACCAAAAAAATATAGCAACAATGATACGCTCCTCTTTACATTCTTGAGATGTTACTAGTCGGATGCCATGTTTATGGAGATAATCTGATGCCAGAAAAATGCTGGAAAGACGTCGCTGCCGGAAAAATACCACAGATTTTGTTGGCTGCGTCTCTTCCAGTTCCTGGCGAATCATCAGTGGCGGCCTTCTAGCCCCTTCCCAGTTGCAGGCGAAAGACGCAGCAGCAGCGGCGTTGATAATCAGCAGCAGCAGCGTCGATATCAGCAGCGGAGGTGTTGATTTTCCGGCATCAGATGCCATGTTTTCTGGCCGTCTGCAATTGGGAGATCAGCAGCAGCGGCGGCGATATCATCAGCAGAGGTGTTGATTTTCCGGCATCGGATGCCATGTTTTCCGGCCATCTGCAATTGTTGCTGCTGACTTTAACCGTTGTTTTTCCAGCATCGGATGCCATGTTTTCCGGCCGTCTGCAATTGTTGCTGCTGACTTTTCCGGCCGTCTGCAAGTGTTGATTTTCCGGCATCGGATACCTATATATACTATCAACGCCTCCTGACTTTAACCGTTGCTGCTGCTATCCAGTTGTTGAAATCAATAACTCTCTCCATCCGTCTGCTGCTATCTAGTCCGCTCCTTGCATCCTGTTCCGTCACGTTTTCTAATCCACTGAGTCCGTCCATCTGATTCTCCCTCTCTGATAAATTGCTGACTTAATTTTAGGGTTTTTGTTTTTGGGATGGAGAGTTGTTATTTAATAGATAGATAGGAAAAGGGTGTTTATGGAAATTTACATATGTTTTGTCCTGATTAATTATCAGTATTCTTGCATCCTGGTTTAGTTATTAATCTATCATTCCTGACAAAAACCTATATTTATTATTTAGAAAACATAAATTACCTTATTTCATACCCCAAAAAATATATGTGTTATTTGTTTATAAGGACGTATTTTGGGACTTAATTAGGCACTTAGGACACCCAAAAAAGATCATTAGTTATAAGGACAAATTAAATGTTATTGGACAAGATTACCCCTCCATTTTATCGATTTCATTTTCATCCAGGAAAAATACGCTTCAACTTCTTCCGGAAAAGATGGAGGTCATCAATCACCTCTGATGCCTCTGCTGCGAAGGATTTTGAAGGTATTAGATTCTCCATTGTTGGCGCCTTGAGATTGACGGAGAAAGAGTCTCCATTGTTGGAGCTTTGGAGTTATAAAATGGTGATATATTTCATTCTTCGTGTCTCGATTCGATTTTCCGACAACGATCTAATAGAGCCTGAATATGGATTTTCCGATGAGGAATCACCGTCGGTCATTGGCTGTGATTGACAATCCTCACCTACTCACCCACCATTCTCACCATCGATCTGCTGATCCTTTTCTGTTGTTGTTTTTTTTAAAGACCTTCTTTGTGGTGTATTGAGTCTACAAGTCTGTGAAATGGCTAAATCCTCTACTACTTGCAAATCCTGCTATTGTTTGCTGATAAGAGAATTTTGCAACTTGGTTATGCAAGTAAAAACTCAAAACCGTGGCAAAATCTACTTTCTAACCGGCAGTGGACCGGGTCGATCGTAGGTAGTGCTTAGGAGTCCGAGGTCGAACCCACGAGGATTGGTTTTGAATACCACTATTGACTTAGCACTCAGTTCAGGTCAACCAAGTTGGTGAAAAGTTTATACTAATGCGTAAATTAAATATTATACTAATCGGTTTCTTTTACGATTAAAAAAGGTACAGCCGAACTACGATCCAGCGGATTTCTTTACCCTCAGACAAACTACCCCGGGAGTGTGCTCTACCTTCCTTGTCTAAACGATAAAAACCCTGTATTGGAATGGACTTAATGACTAGAGTGTCAAACTAGTGCACGGGTAGGTGTCAAACTACCTTTTAAGCCAAAACATCTACGGTCCCGAAACCCCGGTTCCCACACTTAGCCGCAACATACATTTATAAGCTAGGTGTGTGTGATGATGAATGACTAGGTGATCAAGCTAGCATCGATTACGATTAAAACTGGTTTCGTGATATGAATTATTGATTAGAATGTTTCATTACGTGCTACACTACCTCCCGGTTCATTTCCTAAATGGCGTTTCATCCACTTTCACATAATTAGTCCGTACAAATGATTTAGCTATTCATTATCAGATTGAAACAATAATTGATAAAGGAATTCATGATATAAAAGAATAAAGAACAGGAAATCATACCCACTTTATTGAGAATTGATGAAATACCCAAGTGTGCTCACAAAAGATCAAATCTTGACGATCGAGACGTAACAGATTGATATTGTAATGTATTTAGTGTAAAAGAGGATCGAATGACGAGAACAACGGTATATGGAACTTAATTCTACGCTTCCGGACGAAGGAAATCGCCCAGAAAAGGCTACAACTAGCTAAAATCGTCAAAGTCTGCTAAATGAAACGTTTGAGCTGCCCTTTTATAGGCTAGGGCAAAATTCATCTCATCCGTACGGATAACAGGCTATCCGTACGGATGGTTCTTGCTTTTCCAGGTTGTCCGTACGGCTGGAGGATTGTCCGTACGGATATATCTCTGATCAAACCTTCTGTTATGTGTTCCCAGTGTCTGTCCGTACGGACATATTCCTATCCGTCCGGATGTCTCTCTGTTTCTTCATTCTATCCGTACGGATAAAGTGAGTATCCGTACGGCTAATTCTCAGTTCAACATTTTTATCCAGCCGAGGGTCGTCGTGATGATGAGTTTTGTCCGTACGGATAGGTGCCTTGACTTCCAAAACTTCACTTCCTTCATACTCAGCCTTCGTTTCTCACCTCGGACATGTCTAATCTCATAAATCATCACTCTCCGGGCTCCCAGCTCACCCAAATCCTGCATAAATAAGGAAACAACAAGAAAACGCATAACCCCGCAACTACGGGTGCTCGGGAAATGAGTAAAAAGTGCCAAAAGTAGGCCGAGTTTACGGGAAAACCGACAGTTACTCGACGTGCAAAGAAAACCTCATTACACTCATTATAGGGTCTAAACTCACCCAAAAACATGCTAGAAACATGATAACCGTGGGTTAAATTGTACAGAAATGTATAGTGAAGTTGGTTCCCATCACCACCCCACACTTAGCCTTTACTCGCCCTCGAGTAAATCAGGCGATCAAACAATGCCAAGGAATCATCTTTACGGTACATGCATGCATTTCAAAATATCAAAGTAAAAGAGAGTTAGACAAGTGAATGTAGCACCTTGACTCCACAATGTCACGAAACGGAGTGACCGTGTGATTTAATGACGACGACTTATATTCAATACGGTTACCGGCTTGGAATACCGGACGAATGACTACACACAATCCTGCCCTTCCTAGAGTCTCCACTAATCGAGGTTCACCAGGGCCAAAGATCCGGTCAGGTAGGACTTGAAAGGTTATAACGTTAGGCTCGGACGGGGGTTATCGAAGGATAATTTGGGACTGGAGAAAAGAAAGTACGAGTGAACCTAATCAGCTTGTGTACTCCCACAATCTCGAACATATAAACATCAACAAATTCTTTCAAATTTCATTTAAACTCATAGTCCAACCTCAACATCATACTAGGCTAGTAAGCACATCCCTTTTTCCGGCTTTCTTCGGTTCAAACTCTTATTCAATCTCTCTCTTTTCTTTTTTCTTTTTTTCTCTATTTTTTTTGCATTTTCGTTCTTCACTTTCCTTGAACCGAAGGCCTTATAAAGATTTCCCGAGCTCCTCCCCTTCTATATGTTAGCTCAAACTCCCTCCTCATACCATTTCACATACTCTCTCCCACCCCACACTTGCCTTGGTAAGTGTGTCTAAAGGAAACAACTAAGTCCACTCGTAGGGTAGTCAAAAAAGGAATGTGACCAAATTATCGGCTCAGGGCTAGGAATTATAAGCTAAGTAACCAAAAACGGCTCAAAATTCGGGCGGTGGTCAGACCGTTCCTATCAAGGCTTAGGAGGGTTTAGAGGGATAATGTTGGGATGTTGGCTTTTGGCTCTGGTCGCTTCAAACTACCTTTTAAGCCAAAACATCTACGGTCCCGAAACCCCGGTTCCCACACTTAGCCGCAACATACATTTATAAGCTAGGTGTGTGTGATGATGAATGACTAGGTGATCAAGCTAGCATCGATTACGATTAAAACTGGTTTCGTGATATGAATTATTGATTAGAACGTTTCATTACGTGCTACACTACCTCCCGGTTCATTTCCTAAATGGCGTTTCATCCGCTTTCACATAATTCGGCCGTACAAATGATTTAGCTATTCATTATCGGATTGAAACAATAATTGATAAATGAATTCATGATATAAAAGGATAAAGAACAGGAAATCATACCCACTTTTTTGAGAATTGATGAAATACCCAAGTGTGCTCACAAAAGATCAAATCTTGACGATCGAGACGTAACAGATTGATATTGTAATGTATTTAGTGTAAAAGAGGATCGAATGACGAGAACAACGGTATATGGAACTTAATTCTACCCTTCCGGACGAAGGAAATCGCCCAGAAAAGGCTACAACTAGCTAAAATCGTCAAAGTCTGCTAAATGAAACGTTTGAGCAGCCCTTTTATAGGCTAGGGCAAAATTCATCTCATCCGTACGGATAACAGGCTATCCGTACGGATGGTTCTTGCTTTTCCAGGTTGTCCGTACGGCTGGAGGATTGTCCGTACGGATATATCTCTGATCAAACCTTCTGTTATGTGTTCCCAGTGTCTGTCCGTACGGACATATTCCTATCCGTCCGGATGTCTCTCTGTTTCTTCATTCTGTCCGTACGGATAAAGTGAGTATCCGTACGGCTAATTCTCAGTTCATCATTTTTATCCAGGCTGAGGGCTGTCCGTACGGACAGAGTTTTGTCCGTACAGATAGGTGCCTTGACTTCCAAAACATCACTTTCTTCATACTCAGCCTTCGTTTCTCGCCCGGACATGTCTAATCTCATAAATCATCACTCTCTGGGCTCCCAGCTCACCCAAATCCTGCATAAATAAGGAAACAACAAGCAAACGCATAACCCCGCAACTACGGGTGCTCGGGAAATGAGTAAAAAGTGCCAAAAGTAGGCCGAGTTTACGGGAAAACCGACAGTTACTCGACGGGCAAAGAAAACCTCATTACACTCATTATAGGGTCTAAACTCACCCAAAAACATGCTAGAAAAATGATAACCATGGGTTAAATTGTACAGAAATGTATAGTAAAGTTGGTTCCCATCACCACCCCACACTTAGCCTTTACTCGCCCTCGAGTAAATCAGGCGATCAAACAATGCCAAGGAATCATCTTTACGGTACATGCATGCATTTCAAAATATCAAAGTAAAAGAGAGTTAGACAAGTGAATGTATCACCTTGACTCCACAATGTCACGAAACGGAGTGACCGTGTGATTTAATGACGACGACTTATATTCAATACGGTTACCGGCTTGGAATACCGGACGAATGATCGCACACAATCCCCGCTCTTCCTAGAGTCTCCACTAATCGAGGTTCACCAGGGCCAAAGATCCGGTCAGGTAGGACTTGAAAGGTTATAACGTTAGGCTCGGACGGGGGTTATCGAAGGATAATTTGGGACTGGAGAAAAGAAAGTACGAGTGAACCTAATCAGCTTGTGTACTCCCACAATCTCGAACATATAAACATCAACAAATTCTTTCAAATTTCATTTAAACTCATAGTCCAACCTCAACATCATACTAGGCTAGTAAGCACATCCCTTTTTCCGGCTTTCTTCGGTTCAAACTCTTATTCAATCTCTCTCTTTTCTTTTTTCTTTTTTTCTCTTTTTTTTTTTTTTTTGCATTTTCGTTCTTCACTTTCCTTGAACCGAAGGCCTTATAAAGACTTCCCGAGCTCCTCCCCTTCTATATGTTAGCTCAAAACTCCCTCCTCATACCATTTCACATACTCTCTCCCACCCCACACTTGCCTTGATAAGTGTGTCTAAAGGAAACAACTAAGTCCACTCGTAGGGTAGTCAAAAAAGGAATGTGACCAAATTATCGGCTCAGGGCTAGGAATTATAAGCTAAGTAACCAAAAACGCCTCAAAATTCGGGCGGTGGTCAGACCGTTCCTATCAAGGCTTAGGAGGGTTTAGAGGGATAATGTTGGGATGTTGGCTTTTGGCTCTGGTCGCTTCAAAGAAACGCCTTTCCCGTCATCCCGAACCTACCAAGGTGAAACCTTTCTATTTCGCCTCAAAACTAGGGGTACAGGTGTGTAAAGCAATCGTACTAAGTACAAACGTCGTCAAACGTATATTAAATGTGTTCCGCATCGTGAAAAGGTGGATTCACTGTATGACATTCACAAGGCTAACAACCGTTTACTAACTCAACCGTGAAAAACATGCATATATCGCAGTGTTAAAACCCTGGTAAGATTTCAAAAAGCCTAGAAATCAACTCAAAACCGAGTAAAAACTAAGCTCATCACATAACGGAATTGTAAACGGTGAAAACATGCGAATAAGCTAAGTCGTCCCACCCCCCACTTTAGTGAAACACCGTCCTCGGTGTGTGAACGAAAGGGAAAAAGAGACTTAGCTTAGTAGCCCGGAAAAACAGCGTGTTCAAGTCCCGTAACGGTCATGAGGTAAAGCATCCCGAATCCCTGTATAAAGAAAAGCATATCCAAGACATACGTGCGCGGGACATGGTCCTAGTGCCATAGCAAGTAATAAGGGGGAAATCCGGGGATAATCAAAATATTCAACCCCGTTATGTCAGAAAACTCGAATGATAGTACTATGTGGACGAAGCATCAAACATGATATATAAAACATCCAAAATCATCATTCATACAAAAAAAATTCAGAAATCAAGTCAAGAAGGCAAAAGTAGTGGTGCCTTATGGATTACAAACCAAGGAAATAAACGTAGCGCAAGAGTGTTCACAAAACAAAAAATCCTAGCCAAGTCTAGACGGAAAACTGAGACACCAACACCCAGATCTAACAGAAAACTAAGGACCGACTCTAAAGGAACAGCATCGACTCTAAACTCCGATGCGGTCCTCGGGGGTGGTGTGGGCTCGTATAAAGCGATGGGAAGCGCACACTGAGAGGTACCAGCACCATCTCCAGAAGCGCTCGTGGCAGCTCTAAAAAGTCCCTCGGCTACATCCTCCTCTATGCATAACTCGATGGCTTCCTCGATGAAAGACGTGAACCGGTAAGCCTCATCATCTACCTTAAGCTCGGGCATGTCCGGGATGTTCCTTCCGATTATCTGCAACCCTTCGGCTAATGTGTTCAGTTGAATCCGCTGCCTATCTAGTATATTTCGCAGCCCATCCATCATCAAATACCGGGTGCATGTTGGCAAGGGAACTGTGCGGATAAAATCAGACGACTGCTCAGCAACTGGCTCTTTCTCAGGCCCCTGATCACCCTGCTCTTGATCACCCTCAACCTCGTGCTCAACATCCCCCTCGACAGGTGGTCCACCCGGTCCCGTCTCGGATTGCGGACTCAACAAAATCGGCTTTTTCATGTGCCGCTCATCCAAATCATACTCCTTCACCCCCGCCTTCAAACATAACCCATTAAGTAGATGGATACAAACAATTTTGGCCCTCTGATCTTTCCGGTTCCTTGTAATCTCGTTATACAACACCCTTCCCACATCTATCGGGATGTCGAAGTGAAGAGCGTAGAGCATATCCAGATCAATCATGATGAACTTATGGAAATTGTCCTTTGGTAGAAGGCGGTTCTAAACAAAATGGGCTTTGACCTTCCAATCCCGAGAAAACCGAGTGGTCTTGGGCATGTCTCTCACACTAGCCACCCCGGTCTTCTTCATCGTCCACGGGATGTCGGGGTCAATGGCTAGACGCAGCTCCTCAAATGGGTCTTTCCCCTTATCCTGCTTCTCCTTTATCGCATCCAAATAATCCGACGAGACGGCCGGTAGCTTGTAGTAGTCCGTGATGGCCTGGGGTGTAAAAGGTACATCAACTCCCCGGACCTTCACCAACCCGGATATAGATACGCCTCACTCAAGTTGGCCAAAAACTCCCGGGCCAAAGTCAAATTAGGTTTCCGCAGCTTGAAATCCGGCACCTTAACAAACTCACCCCATTTCCTCTTCTTCAGATTTTCTAGGAAACTTGCCTCAACTTTTTCCATATCCACAGCCCTTTCCAGAATTTCCCGACCTTTGAATCTTGATAAAAACACTTTCTCGGCATGCTCGTTGACAAATCTATCCTTGAAGGGTAAAACACCCCATGATGTCCCCTCAGCTTGTGCTCTCACCTCAGGAGTCTTAACCCTCTCGGAGGTCCCTGCTTGCCCTCCCGGGGCTGCCTCAGTACTCCCTTTCTTTGCCTTCCGAGGATCGACTAACGGCTCCTCATCCTCCTCTATATCTGTGTCCGTATCCGTCTCATCTGCAAGCTGACCATAGACCGGCTTTTTCCTAACTTCCCTCACTGGTCTATCAGTTCTATCAACCCCGATGATCAACGGTCTGTTCAAAGTTTCCACCGGAACTTCATCGAGCCTAGGTTTCTTCTTACTCATGGCGATAGCCTTGCCCTTCCCTTTTCCTTTTACAGACTTAGAAACCCCCTCTACGGCTCTCTTCTTAGGACTCATTACGATCACTGATCACAAACACCCCCAGAACCCAAAACAAATTCAAACACCCCGTCAATCCACCGTAACACCGATATTCCACCAGAAATCATCACACCACAATCAAAACATCCATGCAGACGTCCCCAAACCATCACATCCCATCACAAGCAACAACAAAACAAGAAAAACAAGAAAAAACAACCTAATCAGTTAAAGGTTCGTTTGGGGTTCGATTCGAAAACCGACCCCGAGAAAAACTGAAATTAAACTGAGAAAGGTCGACTAGACTTACCAATCTGGACGATAGGAATGCAACGGAGTTGACGGAATCCCCGGACGATCAACGGAGAAGCCAAAGATTGAATTTTTCTCCTACGAAAATCGGCCCAAGAAGAGCTTGATTCCCCTCGATCGTTGTTTGTTGGTGAATTTTGTTTGAAGATTGTAAGAGAGGAGGTGGATAGGTGTTTATAGCACCTAAAATTACTGAAAACGGTGAAGAATTGAAGATTTTGGGTGATTGAGGGTGGAAAAGTCGGGGGAGAGGGAAATTTGGAGAAACGATGTGAATGGAGGTTGGGGGTGGAGATATATATAGAGGCAGGCCTATCCGGACGGATACTATCATGTCCGTACGGATAATCTGAGGGAATGAACTGTCCGGACGGATGAAATTCTGTCTGTACGGATGAAAGACTGAAACTGAAATTTTTGACAAAATGACTTGAACTGTGCCGATATTTTCAAATTATACTACCGGCACGGGCGAGGAAAACGAGGAATAGAGAGATGACGGATGGTGGATTAAAAGAATGGGACGTCATGCATTGGAGTCCATGACGGGACTAAACAACTTACTTCCTCCAACTTCGGGTCTTCCAAAATCACGGCCTCAAGAGCCTCATCAAACGGCAACTTCTCATATCTCTTCAGAAGAAGACCATTGGTAACAGAGGTCCCGTACTTTGGATGGTTTATCTCTACCGCTCCCGAGTCGAACATCTTCACAACGGTGTAAGGCCCCGACCATCGGGACTTCAGCTTCCCCGGGAAGAGATGTAATCGCGTATCATACAATAGAACCTCATCTCCCACCTTAAACAACTTCGGTTTGATCAGTTGATCATGGAGGAGCTTAGTTTTCTCCTTATATCTAGCCGAGCAACCATAAGCTCGCAGGCGAAACTCCTCCAACTCAACTAGCTGAGCCATCCTCCTTTCTCCAGTAAGAGTCTCGTCCATATTTAGCTCCTTAATGGCCCAATGCGCTCTATGCTCAACCTCTACTGGTAAATGACAAGTTTTTCCAAACACGATCATGTATGGCGACATACCAATCGGAGTCTTAAACGCTGTTCTGTGAGCCCACAGCGCATCATCTAATTTCGTGGACCAACTCTTACTGTTCTTATCAACAGTTCTTTCTAGAATTCTCTTAATACCACGGTTGGAAACCTCCACCTGGCCACTCGTCTGAGGATGGTAGGCCGTTCCTAACTTATGAGTTACCCCATACTTCAGAAGCAGCTTATCTAAATCTCGATTGGCGAAATGAGTGCCATTATCAGAAATTATCGCCCTTGGTACCCCAAACCGTGTCAGAATGAACTTTTTCAGAAACTTGATGACTATGTGTCTGTCATCAGTGGGGGAGGCGATCGCTTCCACCCACTTTGAGACATAATCACAAGCTACTAGAATGAACTTGTTCCCAAAAGAAGGAGGATAAGGTCCCATAAAATCGATGCCCCAAATATCGAAGACTTCACACACAATAATGGGCTGTTGAGGCATTTCATTCCTTCTTGAGATTCGGCCCGAACGTTGACACGCATCACAAGTTTTGACATAAGCATGGGCATCCTTAAAGATCGTAGGCCAATACAACCCGTTTTGTAAAACTTTCAATGCAGTTCTCTGCCCCGAGAAATGGCCCCCGGCCTCTTTATCATGGCAAAAGGATAACACGCTCAACCGCAGTGGACCGGGTCGATCGTAGTTAATGCTTAGGAGTCCGAGGTCGAACCCACGAGGATTGGTTTTGAATACCACTATTGACTTAGCACTCAGTTCAGGTCAACCAAGTTGGTGAAAAGTTTATACTAATGCGTAAATTAAAGATTATACTAATCGGTTTCTTTTACGATTAAAAGAGGTACAGCCGAACTACGATCCAGCGGATTTCTCTACCCTCAGACAAACTACCCCGGGAGTGTGCTATACCTTCCTTGTCTAAACGATAAAAACCCTGTATTGGAATGGACTTAATGACTAGAGTGTCAATCTAGTGCACGGGTAGGTGTCAAACTACCTTTTAAGCCAAAACATCTACGGTCCCGAAACCCCGGTTCCCACACTTAGCCGCAACATACATTTATAAGCTAGGTGTGTGTGATGATGAATGACTAGGTGATCAAGCTAGCATTGATTACGATTAAAACTGGTTTCGTGATATGAATTATTGATTAGAACGTTTCATTACGTGCTACACTACATCCCGGTTCATTTCCTAAATGGCGTTTCATCCTCTTTCACATAATTCGGCCGTACAAATGATTTAGCTACTCATTATCGGATTGAAACAATAATTGATAAATGAATTCATGATATAAAAGGATAAAGAACAGGAAATCATACCCACTTTATTGAGAATTGATGAAATACCCAAGTGTGCTCACAAAAGATCAAATCTTGACGATCGAGACGTAACAGATTGATATTGTAATGTATTTAGTGTAAAAGAGGATCGAATGACGAGAACAACGGTATATGGAACTTAATTCTACGCTTCCGGACGAAGGAAATCGCCCAGAAAATGCTACAACTAGCTAAAATCGTCAAAGTCTGCTAAATGAAACGTTTGAGCAGCCCTTTTATAGGCTGGGGCAAAATTCATCTCATCCGTACGGATAACAGGCTATCCGTACGGATGGTTCTTGCTTTTCCAGGTTGTCCGTACGGCTGGAGGATTGTCCGTACGGATATATCTCAGATCAAACCTTCTGTTATGTGTTCCCAGTGTCTATCCGTACGGACATATTCCTATCCGTCCGGATGTCTCTTTGTTTCTTCATTCTGTCCGTACGGATAAAGTGAGTATCCGTACGGCTAATTCTCAGTTCATCATTTTTATCCAGGCTGAGGGTTGTCCGTACGGACAGAGTTTTGTCCGTACGGATAGGTGTCTTGACTTCCAAAACATCACTTTCTTCATACTCAGCCTTCGTTTCTCGCCTCGGACATGTCTAATCTCATAAATCATCACTCTCCGGGCTCCCAGCTCACCCAAATCCTGCATAAATAAGGAAACAACAAGCAAACGCATAACCCCGCAACTACGGGTGCTCGGGAAATGAGTAAAAAGTGCCAAAAGTAGGCCGAGTTTACGGGAAAACCGACAGTTACTCGACGTGCAAAGAAAACCTCGTTACACTCATTATAGGGTCTAAACTCACCCAAAAACATGCTAGAAACATGATAACCGTGGGTTAAATTGTACAGAAATGTACAGTAAAGTTGGTTCCCATCATTTGCTGCACCTGCTACTTTCAGATTACATGTTGAGTCTTGCTGCATTGACCTTGATAACCTGCTTTGTATCTTCTGTTGAATGCTTTGTAATAGCAATAGGCATTAGTTTTAGAGTACTGAACATTGTATTCAGTTAGTAAGGTTCAGGTCTTATAATCTGGTTTCAATCTGATTATCTCTCTTGAATCTTCACCGATAGTTCGGGTCTTGATCCTCTGTCTTTAGTGTTGTATCGATTTGATCCCTCATTGTAATTTTCATAAATCTGCTGCACTGTGTAATCTTTTAATGTACTGAGTTTGCTATAATCTTGTAATAGGACTGTTCTACTTTGTATCATTTTTTTGGAACTTGCTGAGTATTTTTCTGAATTAATACATCCCTGCATTTGCTGAATCTGAAACTTAAACTTTTGTGTATTAGTTCATTTGTAACCTGATTCTGAATTCCTACTCTTGTGGAGTCTGCTTGAAATATCTTTGTAATCCGTTTTGCTAACTGTTTTGAGCTGTACATTTGCATATTAGTATTTTAATTGAATTCGACTTTGACCTGATACTGGAACATTGTTTGCTCCCTACTTTATTATAAATTGATCTGTCTAAGTTCATAATAAAAGGAATTTGTAGCACCCCATTTTTGTGACGTTTAATTTTGTCACCTTAAGTCTAAGCAACTTGTTTTATTTGATAATCTGATCTTGGATATCAAGCTGTGTTTTATTCATAATTAAATCTTATCAATATAACTTCCACAGTGTATAAGTTGATATCACCCTTTTTGTCTTGATCTATTTTGCAAAAGTATTACATCATATTGATCACACACTCATCGCCTATTCACGTTTGATCACTAAAGAATCTTGCTAGATTGCAAAAGTAATGTCACTGCATAAATTATTGATGTCACTATATAAAATGCCGAAGTCACTGCATAAATTGCTGATGTCACTGCATAAAATGATGATGTCACTGCATATCTGATTGCCGATGTCACTGCATAAATTGTTGATGTCACGCATATATGATTGCCGATGTCACTACATAAAATGTTAATATCACTGCATATATGATTGCCGATGTCATTGCATAAAAATATGAATTAAGGTGAAAGATTTATGTTGATCGTAGTTTTATATCAAAAGATATAGCCATTTGAAGTCGATTTTATGAAGAAAAAGAATCGATTTTATAAAAGTAAGTCGGAAAAATATCAAATGTCATCACGGTGTTGCTTCATCAAATGTCACTGCATCCCGGTGATCAATGCATCCCGATGGTCTCTGCATCGCGGTGTCTTTGCATCGGGAGTGGCCACTTCAACGCGCGTGTGTCTCTCAGATCGTGGTGGCATCGCGATCGCGCGGTGTCACTTCATCGCGATGTCTCTCGTGATATATGATTGCCGATGTCACTACATAAATTGTTGATGTCATTCATATATGATTGCCGATGTCATCGCATAAAATGTTGATGTCATCTGCAGATCGATTGCCGATGTCATCGCATAAATTGTTGATGTCACGCACATATGATTGCTGATGTCACTGCATATATGATTGTCGATGTCACTGCATATATGATTGCCGATGTCAATGAATCGCGTTGGTCAATGCATCGCGGTTGCTAGTGCATCGCGGCGTCTCTGCATTAGGGGTGGTCACTGCATCACGGTGTCTCTCCATCGGGGGTGGCTACTGCATCGGGGTGGTCAATGTATCACGATGGTCACTACATGAAGAGGGTCAATGCATTGCGGTAGTCACTGCATCGCGGTGGTCAATGCATCACGGTGGTCACGGTATCGGGGTGGGCACGGCAACGCGGTGGTGAATGGATCGGGATGGTCATTGCATCGCGGCTGTCTATGTATCGGGGTGGTCAATGCATCACGGCATCACTACATCCGAGGTGGTCACGGCATCGCGGTGGTCAATGCATCGGTAAAAAATAAAAAAAAAATAAAAAAAAATAAAAATAAAAAAAAAAGGTTCAACACCTACTTTTGGAGAAAGAAAAAAAAAACAAAACAAAAAAGCAAAAAAGCAACAACAAATTACGTTCAGCGGTCTTTTTTATTTTTGAGGTAAATGTTCAGCGAATCATTACAAATAAATAAGGGGGAATGAGGGAGAAGGACAGAAATATTTCATCAATTGATTAGAAGGACAGTTTTTTGAAACTTTTGCATAAAGGACAAAACTATTTATTCAATGTCGAAATTCACTTGTGTTCAAATTCATCATTTAAATTATTCGCCAAATTCATCATTAAATTCACTAATTTTCAAAATTCATTGTCGAGATTCACCGATTTTTGAATTCATGTCAAAATTCATCGTTTAAATTCACCGATTTTGGGATTCACTAGGAAGATTCACCGATTTTCGGGATTCATTTGTTTGTCTTCTCGCTTATAAAATTACGCAGATTGTCCTTCTCCCTAAAAAAATATGTAGTTGTCTCCATTCTTAAAAATATTCCAGATTGTGTCCTTATCCCTAATTTTCCAAATAAATAATCCACATGCGCGTTCTTTCTCTTTTTTTTATCTTTTTTTTTTTTTTTTTCCTTCTTCTTAATTAAGGGTATTTAAATCTATTTACCTAATTTTTGTCCTTATAACTAAGTGTTTGTTTTGAATGTCATTTTTGCCTAATTAAGTCCAATATATGTCCTTTTGAATAATTGTCCCAAAATATATACTAGTAACCAACCCGTGCATAATGCACGGGGCAAAAGATTTTTTTAAGAAAAAATATTGAGGGCATTAAAAGTTCTATTTTTATAATTGGAAAAAAAGAAGGAATCTATGAAGAGACTTCATGTGGACACAAATCACTTCTAAAATAAACTTCATATTCTTGAATAAAATTCATGCATATTTGTACTATGCACGGGAAATACAAAAATAGGTTTCTACCTGTTATGGGCGAAACACATAAAATATTAAAGTTAACTGCAATAACAGTAAACATACATTACATGACTGAGTCCATGAGTTTTACCTGTGAGAGCAAGTGCAAACGCATGACCATGCATTGGGATTTTTCTTTTGCTCATTGATCGGTAATGGATTCACATGTTGCGTTGTCATATGTTCGTGAAAGTTTTTACCTATGTCTTAACAATTCAAATGCGAAAATCCCAACTTGAAGCTTTCCTCATCAAAAAATAAAAATAAAAAACAACCAATTGGTACACTTGCAAAAGTTATGTCCATTAATGACAACAATATCTCCTTTCAAAGTACGTTTTACCTAAATGCAGAATTACTCAAGATGATCTAGAACCAAAAATAAAACCGGGCATAATTATTTAGCATACAAAAGCAAGTAACAAACAGTCATACATTAGAATCGACATACCTGTTAAATAAAGTACAATTGCAAATATGTTTTCATTGTGGAAAAAAAATTGCAACTGTTTTGATTGTGGAAATAAAATCGACATACCTGTTAAATAAAGTATAATAAAGTACAAACGTTTGCTATGGATGCCGAAGAATTTATGTGGCCTGCTTTGCACAACAATCGTCATTTACTGAAATCGATAAAATTTATGAAATTTCGATTCGCATAAACCCTAAAATACTTAATGTGTAGCACATCGCATACGAAATCAAACTGAAATTTAATGGATATAGAGGGGAAAATCAATTTTTTGGAAACAAAAGACAACTTGTAAAAAAAAGTACAGACGTCTGCTGTTGTGGATGCCGAAGAATTTATGTCGCCCCGCTTTGCACAACAATCGTCATTTACATTAACTAAAATACTGAAATCGAAAAAAATTATGAAACTTCGATTCACATAAACCCTAACATCCTTAATGTTTACCATATCGCATAAAAAATCAAACTGAAAATTAACGGCGAAAGAGGGGAAAAAATCGATTTGTGGTAATAAAATCGACATACCTGTAAAAATAAGTAAAGACGTCTGTTTTGGATGAAGAATTTAGGTCGCCCGCTTTGCACAACACGGACAAAGTTACACATGCCGATATGGTTGAGAACTTATGGAGAACATAAGTTGTTTGTGGGAATGAGTTGCTGATATTGATGATATTGCTGATATTGTTGTGAAATCCGGAAAATGTATATGTGCAAATTTACACACGTGAAAAGTTGATCATTAGATAAGTGGGGTTAAAATTAGCACCTAATATATACTCAAACAATCTAGCACATCAATATATGAGAACAAAATACATATTGTTGTACACACAGCGGTTACACCTAGTAGCTTGTTCACTGATTTTTTGAGCAACTTTGCATATAATGGATCTTTAAAAGCACAGCCCACGTCTCCTTCCGTTACATCCTCTTCCCATCACGAAAAGATCATAGGACTTTGCTAAAAGGATTTGATGCGGGGTATGACCGTGTTTCAGTCGGATGAATGAGAAAGGGCAAGATATTATTACCTGAGACTGTATAGATGGATATAGTTTATTGCCTTGTTTTGTAAATTTGGTTGGGTTTTTGTGTGCCAATAGTGATGGCATTGGCTCAGGTATTCTTTTATTTCATATTGCATCCAGTATCATTTTTCCTTTTAACTCAGAGCGAACAACACTGTGAAAAAATTAAACAAACCTTATCCAATTGATAAATGATTCACAAATTTGAGTTGAGAGAAAAAAAATTATATCTTTTCTAAAGCCACATATGACGCACAGTTCACATAAAGTACTATCTAACTACAATCAAGGATTAAAAAATCATAGAACTGATTATGAAAATCAAGAAGGATATTGCTACCTCATTTTCTGAAACTGGATCGAAGCCATCCGTTATCATAGTCACTCGTATAAACAAACCACCCACCAACACACTGCATGAATCAATCAAACAGCCTAACGTTTCCTCCCCATAAAACTCAAATTTATCCAAAGTTCACATGAATAAGAATATGAGCAAATGAATGTACCTGATTTTTTTTTTTTTTTTGATACCATTAATTGATTGTATCAAAAGGATATTCAGCAACCCCTAAAAAAAAGGACATTCAGCGAGGAGCAAGAGATAAAAGAGAATTACAAAATGTCAAATGCTGAAACCCAACGATACAGTCCAAAGCCTCACCCACATGAGCTTTATCAGTACAGATGACTACTCGCAATTTTCTACATCAGTGAATAACATCCTCATCAACATGATTTCAAATTTTCAATGCCAAATAATCAAAAATAAATTAAACAGAGTGCACAATGAACAAACTAAGTGGCAACAGTAAGAAAGATTGAAAAAACAAATGATCCCAAAAAAAAAAAAAAAGCCAAACAGAAGGACCGATTCAACCCTACTTTCCAAGATGGACTATTCTCATAACATATCATATTTAGTTCAAATGCACACCAACACCACATGCGTTCAGCTGGACCTCTATCCTTGAAGCGCTTAAGTGCACCGTTATTCCAACCCGTACATCTTGTAGTCGAGTGTGCCCACTATCTAGGCCCGCCGCACAAATGCACAATTATGAAAAGCCAGTTAAAAAACAAAAACCGCAAGTGAGGAAAAATGTAAATCAGATAAATATATGAAGCTGAAAAACCGAAATAAGTACACCAAGAGTAAGAGATAATAGGAAAAGCCGTACGGATGAAATTACAACGCTGATTCCGGAATATAAATAACAAAAAAGTGTAAAACAAATGGGCACTTTTCACACACTTCATCGATCTCTTTCATTCTTAATTTAATAATAATGAATAGAAAACATAAACAGAATAATAAATCAAGCAAAAAATCTCACCCTAAATCGATCCATCTCACATCCTTCTTCAGATTCTCCCCCAATCGCAGTGTCTCCGATACGATTCACGTCAATCTGATCGTCGATCGGCTTCCTTTCTTGTTCCTGTATCCGAATCTCGATGTGTTGCTTCAGACCAGTGGCGGATCCAGGAATATATTTCAGTGGTGTCACCGGAGTCTAAAACTACATCTTTTATCTAAAAAACCAGTAGGGTCACCGAAGTCTAAAACATCAATTTTTATCATACCTTTAAATAGAGATGGTTGTGATATTGCTTTCGAGCAAAGCAGCACCGTGAACCTTTTCCCCTCAGTGACAATAAAGCTAGTCGTATTTTTGAATTAATACATTGTGATTTGTGGGGCCCTTATAGTGTACCCTCGACGTGTGGCGCTTCGTATTTTTTGACTATTGTTGACGATTATTCCCGTTCTGTTTGGATTTATTTATTGTTGAATAAAATGGAGTTTGAGTCTGCTTTCTTGGATTTTGTTGCGTTAATTTCTCGTCAGTTCGAGGTTCAAATTAAACGGGTTCGTAGTGACAATGGCACAGAGTTTAGACCTTTGCTTCCTTATTTTCGTAAAGAAGGTATCATATTTTTGAAACATCTTGTGTTAGTACACCTCAACAGAACGGAAGGGTAGAACGGAAACATCAACACATACTTAATGTTGCCCGTGCACTACGTTTTGATGGACATTTGCCACTTAGGTTCTCAGGGGAGTGTGTGATGGCTGCTGCTTATATTATTAACCGAACACCGTCTAGTGTTTTGAATTATAAAACGCCTTATGAGTCACTTTTTTGGTAAAGAACCGGACCTCTCAATGCTTTGAATTTTACGATGTTCATGTTATGCCCATTATCATCGCCACACGAATAAGTTTGCCAGTCGAAGTCGTAAGTGTGTCTTTCTTGGATACCCTTTCGTGAAAAAGGGGTGGACCTTGTATGATTTAGATACGGAGGAGATTTTTGTCTCTAGGGATGTTAAATTTTTTGAACATGTGTTCCCTTTTTGCCAACCGACCGATAGCGAACCCTCTATAGTCCCTTACCCGTTATTTGACGATGTTGGCATTACGGATCGGGGGTTCGATCCTTCTCCTACCGCGGATCCATCCATGCCGGATCCTCCGGTTGAGGGGGACCGACTTGAAACAAGTGATACTGGGGGTATTATAGCACCGTCACCACAACCTCGACATCCTGGTGACAGTACTGAAGAATTGGGTCGGGGTAAATGACAACGGATACCGAATTCACGTTTCAAAGATTTTGTGACGCACGCGTTGATTGATCAGAACAGTCCTCTTCCACGCTCTTCCACTCAGTCAGCCTCCTCATGTACTCCGTATCCTCTTATGCATTACATTAATTATGATATGTTTTCTCATAAGCATCGCAAGTACCTTGCAGCCGTTACAATGGGTAATCCTCCTAAATCATTTAAAAAGGCTATGAAACATGAGGGGTGGCGTAAAGCCATGTCAGAGGAGATTCGGGCACTCGAGGATCAGGGTACTTGGGTTTTGCAACCCTTCCCCCCGAGAAAAAGGCATTGGAGAGTAAGTGGGTCTATACAGAGAAATATGATGAGCACGGAACTCTGCAACGTCTAAAAGCCCGGTTAATGGCATTTGGTATTTTAAACCCCTTGGGTTTGGGAAAGTCTTCGATTTCTTTTGTGAAGGGCGATTCCAACCACAATGAGACCGAATTTTTGCCCAAAATAACGTCCAGCTCCTGTCTAACGCTATCCTCGTCACACCTTTGATGCTTCTGCTGGATTTCATGTCTCTTTTTCTCCAAAGAGCTGGACGACCAACTGATTTCTTCCCTAGGGGCTTGCTTGGCGTTTTCTGCGGCGTCTTTCTTGCCGCTGTTTTCATGACCTTGAGCCATAAAAGCCTCTGCTACGATTCTGGACATCAGTTCACGATCAGCCGCTGCCAATTGATCTACGATAGCCTGATGTTCTGGAGCAAGGCCTTGTTTCTCCTTTGGGGGATCTTCATGGATAGGATCCAGCAACGGATCCCTTGTCTCTTGTGCATCCAGATCCACTTGCTCATTGATCTGCGAACCCTGTTGGTCCGTGGCTTTGGAATTAGCTTTCTTGGCGTTCTGGTCCTTAGGAGGCATCGTGATCTTGGTGTATTCAACAGTAGAATGCCCTCCTTCTAGCACCAATGACGATGACAAATTATGTCACCTAATTAATCCGGGCCTGAATGAATCTAATGGTGAACACCCCAAACGCTAATGCCTTAAGAACGCGTTGTAGATTTTAAGATTTACGCCTGAGTCTAAGAGCTTGTCTTATTAGATTGCCTACGCCGTGATGCATTGAACGCCGTGATGCATTGAACGCCGTGATGCATTGACCACCGCGATGCACTGACCACCGCGATGCATTAACAACCACTACGATGCAGCGACCACCGTGAAGCATTGGCTACCGCGATGCAGTGACCACCGTGATACATTGCCCAACCCGATGCATTGACCACCCCTAATGCATTGACCACCGCGATGCAGTGACCACCCCCGATGCATTGACCACCGCGATGCAGTGGCCATCCCGATACATTGACCACCGCGATGTGTTGACCACAACGATGCATTGACCACCACGATACAGTGACCATCGAGATGCATCGATCACCGTGATGTAGTGACCATCGGGATGCAATGACCACCGCGATGCAGTGACAACCACGATGCATTGACCACCATGATGCCGTGACCACCCCGGATGTAGTGACCACCCGTGATGCATTAACCACCCCGATACATTGACAACCACGATGCAGTGACCATCCCGATCCATTCACCACCGCGTTGCCGTGCCCACCCCGATGTCGTGACTACCGCGATGCATTGACCTCCGTTATGCAGTGACCATCGTGATGCATTGACCACCCCGATGCAGTGACCACCCCCGATGCAGTGCCCACCACCGATGCAGAGACACCACGATGAAGTGACACAGTGATGCATTGACCACCGCGATGTAGTGACACCGTGATGCATTGACCACCGCGATGCATTGACCACCCCCGATCCATTGACACCGCGATGCATTGACCATCCCCGATCCATTGACCACCGCGATGCAAGGGCCACCCTCGATCCAAAAACACCACGATGCAGTGACCACCCCTAATGCGGTGACCACCCCAAATGCGGTGACCACCCCAGATACAGTGACCACCCCCAATGCAGAGACACCGCGATGAAGTGACACAACGATGCTCTAATAACCACGATGCATTGACCATTACGATGCATTGACCACCACGATGCATTTTTATGTTGAGAGGATATGTAGGACAATATTGATCTTGAAACGATTATTGATGGTTTTTCATTTACAAATGCACTAAGATTTTTATTTCACGATTAATTTGCCTTCTTGTTAGTACAGTTATGTTGCGCCGTTTGGTGTTTTGCAATCTCTTCATGTTGCTGATTACCAGTGCATTGTTTGTTTAGTTTTTAGTGGTGTTTTGTTTCTGTTATTGGTATTCTTCCCCTATTGTTTCAGTATTAAATTTCTATTGTTTTTGAAAATTTTAACATGTTAAATAATATTATGGCAATTTAGCGTCAGTGGTTTCTTGAGCATGGTTTGACTGATGTCACTAATGAATGTATTTAATTTTGTTAAATAAATAGGGAGCCTTCATTTAATTTCTCTTCGGGCCTATCAAATGCTAGAAAGGCCCTAAGTCAATTATGTACCAAGTGGACCTTGGATTGTAATGAGATTTCTTTTATCACCATATAGCTTCTGAAGCAAAGTACGTGGAGGAAGACTACGAATTTTGAAGTTTAGGTTCAATTAGAGCCTCATTTTTATAGACTTTCAGAACTCTATGTTACACAAATCCTTACTTAAAGGCCAAAAAAACCCTTAAAAAAGCTTAAAAAGGAAAAGGGAAAGAAGTTTATTTTGAATAGACGAAAATACTACTACAAAGAGATGATAAATTTTACGTGATGTTAGCCTGGAGCCCAACATTAAGGGAATCTTTATTTGCACCATATCAAACTTACTGGTAAACCACACTGAATTGATCTTTTTAATATCGTTTCATAACTTAAGAATCAACTTCCAAATGTTGATTTTCACAATCGATTTTCAAAAGGTTGATAGTTAAGTCAGTGGTAGCTTTTAAATGATCGTTGGTGGGGAAAATGGCGTAGATAAGACTGGCCTTTGTTTGTACCCCAATGAATCTACTGTGTACCACACTACGTGTGTCACAGTAGAATCGACTATATGAAAGCCGAATGTATGGGGCAACATGCGAACCTGTGAAAGTCAAATCAGGATCGACAATGCGAGAAGTCGCATGTTGTCCCATACATTCGACTTTCAGACGATCGATTCTGTGAAAATAATATGGTACACAAGCAGACGTGGGACAGCAAGTATATCAATTGTGATTGTGATGCGAATAATAGCCTTCGTATATAAAATGTCCCGGATATAAGCACATTTAAAGATAAATAAAAAGAACGACGTCGTGGTTACATCACACGTCGTCCTAGCCCGACCCGATTTCCACACGGCAAATCGATAATTCCTCGTCGTGCGACCCTGCACTGCACTTCTGTATCTCTCCGGCAGGAAGGCCCACCTGTGCTCGCTTTGTGCTCCCAGATAATTCGTTTTCTTCATTGTCTGCTGATTAATTAAAAGTAAGATTAGTATGATTTCTTATGCAAGTTCATTTTTGTTCTGTTTTTGGATTCACTGATTGTTTAAAAATTGCTTTGATTCCTTGTGTTCTGGAATCTCGATTGATTTCTTTCTATTTCCTCGTTTCGTGCTTTATTCAATGCGAGGAGTGATGTACTTTTCAGTTAGTTTGATGTTTCCAAATGTACCCATTGTCCATGGTTGTTGTAACTATGGTATTTTATTTTTTCTATATAATACTTGCATTTTGCCTGTTGTACGTGAGCATGTTTGGCTAATTTCCAATGAAGGATCACTTAGCATCTTAACAAAGTAGAATAAGCTTTTGTTTACGGATATGTGAATCGAATTGTTTCGAATTCATCTTGAAACAGTGCAACTATTTTTCTTTGAAGGGGTAATTTAGGTGAGTGATTGACTATAGAAATATACACAGTTTCAAGTTTTTGGCACTGGTTCAGTGGGGTTATTTTACTCATCATTCTCTTGATAACATTTTTTTTCTCTTACGGTGGCATCCAGATCAATGGGAATTTTCAAGTTTTTTTTTTTTTTTTTGGGTAGGTTTAGATACATGAATAGGTGTTCACCACAGTTATAACTTTTCCCACTGATACAAATGTCTGATGTTGGTGGGTGTGTTCTATTTGTTAGATATTGGAAGCTATTGCCTTTTTCCTGGTAGTGTGCTTTATATGGATGCCTGTATTGTTTTTCCGAGTTACCAACCATTCTAAGCCTTATAATGAGCTTATGTGCACGTGAAACGTGCATCATCTGTTTTCACATCAGAAGTCTTTATTCTGAGTACTTTGAAGACATTTAAATTACCTACATCACAATGAATTAGTTTTGGTTTGTCCTAGCAATTCTTTAGGGACTGAAACATTCTCATTTGAGGTTAAATTATGATTAATTGTTAGTGTTTGGGAATCTATTATGCAACTTGCACTACCTCAACGGTACCCTCACAGTGCTGATAAAACATGAAATGGTGGGAAGTACTGTTCCGTCATATTATATGATGATCTGTGTGTGCTTTTCAATGAACATTTTTAGTAGATCATCCATTCAAATCACCGTGTCACCATGTTCTTTCCTCTTTTTGTGCAGCCTACCTTTTCACAAGGGCTGGATTATCTGGATTCCATGGAGTGATGTCCATTAGTCTAAAAAGTGTCGATTGTGTCATTTGTTGTGCATATTTTGTTGTGGCACAAACATTTCTCTTATATTAATGTTATTTGTGTTTGTACCAAGTACTATTTGACAAATCAATTGATGAGCAATCATTATGTTCTTTAGTCATTAAACGTCGAAAGAATAGCACAGGGTTTGATGATCCCTGGTCTGCCAGAACTATTGGCAGCTCCATGACGAGACCTCTGAAGCTGCATGTGTCATCATTACTAAGGAGACCTGCCCTTCGTCATCTCGTCGCCGCCGGAGCTCTTGTCTCCCTTGTGGTTTTTGCTATTCAGACCACTTCATTTGCTGGTTCGTTAACTACACTTTTCCGTATCTGGCAGCTGCCGTCCTCTGCTTCTGCCCTTATTATCTCGCTCAGCGTGTGTGCTTGTCATTCTAATTTTGTTGATATTTTGAAAAATAAATTTTTGCTTCTCAGGCAACAGAAGAATAAAACTTGAAAACCAACGACATATAGGGATCTTAACAGACTTTCAGTCTACTATCCAGCAATGCGTGGTTTGTATTATTACTTTCTGCTCTCTTTAGTTTTTTTTATTTTTTATTTTTATGGCTGCTCTCTTTAGTTTTTAAATGCTCATTTTATTTTTTTAGCTTTTTGTGTTGGGGTTTTTCCTGAGCATCAGCCTACACCGATGTTAGGATTGAACTGGACAAATTGACTCTAACCAGGATGGTCCTTGGTAGTTCATTACAGTTTGACTTATAATAGACAATGTTTAAGAGTGCAAGCCTTGCTTGGGCTTGTGTAAGGGCGAATACTTTACCACACATTTTGAACATTGAATATAGCAACATTTGCATTTGTGAATTCATAGAATTATAGTTGAACTTGTATATGCATTGACAATTGTGTAGCCTAGTCACTGAGACTTTACATGCCATAAAAGAATATATACATTTATAGCGGCATAGTGAAAAAACAAGAGTACCCTCACTACCGTTAATGTGGCTATCCGATGAGCAAAAATAATGATGGTTTCCCTAATTAATAACAATTACCCAGATATGACTAAATTGATATGAGCTTCAGGACAAAAGTTTGCTTGTGAGGCTGGAGAGCCGTATTTCGTTTTAAATTTCTACAGAAGAATACATCTGAAGTGATTGAGATGAGAACAGCTGTTTCTATATACCGGGATACTTTTTTGTTTGTTTGTATATACTCACACTATTCATTGAAACATGCTTTGTAGGCAAACCGAGGCCTGGGCCTCACCACTCACATAATTGATCATTGTAAGCTGGTTCTCAAATTCCCTCCTGGAACCAACAGCACATGGGTGTGTCTCTTTTGTACTCCCATATAGTTACCTGTTCACTGACGGTTTATAATGGCTTTGCTTTAGTTCCTTTTTATGTTCTTTTGTGCAGTACAACGAGCAATTTAAAGTCTTTGAACCCCTTGAATACAATTATGATGTGTGTGAAGCCATTCTGCTGTGGGAGCAGGTTAGTAGAATTCTTTAAGACCTCAATCTATGGGAGTACTTTTGATGTGCAAAACATATGAGAGTGAGCTATCTGAAATGCAGTATCGTAACATGACTACAGTTTTAACAAGAGAATATCTCGATGTACGTCCCGGTGGCTGGTTAGACTATGCACCTAAAAGAATAGCACAGCTGTATGTTACTCTTTGTACCTTTTTACATATGTCTTCTGTTTGTTTGCAACTTTTTGTTCCTGTATTCTTTTACTGTAGCAAGTTGATGTTGCTAGTAACTCGTTTAATTATTCCTACAAACTGCAGAGGTACAAACAAATGCTACAATAAGACTCTTTGTGAGGAGAACCTCAGTATACTTTTGCCGGCAAAGCCTCCATTTCATCCTCGACAATTTGAAACTTGTGCTGTTGTTGGAAATTCAGGAGATCTGTTAAAGACAGAGTTTGGTAAGGAAATTGATGGTCATGATGCTGTAATACGAGACAACGAGGCCCCAGTAAATGAGGTACTTTACCTTCGTTTTATGCTTTTTCCGTGGATATCATTGACAAGGTTTTCATTCCTACTCATATCAGTTGTACTTCGTCTTTTACTGGAAATATATATGCTTTTAGTTTGTTTCATTCTTGGGTGAGGTGGGGGAGGTTCCCCATGAAGTTTTTAAGCTTGTGGTGTTCTCAATCTGCATTGTTCAAATTTCTTGACCTTAGTTCTGTGAAGTTTGGTTTAGTTGGTGCTGGTTCTCTTTCGTTGCTTCCTTGAGTCTTTTCTACTCCATTGCTTTGACAACATAGAGATTTGTTGGTCTTGCTGGCTACCCCTGGTTCTGCACATTTTAAGAGTTCATTTCTTTAGTTCGCACTGTATGCTTGGCCACTTAACTTCGCCACCCTTTTTTTTGCACGTGTGTTGTAGATAAACATTGCAACTTTTTGTAAATAAATATTGCCACTCTGTTCTATTGTTTGTAACGATTTTTATTTTTGGACTTTGAAACTCAACCCAATGTACTCATATTCTTTCTGTGGATAATTTTAGAAATATGCTAAGCATGTTGGTCTGAAGAGGGATTTTCGGTTGGTAGTGAGGGGTGCAGCTGGTAACATGATTACCATTCTCAATGGATCAGGTATGCTTTGTTGCTGCCCAACCCCTTACAGCTACACTAAGCATTATTTTTCCTGTTGACTGCCAATTATTCCTCGGCACATCGTTTAAATGCTGTGAACTTCATCAAAGCATCTGTGCTGAGGTTTGATTTATTTATTAGTCTTATTAATATTTTTAGTTTTGTTTTTGCAGTGGATGAAGTTCTCATAATCAAAAGTCTCACACATAGGGACTTCAATGCAATGATAAAGGTACTTTTGAGTCAGCAGCATCCAACACCTGTAATGTCTTAGTTGTTGCATTCTTTTGACTAGTTATTTGGATCATTTGCTTACTTCAATACATCCTTAGGTTTTGGGACAACAGGGCATTTTTTTTTTCTTTTCAGCAAATGACCATCCATTTTTGGTTGCTTCAAGTGGTCTTCATTATTCTGAGAACACGTTCGAAAACATGTGCCTATATCTATAGTTAATCATTAATTGATCGTGTCAGTTTACAAAAAGTATAATACATGTGAAGATTAGCCATGTGGATAAAAGTTTTGTGGAATGATATTCTTCTTTATTCACGTGTAGTATTGCTTGGGTCGCATTTTGTGCATAGTATGTTGAATATTGTGTACTGTGCAGAGAAAAATAAAAAAGTGAACGTTACTATGTTCAGCCTAGTTGTTAAAGCTGTAGGTGAACCCAAGACGAGGCAGGGTCGCCTAGGCAATACCCGGCTACACCATATGAGTAGAAAAAATGAGGCTGTAAATGTATAATGTAAAAATGGATTTTTAAACTTTCAAAAACTCTACATTTGGGTTTTAGATCAAAGCTTACTAGTGTAAAGAATGATGTTTATGATGTCTTTATTCTAAATAGAACCCTACCTGATGCCACATTACCCAAACATGGACAAATGATAATTAATGCAAGATAAAATGACCGAGAAGATTGGGCATTAAAAAAATTACGAGGAAGGAGGTGACCGAAAATTGGCGCTTAGTTGACATAGGCCAACCTCTAGATAGGACCTAGCTTCTTGCCTTTGACCGCTATGATTTACAGATGAGAAGAGTGGGGGGAATAATCCAATTGAATTGCAAATGCTTTAAAAGAGTCCTAACAGGATTTTGCATAAGATTCCTGCCCAGTATAGGGTTGATAGTCTTGTTTTTTTTTTTATGAAGTTTACACGACTCTTACGAGTTTCAAGAAAAAGAAAAAACAATTGGACGTGATGTGGTACATTTGCTCGATTTACCAACTATTTTTAAATTTCTTTTGGATTGGGAACAGAAAATCCAAAATCCGGTGTATCTCTTCCAAGGTATTGTTCTACGCAGAGGTGCCAAGGGTACTGGAATGAAATCGATAGAGCTAGCTCTATCCATGTGTGATGTTGTTGACATTTACGGTTTCACTGTGGATCCTGGCTACACAGAATGGTAAGCTCCTGAGAGTGTATTTTCTCACCTAATCCTACTCTCTTTTTTTCGCACGTCCATAAACATGTGTATGAAATTGATGGTTTTCCAAGGATTTTATGTTTTATGAAGTAAATTCCCCCCCCCCCCCCCTCCCGTGCTTCCCGGTTTTATTCTTGGAGTTTGTGTGCTTAATGAATTGGACCTTTTCCAGGACACGCTACTTTTCAGAGCCAAAGAAGGGTCACAATCCACTTCAAGGAAGAGCATACTATCAGCTGCTAGAGTGCCTCGGGGTAAGCTATAGATATACTCCCCTTTCTCGGGGTAAGATAGTTTCCTCTGTCTGAAGGGAACCTTTAATGACATCACGCAAAACTTACCGTGATGCCACACTACTGTGTTACTACACACATATTCGATCTTTTGAAAGGCGATTATATGTTGTAGAATCGACTTTTAAAAGGTCGAGTCTTGTGTGTGGTTGAACCCGATAAGAATTGTTTTTTTGATAGGATGATGTCTTGTTGTGTAAAACGATCAGGTCATCAGAATTCACTCCCCCATGAGGGCGAAAAGAAAGCAAGACTGGTCGGATATCCCGAGTAGAGAAATGATACGAAAAGCGCATACAGCTGCATTGCAATTGAAAAAGACGAATGAATCGGGGGATCCTCCAGCTGATGGTTTGGGGCAATTCGGAAGTTGTAAGGTGTGGGGAAGTGCAGGGGAGTACGGAAGCGGGCCTGTTTCTGGATCCCCTGATATGAGTGATGTAAGAAGAAACTCGAATTACAGCAAGTGGGAAGTTATGCCTTTCAAAAGCTTAAGAAAGGAAGCACAGGAGCATTTTAAAGATATGGAAGGTGTATCTTTGTACAAAATGGATGGAAATAAGCTTGAAGATCTGGTATGTGTGAGGCATTCTCTTAATAATGCTAAATCAGATGCATAATCTTGCCTTGTCTTACTGTACTCTGACGGAATATATATTACCACTAGGTTTATGTGGCGATTTGGAGATATTATGATGTAGGAGGATCGCAATGCAGATATATATCGGTTGTTTCTTTATGTGTTTTTAGGTGAGGTGATATATCTGCATTGCGGTCACTCCACGCGTTAGAACGTTTTGTTTAGGTGGTGCGGGTTGTTTATTTAGTTGGGTAACAACTTTGTTTGTAATCCTGCTCGAGAAATGGTAACTACTACTACTTTGTAAATTTAGAGTTTAAAACTTAAGCTCAATCAGAAGATCAAAGTTAGACTGATCACTGATAGATAGTGTTGTATGGTTCTTCCAAAATTGCTTGACTAAATGTGTCCAACATATATAGTCTAAAGAGAAGAAATAGCAAATACATAAATAGTTACTCTATTATTATTAAATTATTATAAATAGACAGCAAAAACCCTACACAGTGGTGGTTCCACATGCCCAAAGAAAGGGAGCTATAAGAGCAACCACAGTGTTGGTTCCCTATCACACTCTCTATGTATCTTATTTTCCGTTTCAGATTCACTTTTTAAACATCTTGTAAAAGAAAAAAAACCAACTCCAATAGACACTCTCTATACAATTTCCTAAAATTCTCCTTTCTATTGATATATAAAATTTTCCTCTTTTTTTTATCTATTTAATTTCCTATAAAAATCAAAATGAAAAATTTTATACTTAACAATTTGTGCATAATAAAAAAAAAAAAAGTCGTAGGCATGCCAAAAAAAAATTGTATGTTTAAAAAAAAAAAGATGTTGTATGATTCTTTTGGAAGAAAAAAAAAATCGTGTCTTTTAAGATGGTGTTTTGTTTTATCTATATCAATAGAAAGGATATTTTTATTTTTTTTTTTGTTAAAATACGGTAACTTCTCGTCTATATTAATGATACAGAAGTGTGTTTCTAGCCCATGTATTTGAGGGGGGCCTTAATCTTATTTGGGGAAAAGGGAAGTAAATAAAATGTCACTGTAGGGTTCAAGCTTCTATATCCCCTTATACAATATTTAGGGGGATGAAAAATGCACCCATTGTGGATACCCTCGGTCAGTATTGTTAAATTATGGGAGTAATATTTCATGTCGTTTCATTCATTCACAATATGTCAATATATAGTATTTACAAGGGTTTACCATCTACGTATAATGACTAATGATAAAATAATGGTGTACAAGTAATATATATACGCTAACACCCCCCTCAAGTTGGAGCATATAGGTCACAAATGCCCTACTTGCGCAATAAATGTAAGACTGGACGCTTGCCCAACGCTTTAGTAAAGATATCGCTAATGACAATCGACCTCGATGTGCTTCATGCGCTCGTGGAACACGGGATTTTGAGCAATGTGCAAGGCGGATTGGCTATCAGAGTAGAAATCAATTGCTAGGGGATGAGCCACACCTAGACCCGCGAGGAGTGCCTTGAGCCATTTCAATTCAGATGTGAGAGCCACCATCGATTGGTATTCGGCCTCGGCAGAAGAGCGGGACACAGTATGTGTTGGAAGTAGCGCCCGAAAGACAATTTATTTAATTGTTTTTATGATTAATATATGACAGATTTATTCTCATCTGATTACTTTGCTTCGTGCTAGTAAGTAATATACTACTGAAAACCCCAAGTCGTATCAAATGTAGCCATATAACTTAGTGTGTGACACACATGAGGATTAAGTTTATGGTGATACACTTGAACTGTTAGTCCGTGGTGAACTTAATCAAAGTATGGGGTCTATTGATTAAACCACCATTAATGCGCCAAGAACACTTTATGGTGTGACCGTCTTATCCGGACCGTCGACATTGGTTGTCTAAGTGGGGCATTTATATATGATGAGAGTTATAGGACTGGACCGATTTAATCTGAGTTTCTTATATAATTCTGTGATTGAGAAATCTTATTAAATCACAAGATGATCATATATGGATTAACCTTAATCCTGAAGTGATTACAGGCTCCTACTTGTTTCAGGACAGGGTTTGATGTGTTCGTTAAGGATCGCTAAGTGGCGCGGTCCGAATCACTTTCACTTTGGCACTGTTCTGGAATGAATGAGAAGTGTGTGTCTCACAGATAAGGAATCCATTCCTTCTGCGGGAAGTAGAAAGACAATCCCCTTATTTGTTGATCCTAGAAACTGATCGATCCGCGGAGTTCGTATTGATTATGAACTAATTGATCACTAGTGGGTTAATGGTAAATAAGGATAAGATGTATTGAAGAAGGTTTACGGAAATAATCCCGCTTTATTACGGATAGTCTATGGAGGGTTAGTTTATATGTAATGATTATATCAATGGACACTTATCGACTCGACTCGACGTTTTGAGAATAAGTTACATCTATAATCGATAGAGTTCAGTTTCGGATTTTTGTGGGCGTAATTCCGGAATTATTAAGTTAAGTAGAGATATTCTGTTCGATAAATATTTTATTTAATTTATTGTAGCGACTAGTTATAGGTCCATGGTCCCCGGGTTGGCTCCTAAGACGCGAGTGTTTTCTCGTTTTATGGAACCTCGAGAATAAATTAAATAGTTGGTCTACTTAATGAATATGCAATATTATTTATTTGGTAAATAATATGTAAAATAGAAAAGACATTTTCTATTGAAAATGACAAATTAATGGCGCCTCACATTAGTGATAAATTAGGAAAAGAAATTTTTGTAGATTATGTCACACGTGTAATTAATTAAGGGACAATTATTGAAAAGGACGTATTTTGGAATTAATTAGGCAAAAAGGACATCCAAAACAAACACTTAGTTATAAGGACAAAAATTAGGTAGATAGACCCAAATACCCTTAATGAAGATAAAAAATAAAAATAAAAAAAAAATTTAAAAAAAAAACGGCAAAAGGAGAACGCTGAATGTATATGAATGTATATCTATTTTTTTCTTTTTTATTTCCTGTTGGACGTTGGAAGTTTTGTGGTTTTTTTTATTTTTTATTTTTTATTTTTTATTTTTTATTTATTTCTTGGACGTTGAATGACATCTTTTTATTTTTTTTAAATTAAATTTACGGTGAAATTTATTTTTCTTTTTTCATTTTTCATTGACCATCCATTGACCACCGCGATGCATTGACCATCCATGCATTGACATCGGTAATCATATACGCGATGCATTGACATCGACAATCAACAATGAATTCATATACGCGTGCATGTGACCGGCGCATCGGATATCGCGATGACATCAACATTTTATGCAGTGACATCAACAATCATGTATGAATGACATCAACAATTTATGTAGTTACATCGGCAATCATATATGCAGAGACATCGCGATGAAGTGACACCGCGATGCAGTGGCCACCCCCGATGCAGATACACCGCGATGAAGTGGCCTCTCCCGATGCAGAGACACCGCGATGCAGAGACCATCGAGATGCAATGATCACCGGGATGCAGTGACATTTGATAAAACAACACCATGATGACATTTGATATTTTTCCGACTTAATTTCATAAAATCGATTTATTTTCTTCATAAAATCGACTTCAAATGGTTATATCTTTTGATATAAAACTACGATCAACATAAATCTTTCACCTTAATTCATATTTTTTATGCAGTTACATCGGCAATCATATATGCAGTGACATCAACATTTTATGCAGTGACATCGGCAATCATATATGCGTGACATCAACAATTTATGCAGTGACATCGGCAATCAGATATGCAGTGACATCAACATTTTATGCAGTGACATCGGCAATTTATGCAGTGACATTGGCATTTTATGCAGTGACATCAACAATTTATGCAGTGACATTGGCATTTTATGCAGTGACCTCGCCAAATCATACACAAGCCCACCATCAACGTATATCTTTGCTTTCTTTGTTTCAAGGTGATGCATGTTAAACTAATTGATCATTATTACCTCATGATCAACGGTGTCGATACATGATGTGACACTCGTTGTGTCACAACGGTTGTGTCCGGATCATTACTCATTCTAAACTTTAGGTAATTCCTCAATTCTCATAAAACTCAAAAGGGAAAACCACACAAGCACTAAATTCACTAGGGAAAGTTAGTTACACATAGTGAGCATATGATTTTAAGCAGTTCTAGAGCTGAAACAGCAGCAAGGGAATCCATAGAAACTACAGGCCCCAAACTAACCAACCAGCAGCAGGATCAGACCTCAAAACAGGGCCATCAACAGCAAAATCACTAGGTAAACCAGCAGCAGATGAGTCAGAAGCAACAATAGCAGATTTTCCAGTAATAGCAGGCACAAAAAACAAAGAAAGAAGTGAATGAAGCCCGAAGCAATGAAGAAAAAGTAGCCTATGAAATAAAATATAGTACATTGATTTTTGACAATAAGAGACCATATATTGTTCAATAAAGCTCCTATGAAATAAAATTTGCCTAGCACGTTTTTTTCGGTTTTTTTTTTCAGAAGATCACCACAGAGCAGCATGCCAACATATATCCAATTTGACCATAAAAACATGTAATTGATCCAAAAAAAGAATTAAAAAATTTTGTTGGATACACACAAACAGAACCGGCAGCAATCCAACAAAAGCCAAGAAAAAGGTAATCACTAATCACAGAAAGCATTAAGCATCTAATTGAATTTTGGGGGGAAAAATCAGCTCTACAACAAACACTACTTTGTCAATCAACATGAACAATTTTTATCTTTAAAGAAAAAGTAGAAAAATCCAGCAAGAAATCGAAAAATAAAAATCAATCAATGATGTAAATTATTTGCAAATATGTAGATAGAGAGGAAATCGAAAGTGCCGTCCTGACAGTGAAGTTACCGGCAGCGGTTAAGGCTGAAAGATGAAGTCATCGTTTGTGCTGCGTCTGTTCTTTCCCTCTTCAATTTCTTTTTTTATTCTTTGAGTATTTGATAGCCGCGCAGCTGATGGCGTTTTTGTTTAGAGATGGGTAGGGTTAATTTTGTCCAAGCATTATTATTTTGTCCTTATAAACGATGATCTTTTTTGGATGTCCTAAGTGCCTAATTAAGTACCAAAACACGTCCTTATAAACAAATAACACATTAATTAATTATCTATTTGTTGGATAATTAATGGAAAATTAAGAGATTGATTTTTTTTGGGAATTATCTCTTATTTTGTGGGAAAAATATCTTTTCCTTATGGGAATAGGTTTTTGTGGTGTGAAAATGATAACTCTCTTGACTAGTTATTTTCCTATATAAAGAGAGTTTCTCCCAACACAATACACACTTCACAATTTGCGCCACACATTAAATAAAAGGAAGAAAAATTAGTTTCTTGCCTTAGTCATTAAGAAAAGGTTTTTCTTGTGCATATTCGAGGAGGTTCTACGGCGAGGATCGACGTCCACCCATCGTCGCTAGGAGATACAATCCGGAAGACTGCGGCTTCTCTTTTTGGTCGACTATTTCTCCCTTTCCGTTGAGGTAAATTTACTAACCTTCTTGTAGATTGTTAATTAATTATGAGAATTAAAATCATGGTAAAATCGCATGCGAATTTAATTCGTAGCTTCCGCTGTGCATGATCGAGCGTCTCGATTGGTGTTGTGAATCAGATCTGACGATCCAATTATGGATCGGATCCGGATTCGGGTTTCTGTATATCCAGCAGTATGTTGTTTCTTGGTGCGCCAAGAGACTGGAGAGTTCCCAAGGAAAACGATCCATCCCGTAAGCAAACGACGTGTCAAGTGGCAACTCGCCCAATCATAATCACACCATCTAGATAAAGTCAAATCACAATCGCTGCGCAGCGGAATGCCTTGACCCGGACATGCCTTCAAGTAACGGACCGCCCGAACGGCGGCGTCCCAATGTTCATGACGCGGGGATTGCATAAATTGAGCCAAAATGTGCATAGTATAAGCCAAGTCGGGGCGAGTGAAAGATAAATAAATGAGATGACCAACCAGCCGTCTATACCTCTTCGGATCTTCATACAAAGGACCACTAGCAAGGGCGAGTGTATGATTCTGCTCAATAGGGAACCCAGCAGGTTTGGCATCCAATAAGCCGACCTCAACCAGAATATCAAGGGTGTATTTACGTTGACACAAAAAATCCCTTCCGGATTCCGTGCCACCTCAATGCCGAGAAAGTATGTCAGAGTGCCCAGATTCTTCATGTGGAAACAGTCACCCAAATATGTCTTATTACGAGCAAGAGCAGAAGAGTCGTTACCCGAAAGAATCAGGTCGTCAACATAAACAAGCATGTTAAGCTGCACCTTCCCTTGGTTGAAAGTGAAAAGGGAGTAATCGGAGTATGATTGACGGAAACCATAAGACTTCAAACTAGCGGCCAACTTGGCGAACCAACATCGCGGCGCTTGTTTCAGACCATAGAGGGACTTCTTCAATCGACATACTATACCGGGCTGATTGACAGTAAACCCATGAGGCAGTTTCATGTACATTTCCTCATGCAAATCCCCGTGAAGAAAGTCATTGTGATCGTCCATTTGATGGAGTTCCTAATTGTTTGCTGCCGCCACTACGAGAAAAACACGAACTGTGACCATTTTCGCCACCGGTGCGAAGGTTTCGTTGTAGTCGATGCCTTCGACCTGATGGTTGCCAAGAACAACGAGGCGAGATTTTAAGCGTTCAACTGATCCATCAGCATTGTATTTAATTTTGTAAACCCATTTACAACCAAGTGCCTTTTCCCAGGTGGTAAGGCCTCTATAACCCATGTCCCATTATTTTCGAGTGCCAGTATTTCCTGATTCATAGAGTTTCGCCACCCCAGATCCTGCATTGCCTCGATGAAGGTACGAGGCTCAGTCCCTGCAGTGATAGCTGCAAGAAATATGCGGTGTCGCACAGAAAACTGGTCACAATTCACAAAATGTGCTATAGCATAAGGATTACCTAAGTTACCTGACGAAGACGGTGAAGGGGAGGATGGACTCGTGTTCCGTGTAGTGTGTTTCAGTAGTAGAGACAGAGGGTTCGTCAGAGATCGGTTCGGATATAGGTGAGACAGAGACAGAGGGACTGTCCCGATTCACAGTACATGAGGCCTCAATCTCAGGGCCATCGATGACGGTTTCCATGTCATTCAAAAAATCATCGTCAATCCCGATGGGGGAAGGTGTAGGAAGGTGTTCGGGCACAGTGACCTCAGATGATTTATCGGCAAAAGGAAATTCGTTCTCATGAAATTTGACATCCCAAGATACAAATAATTCACCAGTAGCGAGGCTGTATAATTTCAGTCCTTTTTTCCATTAGGGTAACTGACAAAAACACAATTTCTACTTCGAGGAGTGAATTTATTTCCTTTGGCGCGTTGATCGTGAGCGAAGCATAGACAACCAAAAACACGAAGGTGATCAAAAGCCGGCGCCGTGCCGAATAATATTTTATAAGGTGTTTTGTTGTGTAACATTGTTGAGGGAGTACGATTTATTAAGTGGACTGCACAAAAAATACACTCTCCCCAAAACGTAACAGGTAAGTTTCCTTGAAACTTCAAGGCTCTTCCGACATTAAGAATATGTTAATGTTTGCGTTCGACTCGTCCATTTTGTTGAGGTGTTCCAACGCATGATGTTTGAAAAACTATTCCATTCGTATCGAAATAGTCCAACATGCTACGGAATTCCGTGCCATTATCACTATGCACTAATTTCACATGTTTTTCAAATTGATGTTCAACCATAGAAAAAAACGAACAAAAACCTTATGAATTTCGGTTTTCAAATGTAGCATATAAACCCAAACAGCTCTAGAAAAATCATCAACTACAGTCAAAAAAATAGTGTGCCCCACTAGAAGAGGGAGTCCGATTAGGCCCCTATAAATCACAATGTATGAGTTCAAAAATGCAACTAGCTCTACTTTCACTAATAGGAAAAAGATCACAAGTCTGTTTTGCTTGTGGACAAATGTCACAAGCTTTATTCAATATCTTAGAATCACTAGAAGTCTAGAACTGTGTTTAACTGCTGGAACTAACTTGGTAATTTTTTTAGTAGGATGCTCCATTCGTCGATGCCACAGCTCAAAGAGAGACGCGCTTGAAGTAGTAACCGCACACATTGCAGGAATATTGTGAAAATAATAGAGTCCATCCAGCCGTTCACCGGCTCCAATCAGGCTCCTCGAACGACGGTCCTGTACAGCACAAAAAGAATTGGTGAATCGAACAAAACAATCAGAGTCATCGATTAATTGCGACACCGATATTAAATTTCACAATAATGTAGGCACAAAAAGGACACGCTGAAGAACAATCGTATCCGTAAGTGAGACTTGGCCCGCTTTAGCAGCCACAGCTTGTTGCCCATCCGGCGACCCAACCGTACATGGAGGGACGATTACAAAATGTGTCAAACAAGATTCATCACCGGTTACATGATGAGAAGCTCCGGTGTCAATAATCCAAGACATAGCGGAAGACTTACCCGTCATACGATCTACCCGATTATTGTTAATCATATTGAGCAAAAGATGAACGTGTTCAGGCCACAAATCAGCCAAGGAATTCATCAGTATAAGTGTCGCTACCGGTGACCGATCCGTCCAGCGGCGTCGTTTTCGCATTGCTACCCTCCAAAGACCAGCGTTCGACGAGCCCCCGCAGCCTTGCCACGTCCAGAGATTGCACCTGCACCCGGAGGACGATGGTGAAGCAGCATTTTTGCCTTTTCGATTCTTCTCCTCCCACCATTCTGAGTAACCATGAATTTTAAAGCAAGTGCTCACATCATGTCCTGATTGCTTGCAATTTGGGCAATACAGGTCCGGCTTGTCGAATCAAGATTTCGGTCGTTCTGCTTGCAAGGGAAAGGCATGATTTTGCCCATCCTCATTCTCAGCCCGTCCACGCGCAACTTCTCAAGACCTTTCCTATTGGGTGAAAGCGAGGTAGGCCTCGTCAATGGTAGGCATCGAAACCCTAGAAAAAAGGTTCGATCGCACAATTCCGTACAAGACATAGTCAATCCCAATTAGGAATTGATGGAATTTTTCCTCTTCCCTATCCTGATCGAATTTGCCTGCAAGTCCACACGTACACATCCCACAAATGCACCCATGCAGCGGCTTCAAGCGTATGAGATCATCGTACAAGCCCATGAGGGTGGTGTAATATTCTTCCACCGACATAGCCTTGGTTTGCTTACAATCAGTAATGGCTGCCCGGAGTTGTTTCAACCGAGGTCCATTGGCGATGCATAAACGCTTTGCCAAATAGCCCCACAGTTTCTTGGCTTCGTCGAAATAAGGGACCGTAGAAGCGACCTTTGGTTCCATGCTCCGCAAAATCCATGAGACGAGCATCGAATTGACCGTGTCCCAGTCGAGTAATTTTTTCTTCTCCGTGGGCTTGTTAATCGTTCCCGTCAACAAACACAAACTTCCGGCGTGATTTCAAGGCGAGGGTTATTGCCCCTGACCATGCCAAATAATTGTCACCCCGGAGCACCACGTGTGAGATCATGTTTCCCGGTTGATCTCCTGATCCAAGGTAGAAGGGCAAGGAGGGATCGAGCTTTCCGTTGTCTTCGGCCATGGCTGTTCAAGAAAGGTGGCTGAACAAAAAAAAAATAAAAAAAGGGAAGACGAACGCTGAATCAGAGAGTAATTTTAGGGTTTAATGGCCGAGCGGTAGCTTCGATACCATGTTAAATTCTGAGAGTAATATTCCCTGTCGTTTCATTCATTCACAATATGTCAATATATAGTAATTACAAGGGTTTACCATCTACGTATGATGACTAAACTACCCGTGATAAAATAATGGTGTAAAAGTAATATATATACACTAACACACATCCATTTGTACTGGAGTTGGTTAACACTCAACTATACTGCTTAAACAATCTCTATGGACAGCTTCCACTGTTCCCAATTCCACCATGTCTTTGATTCCATAGGAATAAAAACATCGCATAAATCAAGCTGCGCTAAAAAATACGAACAATTATTTTTTCCTAGGGTTCCTCCGGCTAGATGGCTAGCCCATCTCAAGAAGCTGCTCCTGAACCGGCTCCAGATCCGGCCTCCACTCCTCCAATCTCTTACACACAGGTTATGAAGAGCACTACAAAATCTTTGAATTTCAATATGGACACGCTGCGCTCCTCCACTCTCAAAGGTGAACCTTCAATTATCATTCCCATTGAAGCGAAACGGCAATGACCGCCTTCTTTCAGCACTCCCTCACCGGTAAATTTTCCCAAGGCAGGTCATCCCTCGATGTGATCAAGAAGTTTCTCAACGTTCAGAACTACCAAGGCAGGAATGCTCTAGGGCTTCTAGATAACAAACATGCTCTCATCCGATTCGAAAAAGACGAAGATTATATCAGGTTATTTTCCAAACCCTCTTGGCAGGGAGGGAACATGATTATGAGAATTTTTAAATGGACCGTAGATTTCCATGTTGATAAAGAGCCGTCTATCATTCCGGTTTGGATCTCTCTTCCAAAATTGCCTATTCATCTCACAAACAAACAATTTATTTTTCCCCTAATGAATGCCGTTGGAAAACCCCTAAGAATTGATGCAGCCACGGAAGAGTTACGACGGCCCTCATTGGCAAGAGTCCAAGTTGAGGTAGACGTTTTGAAAAATATTCCTGCAAAGATTTGCATTCAACGTGAAAATGATGATGGATTTTGGCAAACGATTCTGCCGGAGGGGAAACGCCAGGCCTACTGCACCCATTGTTGGCACATGGGGCTTCATGAGGACAATTTTAAGATCAAACATCCCCCACTACTAATGTCCAAAATAACGATACCAGTAAAGCCAGACATATTTATGTTGCTAAATCCATAGATAACCCAAAATCCCACTCAGAAAGTAATTCAGACCCTAAAACAAATGACACTCATGTGGTTATTGAAGATGGTACTCCCCCACCGAAGGAAAATCCAAACCAAGCTGGAGCATCAACTATCCAAGGTCAGTACATGAAAATTCATCATGAATTTGACAAAAAAGATGAAAATATTCCGGAGCAAGCTATGTCACAATTAATTGATAGCACTCAAGATAAGGTGGAAATGAATACGATCATTGAGGAGGAGATATGTGAGGCAAGATGAACATAAATCAAGAGACCCCACAATAACTCTAACTACTTCTCCACCAACTCAAAAGGACACTAACACTGAGTAGACGAATTTTTCAATTGATAAGTATAGAGAACTCCTGGAGATTTTGAATGCATCGCCTAGAAATATCAAGGATAAGAAAAACTATTCTACCGATTTAGAAAAAGAAACATTTGAAGTTGGAAAAATACATATGATGTGTAGGTGAACGAGAAAGAAAAATAAGCGTTACCTTCAAGATTTTGTAATTTGAGTTATGAAACTCGTTTGTGAGTTTCAAAAACCTTTTCAGCTTTTAATAAAATTGCTACTTATAATATATATATATTAGGACCCAGATATATGAACACTTTTGCATACATTTTTTATATATTTTATTTTACTTACTTGGGAACTATTTTCTTTTATTTATAAACTATCTATTTAGATTAAAATGTATCTATGTTAAATATTAAGCGCATACCGTTGTACTAAAACCAATTGGTGGAAGTAAGGCGCTACTTTATTTCTTATACATTAAGAGTGTGGGCAATCTGTCCCAATACTTGCACAATTTCTTTTTAAATAATGTTCCAACCAGGGTTTGATCTCGTGACCTATGACTCTGATACCATTTTAAGATCAAACACTTACCATTCTTACTGTGACCAATTGGTGGATGTAAATGTGCAACTTTATTTCTTATACATTAAGAGTGTGGGAAATCTGTCCCAACACCCCTCCTCAAGTGTTGGCAATCTGTCCAACACTTGCACAATTTTCATTCAAGAGTGTGGGCAATCTATCCCAACATTTGCACAATTTCTTTTTAGATAATGTTCCAACCAGGGTTCGATCTCATGACCTCTGGCTCTGATACCATTTTAAGATCAAGCGCTTACCGTTGTACTAAAACTAATTGGTGGAAGTAAATGCCCAACTTTATTTCTTATACATTAAGAGTGTGGGCAATCTGTCCCAACACCCCCCCTCAAGTGTGGGCAATCAGTCCCAACACTTGCACAATTTCTTTTTAAATATTGTTCCAACCAGGGTTCGATCTCATGACCTCTGGCTCTGATACCATGTCAAGATTAAAGCGCTTACCGTTGTACTAAAACCAATTGGTGGAAGTAAAAGCACAACTTTATTTCTTATACATTAAGAGTGTGGGCAATCTGCGGCCATTGGGAGAGGGCTTCCTTCGATAGGAAATTAAATAAAGACTCCGATCTTCCGGGGCTGTCCCAACACCCCCCTCAAGTGTTGGCAATCTTTCCCAAAAATCTTTTTAGATTAAAATGTATCAGGACCTCTATACGCATAATTTAAATAACCAATCTGTATTTTGAATTACTTGAAGTATATATATATATATATATATATGAGATTCACTGGTTTTAACTCCATTTTTTTATCGAGTGCTGCTCAAGTATGTCCATTCAATATGATTATCCAGGAAAAACATGGTGCATGAACTTTGTTGAACCCTGGTGTAGAATGATAAAGACTTGATCTTAACATGATATTAAAGCCAGAGGTCATGTGATCGAACCCTGGGGTAAACATTATTTTCACAATTTATATTGTGCAAGTGTTGGGATAGATTGCCCACACTTGAGGGGGCATGTTGAACCTCAAATATATTGTGCAAGTGTTGGGAGAGATTGCCCACACTTGAGGAGGGAGGGTGTTGGGAGAGATTGCCCACACTCTTAAGGTATAAGGAAATATAGTAACACCTGTACTAACATCAATTGGTTTTAGTACAATGGTAAGCGCTTGATCCTAACATGGTATCAGAGGTCATAAGATCGAACCCTAGTGTCGATATTTTATATGTGCAAGTGTTGGGACAGATTGCCCATACTTGAGGGGGTGTTGGGAGAGATTGCTCACACCTTAATGTATAAGGAAATTTATTAGCACATTTACTAACACCAATTGGTTTTAGTAGGGGTGCTGAAAGAGAATGCCCACACTTTTAGTGTAACGGGAAATATAGTAGCAACTCTGGTTTTAGTAGAATGGTAAGCTCTTGATCTTAATAAACTCCAAATCAATTTGTTGTATTCTTATTATTGATGTAAAATGGCGTCACATATAGTGATTGTAGGACAGTTGACTTGATAAAATGTGATTATTAGGCTGCTGACCGCTTAACGCATAAACAATATATATATATATATATATATATATATATATATATATATATATATATATATATATATATATATATATATATATATATATAAAGAAAGTGCATTGCGTGCGTTGCACGGTGTGCCCTGTTTTTTAGGTATGGCGACTGCAGTAGCTGTAATATACAATCCATAAGTTATATTTATGATTCATTACGTCCAGGTGCAATAGTTATTTCAGCCTTTCTTAAGTTGCTGAATACCCACAAAACTCTATTCACCAGTCCCTATATATGGCCCACCAAGCGGCTGGTTGCTCCATAATATACATGCAAGAGGCATGTTTCTTATTGCTGTTGTTCGGTTTCAACATTTTCATGGTATGTATTATGAAAATTGTAGCTATACAGAGGAAGTTTTTGGTGTCTTGGAGTCGTAATACTCCTATTCATAGTTTTGAAGTGAAAAATAAAACATCATCCAGTCCAATTTTATAGCCATGTATTCCTCTTTTTAGGAAGTCTAAAATAGTGTCTAGCAACTATATAAACACCATGAATCTTTTTTACACGTCTCACACTGAGAACCTTAGAGCTATTCCGTAGCCCACAAGAGAATTAGAAAAAAATATGAGTATATCCCATAAAAGCATCTTAGTCCAAATATTAATAAAAGTTTAATCGCGAAAAGTAAACCAATATCATACCTTTCCAGTTCCTTATGTTTGTTCACAACGCCATCTGTTTCCTTCAAAGAACCATCTGCTCTTTTATCATCTGCTTCTACGGTTTCTTGACACACCGGTGCCATCTTTTCACCATCCGAAGCTGAGGCCTTTGCAGCCTTCTTATTCTTGAAAACAGATAAAAGGTAATTGTCTTTATCACTATCTTGAGAAGAGGTGTCATCATCAGAATCGACAACTACAAATTTCCTTCTCTGTGGATTATGAGTGTCGTTTTTTTCTTTCGTCTTCTTCTTCTTCTAAGAATGCTCCAACTTCTCATCAACTAATAGAAAAAAATGGCCACAGATGTAACAGAAAATAAGAAATAAACAAATAGGGAAACACTGATACTTAGAACAGATATAGAGGGAAAAAAACTCAATGTGGCAATATAACTAAAGTTATAAGCTACACCTACTCCTGTCTAGGTTGCACAAGTACTTATACGTTCATGGATACGGATACACGAATACGGGATATATGAGTGTAGGACTTTTTAAAAATATAGGATAAGGGTATGGAGGGATGTATGCAAATATTAAGTAAGGACTAAATTGTACATGATAAAACTATAAGGGACCAACTTATATATATTATTAAAAAACATTAGAAGTAGTTTTCTTCATTATAGGTAGTTTTTCATTACTTTGGGCACCGTTTCATTATTTTCTGGCGTTTTTTCTTCAATTTTAAGCAATGGTCTCCATTTTCATGTCCCGGTCATGGATATGCATATCTAGATCTCATATTCAACTTTTAGATATTGTGAATTCACCCGAGACATGTATCCAAAGTATCCGGTGTGCAACTCTGTCACATACGAGTCAGATATGGGACACGTTATCAAACAGAAGTATCCATGCATCATAAGTTCATGTAATAGAAAAATACATTGGATTGGTGAATTTTGAGCACTAACACTTTGTATTTATTTAAAATACAAACTGTGAAAGTTTCCATAAAAGCAGAAAGAAATTAATCATAACGAATTTCAGCAGAGTTTTAAAAAAAAAAAATGCAACTGTCATATAAACTAATCCTTAACCTGGTAAGTGAACTAACTATAATAAGAGAAAAGGGAAATCAGTAAACAAAAAATTCACAAACCTTTGCCATTTGAGGTAGGTGAAGCTGAAGCTGGCGAAACAACTCGATCATCATCGTCGTCATCAATAAAACTATCCTCATATTCATCATCATCAGTTTGGAGATCAGATTTCTCAGACTCAGTGACTGCAATATCCTCATCGTAGGACTCTCTATTGCATTATTGTAAAGGAACTCAAGTTTCTACCCTTCAAGTCAAATATCTCACATGATGACGACAGAATACCATAAAGTATGGACAGCCCAATTACGATTTTTGCAATATCAAAAACGGAAAAAAAAGGGCATTTACATGGGGGAAAGTAAAAATGACCTAATGAAAGGCAAAATGCAAATTTTGAACAATCAAAGAGGGATACGAGTCACTTCCAAAATTTGTATTGCTACGGTTGTTCACATAGTATCCAGTAAGGAAAACACTTCGTGGACCAAGTACAGAGAAGACTACATCATCTGGCTCCTCAAATTCCAAATCCAAATGGCAAGATTCGGTCTTATCAGGCAAAAGAGCACACAGGAAAACAGGATGCTTGTTTCCTACATTACACTGCACAAAACTCGTCTTTGTTGCTGTTCCAATTCCCAAAGTGGCCTACACAACAATGCAAAATTCAAAATAAAACATAATAAACCATAATAGGCTAAACGCGGCTCCAACTCTAAGATTCAGAAAGTTGGTAACTTTTTCAGAGGAAAAAACCGGTTTGTTGGCTTTCATACAGTTGCATCATGATGCATAATGTAAAGTGATGTGATGATTCTAAAATCAAAAGCATCATGCCCTAATCAGTAACCGCGTTGCAGAATTCTCTTCTTTTTCTCCTTCCATACTTTTGTAAATTCATCATTTTCTCCTTTTATAACTCAATGCCCAATGTCAGGAATTACATATATAAACCCAAGCAGTAGAATACCACAGCTTTAAATTTTTTAATTACAAATTTAAAATAAATTAGCTGAAAGTGTTAAACATAGCTTAAAACAGAAATCAATTACTTTTAAACATCAAAAACATGTACAGAGAATGAATTGCAGCTAATAATACCTGGGAAATCCGGAGCCTTCTTTGTACTTTATCATAAGAATGCTTAACGGGCTTTCCGGGTTTTACTTCAATTCCTGGAAATTTTTAAAAAGATAAACAGAAAAATAAAATAAAGGTTGCAACTTTGCAAGTGAAAATAGCTTAAAAAATGCATTGATTGAAATGAAAAAAGATGAAAAACTGACCCCAGAAAGACATTTATAATCTTCTCTGTCAAATTCACCGATGATGAAGGAAAAAACAAACACTTGATGGCGATTGTTACGTATAACTCAAAACCTAGCTAAATATATAGTGGGACTGCCGCGGGATTTTTTTTTGAGTAGATGACCAAATTTGCACCCAAAGCAAATAGAAGGAGAAATACTTTTAACTACTAATTGAATATCATGACCCAAAAATCCAGAAATATTGGGCTGAAATATAGGAAGAACATCGCAAACATTCATTGATAATCAAACACAGCCACTAATCGCTACTTTTTGTATTAATGCCAAATTATGAGTCCCAGAACGAGAAAAATTGGGCAAAAAAAAAATTAGACGACAACAAAGCTGTGCAGATGACAGTAAATCAATTCAATGTTCCAGAGCAGATGAATATCATGACCCAAGAATCCACAAGAAATGGGCCAAAAAAAAGGAAACATATTGGCAGAAAAAGCAAAGAAGAAGCCGTAGAAACGTAAGACAGTTGCAGAAATCCGAAATTAATAAGAAGTAGAATACAGAAAAAGAAGAAGGTTACCTGACGGAGAGTACTTTGCCGGAGAGAAAAACTGAATAGCAGCAGATGGAAACAGCGGACGGAATCACAATAGAAACCCATAACTTTCACCAAGATCTTCTACCTCTCAGTGGACTCCCTTAGTGGGCATGGAAGATGGTGAGAGGGTAATAGGGGCGGTGATGGAGATTGAAGGCGGTGGTGTTGACAAATTGAGTGTTGTAGACCAGGACGTGTAATGTTTGAACCACGTAGGGGCATAAAGGACAACCACGTTAGCACCATCTGTGTATTGGGCAGAACGACTGAGTATGATGCATCATACGTCGTCGTTTCAGAAATTAATATGGGGAGGCAAAAAAACAGGGAAAAGACAAAATAGTCGTCCCTTATTTTGCAGATTTAATAAGTACTCCCTTTATTGATATATATATATATATATATATATATATATATATATATATATATATATATATATATAAACTAGTAAAATGGAATATGCAGCCTTGACGGTGTGTCACATCTTATACGTATTTACTTATTGTGTGTGCTTGTCTATGAATTTATGCAAGATGTAATCAGCATAAAACATAAAACTTCCTATGTTCCAAATACAATAAGCTAATATTCCAGATCCATATATCTCATACAGAACAAAACATTATCCATCGTCTTACACAACAACATCTAAGGAAATGTTCAAACCATTTGCATACACAGTCTTGCTACATAAATAAAAGGTTCATCCATATAAGAAAAGACTAAACATGCTATTAGTAACCATTAGTGTTCACCTTGCTTTGAAACAAACTAATGGCTTTTAATACGTCATGTAGGCATCACAAAAGAAAAGTAAATTACAGACAAAAGAGGTTTTTCATGTTTTAGTTGAGCACTGTGTCGATGAACATGAAAAACTAAATTTGTTTCAACTTTCCTTGTCTTCTTCACAGGGCTTTCAATGGACGGTGAATCATCCACCATGGTTTGCAGCGGACCATCATCATCAACATGCTCGATCTTTACCGTAGCTATGCATTTCTCCACATCACCAAAAGAGAGAACTCGCTTTACAACCTGACTGGCCTGCATCATCAGCAACAACATTCTGTGAAGAAGCTGAAATCTCTTCGATAAGCACTTTGGTAGACGGTGTGAAGAACTGAACATCATCTTCATTGTCCTTAGTTAAATCAACAGTTTCTTTGCCAGCCAACCCAGCCAATGATTCAACTTCACTTGCAAGCGGCTCCTCAACAAGGAAAACATCCTTATATAGATATATCTTCACAAGTAGGTATTTTCTTGTCACCGCACCTCGAATAAGCTTGTCAAAATACTTAATGTAGCACACAACATGCTTATTATCCAAAGATGACTCTAAATCTGACACAATCAAACGCCCCTTAAAACAAAAAAATGAAATTTGATAAGCCAAAACTGAATTGAAAACTCAGTAGATCCATGAAATCATGTTACACAATGTCCCCAGATCAAACAAGACCGTGAAACCTACAATATTTGCAGCCAAGTAGTATAAATGATTGCATGACTAAATATGAGCCTTAAAGAAAAAACGAAAGCATAAATGGAAAGATTAATAATCCACTTGTATTTTACTTAAAAAGTACATCTTCTTCAGCCTCTTTCAGTTTCATTGCAGAGAACGGAATGAGTTGTTCAACATCAATTGAGTAAATCTCAGCATATGCAATACCAATGCATCGCTCACGAGGACTCCAATGTGGCATCTAATTAAACATACATAGGTGATCATAGGTCTATCACTACATTAAAAGAAATTTATTACAATGTAATTCCGACCTAACGCTTATTGGATCGGTTCATTGCATGAACAAGGCATTTTCATTTCATGTCCAAGTTTCAAAGCTCTATGGCAGTTTTACAGGACATATACGAGAACTAATGAGAGTCAACATTGCTATCATTTCGTGTGCATTTTAACCCTTATTTGTAGCCTATTCAATGTGGTTTTAGGGTAGTTAAGTGGTTTTTATAGGCACATTTCACCACGGGCTGAATCACGATACATTTACGTCCAAAATCTCTACATTTTTGGGTGAATCGTGTGCATTTTATTGCCATGTATCACGCTTGGTTTTCTTGTTTTTTGTTTATTATAGACGCAACGTGATAGAGGGCGTGACGGGGATCACAACAGTATGAAAATCATTCAAAACGAAGTCCATACAGGGAAATGCCGTGAGATTCAAGTTCAGGCATTCGAAGAGAAAAAAAGGAAAAAAAATTATTATTATTATTCAGTTTTTTTCGGGGATCACAATTATAGTGTTCAATGGGAGGAGGAAGTCTCAACTCCTTCTTCAATTAAGAGGGAAAAAAACTAAAAGCAAAAAAAGAAAAGAAGTCAAAGGCTTTAATACGGACGGAAAGGGGGTAAATTGGAGATTTAGGCTCGGTCAACCCCCCTTTGGACATATTTTGAGTTTTAATGATGTGTTCTAGACTAGCTGTTATAGAGCAAAGGCAAAAAGATGTCTAGATCAAATGTATAGGCTTATTAGAGTTTGATCTTTGTATAGGTTTGATCAAACAAGCACTGTAATTAGGTCAGCGGACTTTATCAGTAGACCTGTCTAGATCAGTAGGGTAACTAGGTCAGTAGTGTGTCTAGGAACCTGCTGAAGACTGAAGGCTGAGGGTTCAAACTCAGTTATTGAAGGATAAGTGATCAAACTTAGTATTTAAAGTCAAGGATAAGGAATCATAATTTAGGGAAGTCTCTGATGACCTAAACTGATTACATATACCTTGTGTACAAGGTCTAAGTTCCATATGTTAAGTTGTGATTGGAACTTAGTTATATTCAAAGTGGTGTACTCTAACTTCTCAATAAAAAGTTAGATGTAAAGTAGTCAGCTGAAGTGTTTCAAAAACACAGCAGACTTAAGTCAGCTGACAGATATGTACATCAGCAGGCTAATATATTACCAATATCAGCTGAATGTAATTATCGATTTAATAAAAAGTTACATTGGATAATTAAATGGATAAGGATGGATTACAAGCCTTGATTTTGTCAACAAATCAATGGTCAAGATAAAAGGAACGTTGGAGAGATTCAGAGGATTATCCAATGGATATAAGTCAATGGGGGACGATCAAAATCGACAAAAAATCGACAGCGATGTCGATACTATGAACAGAGACCAAAAGCAAGTCAAGATGGAGACAAGTCTGAAACGGCTATATTTGAAATTCAAACACAAGTCACAGGATTCACACCTATAAATAGGAGACTCCTGATTCAGTTTGAAGATGATGAACAACAAATAGTCTTTACGAAGCTATCAAGGTTTAATCAAGAAAAACACCCGGCTGACATTCACTGAGCTTAAATTTACCGATCAAGATTTATCTTCAAGTGTAACCTGCTATCAAGTTATATCAAGTATACACACTTGAAGACCTCAAGCTGCTGATCATTTCATCCTGATCAAGCTGCTGAAAGCTGAATCACTTACTTGATTCAATTCTTCTTTTACAAGAAGTTTGCTGAAGACAGAGAAGCATCCTTTGGGTGTCAAGAACTGTTGTTTGTGGTGGAGCTGGTGAAAAGGCAATCCTACTTTCCTTTCTGCATTTACATTCTACAATTTGCATACTGATCACATCAACCTACTGAAACAAGGAACTGAATCACACACTTACACTACTGAGTATCCAATACTTCGTATCATCTTTTCAACAACAAGTAATAAGGCTTAATTTAAATATATTCCGCTGCAACAAATTCAGTAACACTAATAGTCAGCAGACTATTGAGTGGTCAGCAAAATACTGATAGTCATCTGACTACTGGCCTTGCTGAGTTTGTCAACTCCAAAAAGTTTTAAGTGTTAAGTTTATTCACCCCCTCTAAACTTAACCAAAGCCTTTTCAAGGACCAACAATTGGTATCGGAGCAGTGCTTGTGTTATGAAGTAATCATACTTGTTGTGCTTGTGAAAATTCTTTGAAAACTTTTTCAAGTTTCTGATTTTCAAAGCTTTGCATCATGGAGAACAACCAGTATGCTAGGACTATGTTGATGTGCTCCATAGATAATTTTGATGAGTATAAACATCGTATGCAGGCTTACTTAGCTGCAACACTTGATGAAATGATGGATGTGCTGACTGATGGACCATTGGAAATCACAAAAGCTATAACAGTGGATAATCAAACTCAAATTGTTCCAAAGCCAAAAAGAGTGTGGGGTGCTGAAGATAGAAAAAGAGCAAAACTTAACAATATTGCTATTGATATCATTTATAGAACCTTAGATAGCATTATATACATGAAAGTGAAGGATTGCAAGACTGCTAAGGAACTTTGGGAAAAACTACAACTAATATGTGAAGGCACTGATGCTATCAAGAAAAACAATGTCAGTGTAGCCAAAAGAAAATTCCAAGATTACAAAATGCAATCAAATGAAATCATTGAACAAATAGGGTCAAGATTCAATGCTGTCATGGATGAAGTCACACTACTGAATGTAGTATACACAAAGGAAGAGATCAATACAATAATTTTGGATGCCCTACCTGCAAAGGAAGTTTGGGAAATGATGGTTACTGCCATAGAAGAGTCCAGGAGACTACATGAAGAAGACACCTTTCAAATTATTTTTAGATCTCAAGGCCTATGAATTGAGTAAGAAACTTGTTCCTGATACTGAAAAGGAAGAACCAAACACTACTGCATTGGCTGCTGCATATAAGGAAGAATCATCATGTGCTCAAGATGATCTACTGGATGAAATGTAGGAGCAAATAGCCCTACTGAGCAAGAAAATCAGAATGATGAAATCAGGAAGGGGTTCTCCAAGGAATTTCACCAAGAAATCAAGTGAAAAGAAAAAGGAAGAATCCCAGAAAGATATCGATTACTTATGTTTTCAATGCAAGAAACCAGGACACTTCAAACATGACTGTGTTGATTTGAAATAGAAGAAGGAACCTGATTACTTGTGCTTCAACTGCAAGAAACCTGGATATTTTAGACGAGACTATCCAGACCTACTGAAGAACAAAAGTCAGCAAAGAAGATCTAGCAAGAAAGCAATGGTTGCTGATGATGAATTAGGATATGAAGTTGAATCAGAAAAAGGAAATGAATATGATGATACTGCACTTACTGCACATATGGATGATTATGCTTTAATGGCAAATATGGATGAAACTGAGGAGGTATACAATTCTGTATCTGTAAACACTCCTGCTGAAAGTGATTGTGAATCTACTTGTGGTTCAAATCCTAAAATTTCTGACAGTGAAGAACCTTTGGATGCCATCCTTAATCAACTGAGGAAAATAAAATCTGGTTATGAGATTGTGAAGGCTGAAAAAGAGGCACTTCAAGTAGAAATTCAAAGGTTAAATGCTGAATTAAGAATTCTTAAAGGTATGTAAAAAGATTATGAACAGACTAACATAAGTCTACTGTACAATCAGTAGCTATTGAATCTACTGCACAATTTAGTTCCACCACTGCATTCAAATCTGGAAAGCCTTTTGGTGATAGAACATGCCTTGGATTTGAGACTCAACAATCTACTAAGGGTGGATCCAGTAAGGCTACTAAACCTGGTACCAGAATTGATCCTAAGTTTGTGCCTGCACAAGATCCAAGTCCCAAAAAGGTTGCTGAGGCAGGAAAGCCTAAAAGAATGCTTCAAAGAAGCAAAATCAGAAGTCCAAAAGGTCGACAGTACCTAACAAAAGGGGTAAATCCAAGGGTAGGACTGTTGGACCTTCTAGACCTGCTGATAGCAAACCTGCTGCAAAGTCTGCTGGACCACAAAAGGGCAAAAGTCAGAAATATTCCAAAGAGAATCCTAAACCCAAAAATGTTATTCATTCAAGGGATACTTATCTCAGAGGGAAATGTAGGTAGTTCTCTACTGATGAAGACTGGAATATTCCTGCCCCTACTACTAGAAACAATAGACATAACCATAATGCTAGGGTGAAACCTCCGCAATGGAATCAACAGAGGACTCAACAGAGGACTTATTTAAGAACTCAGCAGGGACCTCAGCAGACTCCATATTACCAAGTTGTTCCTAAAAGATAGCAACCTCATGGTTATACTAGTGCTTCTAACAATATAAATCGCTTCAAACAGCACTATGTACCAAAAGGCCAGAAACCATATGTGAATCCTACACAACCATAAAGCTAGATTTTATAGAAATGTGGGATACATATATGAACAAAAGTGAAATGCTTTTCAAAGAACCAGAAGAAGCAATATCTGATTGGAAGCAATATCTGATTGAAAGCAAGGTGTAAGGACCAGAAGACAATTGGAAGCTATGTTTACTTGTTTTCTTTCTCAAATGGAGCCTAAAGTTGTTGAAGAAGCAATATCTGATCTAGACTGGATAATTGCTATGCATGAATAATTGAATGAGTTTGAAAGAAATCAAGTTTGGACACTAGTGGAGTGGCCTAGTAATGCAAACATAAATGGAACAAAATGGATATACATAAACAAATTAGATGAATCTGGTACCATTGTTAGAAACAAGGGCAGACTAGTGGCAAAAGACTATTCTCAAGCAGAAGGAATAGATTTTGATGAGACATATGCCCAGTTGCAAGATTGGAAGCTATAAGATTATTTTTGGCATATGCTGCTTACAAAAACTTCAAAGTATACCAGATGGATGTCAAAAGTGCATTTTAAAATGGCATTCTGGAAGAAGAGGTGTTTGTTCAGCAACCTCCTAGTTTTGAAGTTAAAGATCAAGAAGATAAAGTGTATAGACTCACTAAGGCACTTTATGTTTTGAAACAAGCACCAAGAGCATGGTATGAAACCCTATCTCAATTCTTGGTGAATAATGGTTTTACCAAAGGTACTATTGACAAGACTCTTTTCAGAATCAGTGAAGGGGACAGCACCCTGTTGGTATAGATTTATATGGATGACATAATATATGGTTCTGAAAATGAATTGCTGTGTGAATAGTTTGCTAATCTCATGAAAAGAAAGTTCCAAATGAGTATGATGGGAGAAATGAACTACTTTTTGGGATTACAAGTGAAACAGATAAAAGATGGAATCTTCATTCATCAAACTAAATATACCAAGAAGCTGCTAAAGAAGTTTGGTATGGAAAATAGCACCAAAGTATCAACTCCTATGAGTACAAGCATTAGACTGAATGAAGATAAAGAAGGCAAAGATGTTGAGTCAGACCTTATACAGAAGGATGATAGGCAGTTTGCTGTACCTCACTGCCAGCAGACCTGACATATCCTTTGCCGTAGGTGTTTGTGCAAGATTTTTCAATCTAAACCTAAGGAAAGTCACTTAGCTGCAGTCAAGAGGATTCTCAAGAAAGAGACTTTGGGAGTAGGGATATGGTATTCAAAGATGGAAGTTTCCAGGTTATATCCTACTCAGATTCTAATTATGTTGGATGCAAGATTAATAGAAAAAGCACCATAAGAACTTGCCAGTTGATGGGAAATAGACTTGTTTCCTGCTTTAGCAAGAAACATAATTCAATATCTACTTCCACTGCTGAAGCTGAATACATTGCTTCTGGAAGTTGTTGTGCACAAATATTATGGTTGAGACAGCAATTAAGGGATTATGGGAATGAAGAAAAGGAAATTCCCATAATGTGTGACAACACAAGTGCAATTGCTATCACAGAAAATCCTGTTTTGCACTCTAGAACCAAACACACTGATGTGAGACATCATTTTATAAGAGATCATGTTGAAAAGAAAGATGTGGTTGTTCTTTACATCCCTACTGAAGATCAACTTGCTGACATCTTTACAAAACCATTGGACAGTGAATGATTTGCTAAGTTAAGAAATGAACTTGGCATCATAAAAGTTGACTGATATGTTAATGGTCTGCAGAGTACTAGAATTCACCAAGGGGATTAGTCTTTGTCCTGCTGGGTGCGCTCACTTGGCGGATTAGTAATTGGTATCAACAATTCCATGTACCTAAATAGTTTGGACAATTGAGCAAATGAAGTTTCCAAGGGGTTTGGTCTTTGTCTTGTTTGGTGAGCTCACTTGATAGATCAGTCATTGGTATTAAAATTCATCTTGTATTATCAATTGGACAAAACTAGACTGTATGTAGATCAGCAGAGTATTCTTGTCAGAAGGCTGCTGAGTCATCTTTCGATCAGCAGAGTAAATTCGAAGTAACATTACTGAAGGTCAACCTTTCTGAAGACCAAGCCTGCTGAATTATAAGTTACAAGACAGTCAACTTTAATGAAAGTCAACAGTAAACGGATATTATTCTTATCCATTATAACTGCGGTTACAATATCCAACGGTTACAACTCTTAATAGGACAAGTTAGTGGGACACGTGGCAACATCACAATTATTCCAGGATTAATCGTGGTTAAATGCTACAGTACGTGCACAGTACTTGTCTGACAGTTATCACCCACTTTCTTTCCTTATATAGACAGACATATACACAGAAGATACATACAGAACTCAGATCAATTTTCTCTGAAAACATACAAGTGTGAACACAGATTTACAAAGTTTCTCCTTCATCTTTTTCATATTTCTACAATGGCGGACAAAGGAGATGTTCATATTGGTACAAGCCAAAGTGTTAGAGGCCTTGTTGTTGATGCTAACAAGTCTAAGTTAGCCATCAACATTGGAAGAAGAATCAGAAGACGTGAAGGACTGGAAGCTGTCCTAAATCTAAGAGTGAAAAGTATTTCATACACAAATGTTGTTAACTTTTGGAAGAATATGGTAATAAAAGATGATAGAGAGGCATTCACTACAACTGTTAATGCCCAGTAGATTGAAATCACATCTGAACTGCTGAGAGAGGTGTTCGGATTTAGACATGGAAATGGTGCCCTACAAATCCCGAATTGATAGAGTTATCAAGATTGGAATTTGTTGAATCAATAAAGACAAACAAGTCTGTACCAACAGTCTTGAGTATCAATGTGAAGAATATTAGATTGGAATATAACATGCTAAGCAAAATTATTGCCAAAAATATTTTGGGATTTAGTGGAAGTCTTGATACACTCTCTGGATCAAAGATAGACCTGCTGATAATCATTTGCACAAGCTTGAAGTTTGATTGGGCCGGATTCGTTGTTCAATACAAGAAGAAGGTTGTGACAGAAGACAAAGATGGAACAAGGAAGTCTAAGACAAAACCTTTGGGTTTGATGATTCAAGCCCCACTGAATCACTTGAAGATTGGTGATGTTGCACCTGCAGAAATCAACAAGTCAAGGTACAAACCAGAAATCAACTATCCTATCCGTGGTTTGGATGATGAGGAAGAAGATGATAAGGAGACTGAGAGTGGTAAGATGATGATAATGCTGGTGGCAAGAAGGAACAAAGGACAAAAGCCAAAAATGATATGCAACCTACTACACCAAAGAAGCCTATGGAGAAAAGAAAGGCTGGTGAAACAAGGAAAAAACTGAAATGCTAAAGCCTAAAAGGACAAGGAAGCAACCAGTAGACACTGCTGAGTCTACTGAGGCTCAAGTTGAAATTGAGGCTACTGAGCCTACTGGAGTTGCAAAGAAGACTCATACCGAGATCTTAAAAGAACAGATGAAAGAAGATTCAAGAAAGAGGAAAGCTGCTAGCAAAGAGCAGCTAGAAAAAGAACTCTTTGTGGCTGAGCAACAACCTGTAAAAAGAAGAAAACATATTGCAAAGAAGAGGGTTCATGGAGAGGGAAAGGAACTTAGGGTTCTGGAGGCCCAAAAGGAAGTAGAGATAGAAGAAGATGTTGTGGAAACAACACAAGTTGTTGAGCCTACTGAAGCTGCTGAGGTTGCTATTGAGAAATAAATTGAAGAACCACAGCACACTGCTGGACCTGAACCTGCTGTGGAAGTTAGTGTACCTGTTCAAGACCCTACAATGGATGCTACAACTCAGGGATAAGAACAAACTATTGCAGACCCTGCTGGTGAGCATATAAGTCAGGAGGAACCAAGTGTTGAACATATAGATACGGTAGGTACAAATTTATAACCTGAAGAACCTACTGACCTATTTGTATCTGCTGATGATACATTAAGTCATCTTGTTGAAACCTTCAGAGGACAACAAGTTGAACAACCTGTTCCAAGGAGGCCTACTATGTCCTATGAGAGAAAAGAAAATAAATCAAAGAAAGAGAGAGTGGATCCTGATTTCAAGAGGGTCCAAAGATATTTTGAATGGAAGTTTGGTTTCTACAAGAGACATAAACCATCAGCAGAACCAATGACTGGTTTTGAGGAATGGGCATTTGAAAATCTTGGAGTGGAAAATCTTTTGGGATTGATTGACACTACTGAGTTAGAGATGAGACTGATGGCACTTATAGAAGATGGCAAGCAGAAGAAGAATATTATGTTCAAAGATCCCAAGTTTTCACCTGATAGTGATGACTCATCTTTATCTGATTCTGATGATGATCATCCTATGTTTCCAGGACAGTCTAGTGGTACTACATTGCAAAGACCTACTGAAGAGGCTGGACAAGGATCTACTGACAAGACATCGGATCAATCTGCTGATGGAGGCAAGTCTGTTGAGGGCCAACAGACTGATGATTTGGATTAGGAACTGTTTGTTGCGGTTACAGAAGATTTGGACGAACAATTGACAACATCAACACTTCTTGAAGATCCTATGTTGAAGGCCACTACTGATGCTGTGATGGTTGAACTACAAGAAATTCTATCAGATGAATCATCTCAATATCAAGAGAGTATTGGCACTGATGAAGTTTTGGCACAAGCCTCTGAAACTCTTAGAGAGATTGCAAATGCTGGAGGTGTGCTAGAGGAAAATATGGCTGTATTTCCTCAAGATACAGTTGACGATATGGAGGTTCAGTCTGCTGAGGAATAGACAACAAATGAACAAAGGTTGGAACATGAGGTCCTAATCAATCAAACAGTGTTGGGACAAAGGTTGGAACTTTTGATGGGATTGGAGGAATCCCCTGTGCATTGTGCAAAGTCTACTGTAGAATAGTTTACTATGGAATAGACTCCAATGGAATAGATTGCTGTAGCACAGGTTGCTGAAGAGGATGTTGTGAATGACAAAGAAAGACAGCAACCTACTGAAGAAAAGGCTGCTGAAGAAAAGGCTACTAAAGAAATGGCTGCTGAGGAGAAGGTTGCTGATGACAAAGATAGACAACAAGCTGCTGAAGATGTTGTTGAAGAATAGCTTGTTGACTATGACTTCAGTGATGAGGAGTTCCAAATGCCTGAGGAAGAAGAAGTAGCAGATGAGCCCCAATAGGCACTTGTACCTATTTATGAGGAGGTACCTATTGCAAATGTGATTGTAGAGGGTCCTGAACCTACTGAATGTGTTGGTCCCTTGAAAAGGCTTTGGTTAAGTTTAAAGGGGGGGGGGGGAGGGGAGTTGAATAAACTTAACACTTAAAACTTTTTGGATTTAACAAACTCAAAGAATGTCGTGCAGAGCCTTATTGACCGCTTCAAGCATCGCCAAGAGTGGTCTGCGACAATAGATGTTACTGGATTTGTTGCAGCGGAATATATTCAAATTAAGCCTTGTAACTTACTGTTAAAAAGATGATACTAAGCATTAGATACACAGTAGTGTAAGTGTGTGATTCAGTTGCTAGTTTCAGTAAGTTGATGTGATCAGTATACTAAATGCATAAATTAAATGCAGAAAGTAAGTAGGCAATTTTTATAGTGGTTCCAGGTGGTGTAATCATGTTAGTCCACTCTTCTCCTGTGATGTTGGAGGAAATTCACTAGAGATCTTTGAGGTTGCAGTTACAAAAATCTCTAAGCTATCTGTCCTTTACCAATGACTATGGCTTCACAAACTGAATAATTGAAATAGGTAGGATTTCTACTCCAAAGTGTTCCACTGGTCCTTGAAGGGTAGGATTGCCTCTTCACCAGCTCCACCACAAACAACAGTTCTTGACACCTAAGTGCTTCTCTGTCTTCAGCAGGTTTCTTGTAAAAGAAAGGTTGAATCAAGTGAATGATTCAGTTATCAGCAACTTGATCAGGATGAAATGATCAGCAGCTTGATGTCTTCAAGTGTGTGAACTTAATGTAACTTGATAGCAGGTTACACTTGAAGAGTTTTCTGGATCAATAGCTTTAAGCTTAGTGATGTTAGTAGGGTGATTTTCATTGATAAAAACTTGATAGCTTCGTATGGATTATGTGTGGTTCATCACTTGTATCTGAATTAGGAGTCTTCTATTTATAGGTGAGAATCCTGTGACTTATGTTTGAAATTCAAACATAGCCATTTCAGATTTATCTCCATCTTGACTTGCTTTCTGTCTCTCAGACATAGTAATCGACTTTGTCGATTTGCTTTTGTCGCCAATCATCTGTCCACCCTTTGACTTATGTCCATTGGTTAATCCTCTGAATCTTTCCAATGTTCTTTTCATCTTGGCCATTGATTTGTTGACAATATCAAGGCTTGTAATCCATCCATATCCTTGTAATCTTCCAATGTAACCTTTGATTAAATCGAGATTTATACTCAGCAGATATCTGACTTATTTTAGCCTGCTGATGTACATATCTGTCAGCTGGCTAAAGTCTGCTATGTTTCAATAACATTTCAGCTGACTGCTTTTTATCTAACTTTTTATTATGAATTTAGAGTACACCATTTTGAGCATAACTAAGTTCCAATCAGCACTTCACATATGCAACTTAGACCTTGTACACAAGATATATTTAATCAGTTTAGGTCATCACACACTTCCATAAATTCAGATTCCATATCCTTGACTTTAAGTACTAAGTTTAATCCCTTAGCCTTCAATAACTGAGTTTGATCCATCAGCCTTCAGTCTTCAGCATGTTCCTAACTAGTCTACTGACCTAGTTACCTTAATTACAATGATTGTTTGATGAAACCTATACAAAGATCAAACTCTAATAAACCTATACATTTGATCTAGACATCTTTTTGCCTTGGCTCTATAATAGCTAGTCTGACACTCATCATTAACACTTAAAATATGTCCAACAATTTCCCCTTTTTTAGTGATGATGCCAATACCCTCCTTACAGCAAAGCAAAAAGATAAAAACAAAAACAGAACAAACTTAGCCATTTCTCATTATAATCAAATTTGTTCAAACTTATTACAAACTCGGATCAGCAGAATGAAATAAGCAGTGTAAGTGTGCTGATCTAGTTTCTGTCTTTGTCTTGTTCCTTCTTCTCATAGAACTCCTTGACTTTTCTGACTACATCCACCATCCATTTATTTTCTATTGGGGAAAAGTCAACCCAAGTATTCAGCTATTTCCACCACTTCTAGGCTTCAGGTAAAGTTAACCTTATGTTGTGAACATCGAAGCCTTGTCTCATGTAAAAATGTTTGAATTCATCCGGTGAAACCCTTGCTGATTGGGCAGTTCCCACTATTCCTCTTCCACCTCTATAAGAAGCTCTCAGTGCCTTCACCCTTGTTTCCCAAAGTTTCTGTCCCTATAAGGAATTTAGTCCCTCATGAAATCCCATGTGATGATAGGGTCTCTTCCTTCCATTGCATAGCTTCTTATACTCTTTCAGGAGGTCATCAGTCAATTGAATCCTGCCAGGTACAAGTTTCCTGAACTCATTTGTATCATCCTCCCATCTCTTTTTAGCAAAAATTCTTGCAGCATCCTTTGCTTCTGCTGTAAGGCCCTCTTCCCCCTTATTGACATCATCAACAAACCGGGACAGTAGACCATGAACACTCTCCTGTGTGATCACTAAGTTAGCAAGTTGACCTTCCATAATCTCTATCCTTGGGTCAACTGCAGTGATCCTTCCTTCCATAGTTTGTTCCAGCAGATTGATCCTCTTAGTAACCTTAGGATCCAATGCAGCAGGTTGAGGTGCTTTAGTAGGGTGAGCCACATCAGGCTTGGGTGCCTTAGCAAGCTTGTCAAGCTTTTTGTGAAGTGCAGTAAACTGTTCATTCAAGTGTTTATCCCTATTTGCAATGATTTGTTTTATATCTCTTACATCTTTGGTTAGGTCGGCAAGAGCATATTGAGTGGAAGTGATGTTGGAAGCAACTGTTTCAGTAGTTCTTCCTCTATTTTTCACCAGATTCATCAAGTCTTCAAATCTTTGTTCCTGTCTATTCAGTTGAGTCCTTAACTGTGTAATATCATCTCTTACTGCCCTCAACTCTTTCAAATCATGTGCTGGTACTGCACCAGCCACACCTCCAGCCATATGTCCAGCAAAATCATCAGCAGGCTCTTCAACCTTATAGTTTTCCCTTGGTATGCTGACGACCATGGCTCTTGTCCTATCCCATCCAGCAGGTGCAGGACCTTCTTCAATCACATCTCCAAAGATGTCTTCAAAAATAGGGTCTTGTGCAGGTTGAGGTTCCAAAATATGTGCGTCCTCAAAAATTGGTACATGTGCCTGTTGAGGTTCATCAGCAACTTGTTCTTCCTCAGGCATTTGAAACTCCTCTCACTGAAGTCATAATCCAACAGCTGTTCATCATCATCAATAATAGTCTACTGACTATCTTTACCTTCAGTAGCCTGTACTGCAACTGTCTCTTCAGAATGTGCAGGGGATTCCTCCAATCCCATTAATAGTTCCAACCTTTGTCCTAACACTGTTTGTTCCTCAATGATTAGGACCCCCTGTTCTGACCTGTATTCAGGTGTTGTTTGTAACTCAGCAACCTGAACCACCTCTTCAACTGAAATATGAGGAAATATAGCCAGATTTTCTCTAAGACTCCTCTATCATCAGCAACCTTCTGTAATTGATCTGTAACTTGAGATAAGGTTGCCGGAGTGTCAAAACACTCCTGATACTGAGCTGAGTCCTCAGAACATTCATCAGCTTCTTCAAACACAACAACTTCATGAAGTGTAAATATTATGGCCTCTTCCAGGGATGTTGCTATTGCAAGATGCCTCTCTAAATCTCATTGAAAGTAGCTCCCAGCTCTTCATTCAGCACATCAGTCTGTTGATCCTCAGTAGACTTGGCACCTTCAGCAGGCTGATCTGCTACAAGTTCAGTGGACTCTGGTCCAGTTTCTCCAGTTGATCTATCTTTAACCACTCCACTGGACTCCCCTAGATACATAGGATGATCATCATCAGAGTCCACTGGACTCCCCTAGATACATAGCAACTTGTTCTTCCTCAGGCATTTGAAACTCCTCTCACTGAAGTCATAATCCAACAGCTGTTCATCATCATCAATAACAGTCTACTGACTATCTTTACCTTCAGTAGCCTGTACTGCAACTGTCTCTTCAGAATGTGCAGGGGATTCCTCCAATCCCATTAATAGTTCCAACCTTTGTCCTAACACTGTTTGTTCCTCAATGATTAGGACCCCCTGTTCTGACCTGTATTCAGGTGCTGTTTGTAACTCAGCAACCTGAACCACCTCTTCAACTGAAATATGATGAAATATAGCCATATTTTCTCTAAGACTCCTCTATCATCAGCAACCTTCTGTAATTGATCTGTAACTTGAGATAAGGTTGCCGGAGTGTCAAAACACTCCTGATACTGAGCTGAGTCCTCAGAACTTTCATCAGCTTCTTCAAACACAACAACTTCATGAAGTGTAAATATTATGGCCTCTTCCAGGGATGTTGCTATTGCAAGATGCCTCTCTAAATCTCATTGAAAGTAGCTCCCAGCTCTTCATTCAGCACATCAGTCTGTTGATCCTCAGTAGACTTGGCACCTTCAGCAGGCTGATCTGCTACAAGTTCAGTGGACTCTGGTCCAGTTTCTCCAGTTGATCTATCTTTAACCACTCCACTGGACTCCCCTAGATACATAGGATGATCATCATCAGAGTCAGATGATGAAGAATCATCACTGTCAGGTGTGTACTTGGGATCCTTGAACATGATTTTTGCACTTTGTCATCCTTCTTCCATTAGCTCCATCAGCCTTATTTGCAGCATGGTTGTATCAACCAATTCTAGAAGGTTTTCCACTCCCAACTGATCAAAAGCCCATTCCTCAAAACCACTCATTGGATCTGCAGCTGGCTTTTGCCTTTTGTAGAAACCAAACTTCCATTGAAAGTATTTCTGAATAATTTTGAAGTTGGGATATACTCTTTCTTTCTTTGATTTCTTTTCCCTCCTTTCATATGGCATTAAGGGCTTTCTTGGAGCAGATTGCTCAGCTTTTTGTCCCCCAAAGGCTTCGACAAGATGAGTCAATGTCTCTTTGGCAGATACAAATAGGTCAGTAGGTTCTTTAGGTGGTACATTTGTCCCTACTACCTCCAACTATTCCACACTAGGTTCCCCCTAACTTTTATGCATATCAGTAGGGTCTGCAGCAGTGTGTTCTTCCCCTTGAGTTGTAGCACCACAGCAGGGTCAGGAACATGTTCAACAATTTCCACAGCAGGGTCAGGTACAGCAGTGTGCTGTGGTTCTTCAACTTGTTGCTCAACAAAAACATTATCATCCTCAGTAGGCTCAACATCCTCTTCTTCTAATTCTCTTTGTTCCTCCAAGACTCTTAGCTCTTTGCCTATACCATGAGCTTTCTTCTTACAACCTGTTTTCTTCTTTTTGCAGGTTGTTCTTCACTTCAGCAGCTTTTCTTTTTTCTTTTTTCTTTTTTTAGCTGTTCTCTCAAAATCTCAGCAGTAGTTTTCTTTGTAGCTCTAGCAGTCTCCGTAACCTCAACTTCAACTGGAACTTCAGTAGATTCAGCAGGGTCTACTGATTGCTGCCTTGTCTTCTTAGGCTTTAAAATCTCAGTTATCTTTCTTGTATCAGCAGCCTTTCTTTTCTGTGCAGTTTTCTTAGGTGCAGCAGGTTGTGCTACTTGTTTAACCTACCCATCACCATTGTCATCATATCCATCTTTGTCACTCTCTGTCCTTCTAGCATCTACATCTTCTTCATCATCCAAACCAGGGATGAGATAACTGATTTCCGGCTTATATCTGGACTTGTTGATTTTTGCCGGAGCAACATCAGCAATCTTGAAATGGGTCCGTAGGGCCAGCACCATCAAACCCAAAGGCAGTGTTTTGGACTTTCTGGTCCCATCTCTGTCCTCTGTTATCACCTTCTTCATGTATTGGACAAAGAATCCGGCCCAATCAAACTTCATACTCTTGCAAATGATTATCAACATGTCAATCTTGGGTCCAGACAATGTGTCAAGGCTTCCACTGAATCCAAGAATGTTTTTAGCAATAATCTTGCTCAGTAAATTATACTCTATTTTGATATCCTTCACATTGATACTCAGTGATGATTTTATTGATTTGTTGGTCTTTATTGCATCAACAAACTCCAATCTAGACAGCTCCATTGATTCAGGATTGGTAGGAGCACCATTTCCACGTCCAAATCCGAATACTTCCCTCAATAAGTTTGAGGAGATTTCAATCTCATGGGCATTAACAGTGGTAGTAAATGACTCTCTATCATCTCTAATCACTATATTCCTCCAAAAATTTGTAACAATTGTATAAGAGATGTTTTCCAATCTCAGATTCAGAACATCCTCTAATCTTGCATATCTTCTGATTTGTCTACCAATATTGATAGCTAGCTCAGTCTTGTTAGCATCAACAACGAACCCTCTAACACCTTGGCTCGTTCCAATGTGAACATCACCTTTATCCGCCATTAGAAATTTGAGAAAGATGAAGAGAAAGCTTTGTAAATCCGTGTTCACACTTTGTATATTCAGAGAAAATAGATCTGAAAATTTGTATGTATCATCTGAGTATATGTCGGTATATATAAGGAAAGAAAGTGGGTAGTAACTCTTAGGAAAGTACTGTACACGTACTATAGCATTTAACCACGATTAAGGTTGGAATAAATGTGATGTTGCCACGTGTCCCACTAACTTAGTCCATAAAGAGTTGTAACCGTTGGATATGGTAACCGCAGTTATAAAGGATAAGAATAATATCTAATTACTGTTGACTTTCATTTAAGTTTGACTGTCTTGTAACGTATATTCTAGTAGACTTGATCTTCAGTAGAGTTGGGTAATCAGCCTGCTGACAAGGATGGCTCAGCAGCCTGCTGATAAATCACTCTGCTGATCTATAAACACTTTAGTTTTGTCCAACAGATAATACAAGATAAAGTTTAACACCAATGATTGATCTGTCAAGTGAGCTCACCCAACAGGACAAAGACCAATCCCCTTGGCAACTTCATTTGCTCAATTTTCCAAACTTCTTGAAGTACATGGAATTGTTGATACCAATGACTAGTCTGCTAAGTGAGCTGACCCAACATAGCAAAGACTAATCCCCTTGGTGAATTCCAGTACACTGCTGATTATTTGTATCTCAGTCAACTTTTATGATGCCAAGTTAAGTTCTTAACTTAGAAAATCTTTCACTTTCCAATGGTTTTGTAAATATGTCAGCAAGTTGATCTTCAGTAGGAATGTAAAGAACCACCACATCTTTCTTCTCCATATGATCTCTTATAAAGTGATGTCTCACATCAATGTGCTTGGTTCTTGATTGCAAAACATGATTTTCTGTGATTGCAATTGCACTTGTGTTGTCACACATTATAGGAATTTCTCTTTCTTCAATTCCATAATTCCTTAACTGTTGTCTTAACCATAGTATTTTTGCACAGCAGCTTCCAGCAGCAATATATTCAGCTTCAACAGTGGAAGTTGATATTGAATTTTGTTTCTTACTGAACCAGGAAATCAGTCTATTTCCCATCAACTGACAGGTTCCTGTGGTGCATTTTCTATCAATCTTGCATCCAGCATAATCAGAATCTGAGTAGGATATAACTTTGAAGCTTCCATCTTTTGAATACCATATCCCTACTCCTAATGTCTCGTTTAGATACTTGAGAACCCTTTTGACTGCAGCTAAGTGACTTTCCTTTGGTTTAGATTGAAATCTTGCACAAACACCTACAACAAAGGATATATCAGGTCTGCTGGCAGTGAGGTACCACAGACTGCCTATCATCCTTCTATATAAAGTTTGATCAACATCTTTGCCTTCTTTATCTTCATCCAATATGATGTTGGTACTCATAGGAGTTGATACTTTGGTTCTATTTTCCATGCCAAACTTCTTCAGCAACTCCTTGGTATATTTAGTTTGATGAATGAAGATTCCATCTTTCATTTGTTTGACTTGTAATCCCAAGAAGTAGTTCATCTCTCCTATCATACTCATTTGGAACTTGCTTTTCATGAGATTAGCAAAATTTTCACATAGCAAATCTTTTTCAGAACCAAAGATTATGTCATCAACATAAATCTGTACCAGCAGGGTGCTGTTCCCTTCATTGATTCTGAAAAGAGTCTTGTCAATGGTACCTTTGGTAAAACCATTGTCCCACAAGAATTGAGATAGGGTTTCATACCATGCACTTGGTGCTTGTTTCAAACCATAAAGTGCTTTGTTGAGTCTGTACACTTTATCTTCTTGATCTTTAACTATAAAACCAGGAGGTTGCTAAACATAAACCTCTTCTTCTAGAATGCCATTTAAGAATGCATTTTTGACATCCATCTGGTATACTTTGAAGTTTTTATAAGCAGCATATGCCAAGAATAATCTTATAGCTTCCAATCTTGCAACTGGGGCATATGTCGCATCAAAATCTATTCCTTCAGCTTGAGAATAGCCTTTTGCCACTAGTCTGGCTTTATTCCTTATAATGGTACCAGATTCATCCAATTTGTTTCTATATACCCATTTAGTTCCAATTACATTTGCATGATTAGGCCTTTCCACTAGTGTCCAAACTTGGTCTATTTCAAACTCATTCAATTCTTCTTGCATAGCAATCATCCAATCTGGATTAGATATTGCTTCTTCAAGAGCTTTAGGCTCCATTTGAGATAGAAAACAAGTAAACATTGCTTCCAATTGTCTTGTAGTCCTTACACCTTGCTGTATGTTACCAATTACTTGTTCAGCAGGGTGATCCTTCTACCATTGTAAATCATGATTTATTTGATTTACAGGAGCTTCATCTTTAGTAGGCTCTGCAGTTGCTTCAGTAGGGGGTTCAGCAGATCCTTGAACTGCTTCAGTTGTTGCATCAGTAGTGTTACCAGCAAGTTCTTCAGCAGGGGCAGAGTCAGAAACTTTTAAGTCATTTATCCTTTCCAAAACATCAACTTCTGGATCAGTGACTTAGAGATTTTTAGCATGTTCTGAAACTTCATCTTCCATTCCTGTGAACTTTGGTTCATCAAATACAACATGTATTGATTCTTCATGTTTCAATGTCCTTTTATTTAGTACCCTGAATGCCTTGCTGACAGAAGAATATCCCAAAAAGATTCCTTCATCTGATTTTGGTTGGAATCTCTTCAATTGCTACTTATGATTCAAAATAAAACACTTGTTTCCAAATGGATAGAAATAAGATATATTTGGTTTTCTTCCATTCCATATCTCATAAGGTGTCTTCAGCAGCTTTTTGTTCACTTAGGTCCTATTTTGTGTATAGCATGCTGTATTTCAGCCCAATATCTTTCAGGTAGTAATGCTTCACAAATCATAGTCCTTCCTGCTTCTTTCAAGGTCCTGTTTCTTCTCTCAGCAACCCCATTTTGCTGAGGTGTACCAGCAGCATCTAATTGATGCAACACACCATTTTGCTCACAATATTCTCTTATGACTTTATTGAGAAACTCAGTACCCTTGTCTGATCTGATCTTCACTACTGTCAAACTCTTCTCATTTTGCAATCTCTTCAAAAGTTCAGGCATCTTTTGAAGAGTTTTACTTTTCTTGTTCATGAATACTACCCAAATGTATCTTGAATAATCCTCCACAACTACCAGAGTATACTTCTTCCCTATTATACTTGTTGGTGTTACTGGTCCAATAGATCCATGTGCATTAGCTCCAAAACTCTTTTTGTTGATTGCTTAGTCTTTGACTTGAAGCTTGACTTGGTTTGTTTACCTTGCTGACATGCATAACATATAGCATCCTTTTTGAATGTGATCTTAGGCAAACCAATCACCAACTTCTTTTTCAACAAATGATTAATATCATCAAAGTTAAGATGATTCAACTTCTTATGCCACAACCAATTCAGTTCTGACTTAGTATGCACAATCAGGCATGTTTCTGGAATAGCAGTAGACCAATCCACAACATACATGTTTTGTTGTCTTCTATCAGCCAACACAACTTGTTCACCTCTTTCACTAATGACAATACAGTTGCCTTTGTCAAAAGTGACCTTGTAACCCATGTCACAAAATTGTCCAGTACTCAGTAGGTTGTAGTCCAGTCTTTCCACAAATGCAACATTCCTGATAGTTAATCCATTCCTCACCAATGTACCATATCCTCTTGTGTAACCTGGTGTGTTCTTGTTGCCAAAATTCACTCTTGGACCATCATTTGCCACATAATTTGTCAAACAGTGCTTATTCTTTGTCATATGTCTGGAACATCCACTGTCAAAGTACCAGACACCCTACAAAACAAAGTTAATGTATTTTAGGTACCCAAAACTGTTTGGGTCTATAGTGGTCAGTGGTAAGCATGACCCTTGGAAAATTTCCATAAGGTCTTCTTTGAAAAGCATTGCACTTTTGTTCATATATGTCTCTTACATTTCCATAAGATCTAACATGTGGTTATGTAGGATTCACATATGCTTTCTGGCCTTTTGGTACATAATGCTGTTTGAAGTGATTTCTATTGTTACAAGCACTGGCATAATCATAGGTTTGCTGTATGTTAGGAGCAGCCCTGTAATATGGAGTCTGCTGAGGTCCCTGCTGAGGTCTTGAATAAGTCCTTTGTTGAGTCCTCTGCTGATTCCATTGCTGAGGTTTTACCCTTGCATTATGGTTATGATTGTTGCTTCTAGTAGTAGGGTAGGAATATTCCAATCATCATCAGTAGGGAACAATCTACCTTTACCCCTGAGATAAGTATCCCTAGAATGATTAACATTTTTAGGTTTAGGATTCTTATCCTTGGAATATTTCTGATTTTTGCCCTTTTGTGGTCCAACAGACTTAGTAGCAAGTCTTCTATCAGTAGGTCTAGAAGGTCCATCAGTCCTACTTTTGGATTTACCCTTTTTGTTAGGTAATGTTGACCTTTTTGACTTCTGATTTTTCTTTTTTGAAGTCTTCTCACTAGGCTTTACTGCCTCAGCAACCTTTTTGGGAATTGGATCTTGTGCAGGCACAAACTTAGGACCAATTCTGGTTCTAGGTTCAGTAACCTTACTAGATCCACCCTTATTAGATTGTTGAGTTCCAAATCTAAGGCCAGTGGTGGAAATAGATTGTTCAGCAGATTCAGCAGCTACTGAATGTACAGCAGACTTATGCTGATTTTGGTCAAAATCTTTTTCCTTTTCTTTGAGAGTTCTTAATTCAACTTTTAACCTTTCAACTTCTGTTTGAAGAGCTTCTTTTTCAGCCTTCACAATCTCATAACCAGACTGTATTTCCCTGAGTTGATTATGATGGCATCCAAAGTTTCTTCATTTTCAGAATTTTTAGGATTTCAACCACAAGTTCATTCACAATCACTTTCAGCAGGAGTATTTATGGATACAGAATTGTATACCTCCTCAGTCTCTTCCATATTTTCCATTATAGCATAATCATCCATATCAGCAACAAGTGCAGTATTCAGATTCATTTCCTTTTTCTGATTCAACTTCATAGCCTGATTCATCATCAGCAACCGCTGCTTTCTTGCCAGGTCTTCTTTGCTGATTCTTGTTCTTCAGTAGGTCTTGACAATCAGGTCTGAAATGTCCAGGATTCTTGCAGTTGAAGCACATATAATCAGGTTCCTTTTTCTGTTTTAGATCAGGACAGTCAGGTTTGAAGTGTCCTGGTTTCTTGCAATGAAAACACAAATAATCATTGTCTTTCTTGGATTCTTCCTTCTTCTTTTCACTTGATTTCTTTGTGAAATTACTTGGAGAACCCCTTCCTGTATTCATCATTTTGATTTTCTTGCTCAGTAGGACTATTACCTCTTGCATTTCATCCAGTAGATCTTCTTGAACACTTGATTATTCTTCTTTATGTGTAGCAGCAAATGCAGTGGTGTTTGGTTCTTCCTTTTCAGTCTCTGGAGCAAGTTTCTTACTGAATTCATAGGCCTTGAGATCTGAAAATAACTTGAAGGTGTCTTCTTCATGTAGTCTCCTGGACTCTTCTATAACAGTAACCTTCATTTACCAAACTTCCTTTGATGGTAGTGCTTCCAAGATTCTTGTGTTGATCTCTTCTTTTGTATACACTACATTCAGTAGGGTGAGTTCATCCAAGATAGCATTGAATCTTTATTCCATTTGTTCAATGGTTTCATTTGATTTCATTTTGAAATATTGGAACTTCTTTTTGGCTACACTCACCTTGTTTTCTTGATAGCATCAGTGCCTTCACAGATTAGTTGTAACTTATCCCAAAGTTCCTTTGCAGTCTTGCTGTTTATGGTGATTTTCTATGATTTATATCGTTCTATTTCGTAACAATTTTCCTCTATACTCTGATGTTTTGCATAGGAAGTGAACGTTTATTTGATTTATTTAGCAAGTGATGTTTGGAATGGTTTAATCGCAAAGTTGTTTGAATTATGAGATTTTATTGTTGATTTTTTTTTTATCGATTTGAATGATTTTACACTTTGCAATGTTTTTCATATCTTGTAGATACACGAATTTGGCTTAAAAGAGGTTTAAAAGATGTTCAAGTGAGGATTTACATGGAAGAAAAAGGATAAAGATGAAGTCGGAAAAAGATAGAGATGAAAACCGGATTTGAAGTAAACTGAACGAGCGTCTGAAGCTCCGTCCAGATGGACGGGCTTTTGAGGAATTGGACGGGCGTCCAGGAAGAAATAGTGGATTCAGAGTATTGAGATTTTTGCTGAACGAGCGTCCAAATTTACATAGGACGGGCGTCTGACATGACTCGGCCCGACTCTAAGATTTTATGCAGAATGGACGGGCGTTCAAGATTCTGGACGAGCGTCCATGCGCCGACCTAGCAGAAACCGACTTAAAAATCTATAAATAGTCGCGTTTTCTGAACCCTAAAAGAGAGATAATTACATTAGGCGGCCACAAAACCCTTAGGGGCGATTTTTCTGTGTTCTCCACCCTTGATATACAACTTTTATGCTTTTGATTTCCTAGATAAATTTCTCCCATTTTATGTACTCCCTAGAAGCTATTTCGAGTATTCAAGCAATGCTTAGAGGCTAAAAGATTTTGGAACAAGCGTTGTGAAGCCATTCTATCAACACTTTGATTACACCTTTGGATTATCTTGTGAGTTTTTATCAAAAGTTGAATCTTTATTATGTTTTACATGTTTTTATGCAATTTGAATAGAGAGATCCTTGCATGTTTGATGTTTAATGTTGATGAGAATCATGATTAAACCCTAGATCACCATAGTGAAGATTAGATCTTTAATCTAATTAATGAGAGTTGTTAGGTTGAATTTCTAGATTCGAGATTGAGAAATTTCACTCATTGGATATAAAAGCGTTAATCTTTAGGATCGAAAGATAAAAGATTGATAGACGAACTTTTCTAAGAGATTAGGAGCTCATACCTTTGTTAGGTGAATCACAACTTTTATTAAAAATCACTAGCTAATCTAGAGGGGAAATTGAATGTTATAGAATTGGTGGATCATTGCTTGTTCGTTTTTAAATTCATTGATAAAAATCGTTTGTACTTGAATTGCTTAGCTAAGTTATAACTTTTTACTGCATGTTTAGGTTTTAGAATAGATTATTTTAGATAATTTGGTTCGTAATCACGTTTCCTGGCTTTAGATTTCTAATCTTCTACCCAGTTTACTTTTGTTATTTTCGTTTTTAGTTTGTTACGTGTTAATCGTTTTTATTTTCTATTAATTTTAGTAATAGTAGTTGTGACATCCTTAGGTTAGTTAGATAAAAACTAGGTAAACAACCTCGATTCCCTGTGGACTCGACTCCGGTATTAACCTCTATACTACGATCCCTGCACTTGGGGTAAACCGGATTTATTTTATTACTTGTTTATTTTTCATTAGATAAAATCCGAGACAAGTTTTTGGCGCCGTTGGCGGGGACTTCGGTACGGTTGTCTAGTTTTTTTTTTTTTTTTAAACTATGTTTTCTGTTTCTGTTTTCTGTGCTGGTTTCCAAACGGGCGTCCGGAGTAAGTGGACGCCCGTCCATCTAAAAAGAGCCAACTCGGTACTGTTTGGGGGAAATCAGACGAGCGTCTGGCTTGCCCCAAACTGCCGTCTAGTTCTTCAGGCAGACGCCCGTCCGGATTAATTGGACGCCCGTCTGTCCTCCTGTTTTTATTTTTTTTTCATAGTTTTTAACTTTTAGTTTTTAGTTTAGACAACTTGATTTTGGTTTCGGTTTATGCAAACTCAAAGTCAAAAGGGGCCACTGCTTTACACCCCTGACCTCGAACGAACCATAGTCAGACCAAACAGGCGAAGAGTCCGTCCTGCGGTTCTTCCCGACGAAGGGAGTATGACCGATCAAGATCTCGAATGAAATCTATCAATAGAAATCGAAGAAATCATCATTATGGCTGCAGATGATAGACGTACGTTGGCTGACTACGCCATGCCTGGTGAAGTCAAGGTCAACCCGGCAATTGTTTTACCCGCCATTAATGCACCAAATTTTGAACTCAAACCCGGTCTTATCCAAATAATTCCACACGCATCCATCTTTCATGGTTTCGAATATGAGAATCCTCACACTCATGTACACACATTTCTGGAAATATGTGGTACAACTCGCATACAAGGGGTAAATGAGGATGCAATAAAATTGAAGCTATTTCCGTTTTCCTTGAAAGAGGAGGCGAAAGAGTGGTACAACTCTGTGCCTGCCGAGTCCATTACCACCTGGGCCGAACTCGAGAAAGAGTTCCTGAGTCAATACTTCCCACCATCCAAAACAGCCCAGTGCCTAAGTGAAATTTTCACTTTTTATCAAAAGGAAAACGAATCGTTCTTTGATGCATGGAAGAGATTCAACGCTCTTCTTCGTAAATGCCCTCACCACGGTTTGGACTTGCAGAGGCAAGTCAACACATTTTTCAGTGGATTGACCGAGCTCACGAAGGGTATGGTCAATAGTTCTTCTGGAGGGGCATTCTTGAGGAAAACACCTGCAGAGGGGTGGGCATTATTTGAGGATATTGCCAAATACAACTATGCCCCCTCGTCTCATTCTATCCAGGCACCTCCTCCTCCTTCTCCTCCTACGGTCAAGGAGGTAAATATGAAAAATTAGATTGCCATGCTGCAACAGCAGGTGGCTGCTCTTTCAATGTCTCCAAATCCAACGAATCGGAATCTATCATTCCCACAGAACCCTCAAGTTCTGTTTTGCGAAAATTGTTGTCAAACTGGCCAAATGGTTGGCCAGTGTCAATTTATTTCCCCTTCGAACTATCAAGTTAATGCGGTCCAGAATCAGGGACAGTATAATCCAGTCACATGCCAGGCATGTGATAATGTGGGGCACACTGCTCGTTTCTGTCCTATGAATGGACAGAATGCTGAAGTTAATGATTTCCTTGGCTAGCAAAATCAGAGATTTAACAATCAGTTCTCTGGCCAAAGCAATCTTCAAAACCAAGGTTTCCATCAGAATCAAAATCTCAATCAAAATTTGAATTTTAACCAGAATAAGAATTTCAATCGAAACCCAAGCTTCAATCAGAACCTGAACATGAATTTTTCCAATACAAATCAGAGGTTCAATCAAAATTGGCCAATTCAAATCATGCGTTTCCGAATCTTTCCAGCCAAACCAACCCGCAGAACTTTCAGAACACTCAAGGCCCCTCTCACTCTAATGATCTTGAAGCTAAACTGGAGGAGCAGAATAATAATATCCAATCCCTTCAGAGCACAATAAAGAGTCTTGAGAGGCTGATCGGGCAAATGGCTGGCCAACTAGCTTCCAGGCCCTCGGGCAATTTGCCCGACTTTTACGGAGAAAAATCCTAAGGGTGGTCAGGTAGCTCAGACCGATTTGAATCATAGCCAGTGCACTGACCTAGTTCCTTCAATTCCCTATGGTAAAGAAGAGGCCAGTGCCATGAATCTCAGATCAGGTACTCAACATAGTGGCCCCCCGAACCAGGGAAACCACTAACCCCTCCTGCCAGTGATGAGGCAGGAGGGGAAATCGAGCACCCATGTTTCCCTTTTCTGCAAGAGAGTACTCAGGTGGCTGATCCCCTGAGAAATGAAGAATCAAGTGAGAGTCAGGTGGCGGATCCCCTGACTAGTAAAAGAAGTGAGAAAGTGGTGAGGTGGAAAGATTTGGAAGATAAAGCTGTCAGTTCATCCTCGAAGAAAGTCTTTTCTGAGAGTGATTTAAAGAAACTACCATTTCCACCTATAAAAAGCAACATCTCCTTGCATGAGGACAAGAAATATGAAAAAGTGCTTAATCTTCTGAAAAATACTCAGGTTAATCTTCCATTATCTGATGTTTTGGTTGAAATGCCTAAGTACACTAAGTTCATCAAGGATGTTGTTTCTTCTAAGAAGAAGTTAGAAGACATGGATCGGTTGATTGGTGAGAATTTCTCTGTGATAAGTTACCAAGATCTACCAATCAAGAGGGGTGACCCTGGGAAATTTGTGCTCACATTGCTGATGGGAGGCCTAGTCTTCCCGAACTCTTTATGTGACCTGGGTGCATCCATAAGTCTGATGCCATTGTCTGTATGTAAACAACTTGGATTGAATGATCTTTTAGAACCCACAACCATGAACCTACAATTCGCTGATAGATCTTCCAAGAAAGCTGCGGGGATACTAAAGGACGTATTAGTTCAAGTTGATAGATTTACTTTTCCGGTTGACTGGTACGTCCTAGACATAGAAAAGGATGAGAATGTCCCCTTGATACTTGGAAGACCTTTTCTTTCTACAGCAAGAGCCCTCATTGACTGTGAAGGTGGGAAAGTGACCATACGAGTCGGTGATCAGGAGGTGAGCTACAGTGTCTCCAAAGCTATTCAGAGACCCTCTGATTATCCAACCGGCTTCTCCATTGAGGATATGTCAGATGACTTTAATGATTCCATGGAAAATCAAGTCATGGCTGTTGAGACTAAATATGAGTGACTAGTTGAGAATTTGAATAATCGTGGTTGGGTGAATCTAGAACAATTAGAAGCTGAGTTTAATAAAGTTTCGTTGAAAGGAGAAGCTTTAGCAGTAGGACCACTAAGTAAACTCAGTGATGTTGAGTTGAAAAGTGGAGATCTTAAATCGAGTTTAGAAGAACCCCTGCAGATCCGTGCATGAAGCCGTTGCCTAAGCATCCAAATATGTTTTCTTGAGAGAAGGTGACAAGCTTCCGTTGATTATTTCTGCCAAGCTATACCGGTTGGAAGAGATGAAACTGTTAAACATTTTGAGAAAGAATGATAAAGCTTTTGGTTGGCAAGTGGGAGACATCAGAGGGTTATCTCCTGACTTATGCATGCACAAGATTAAAACTGAAGAGGGTGCCAAGTGTGTTAGATGACCCTGAGGAGGCTCAACCTCACATGCAAGAAGTAGTTAAGAAGGAGATTATCAAGCTTTTGGACATGGGTATTATTTATGCAATTGCTGACAGTGAATGGGTGTCCCCTACTCAAGTAGTTCCTAAGAAAGGAGGAATTACTATCGAGAAGAATGAAAAGGGTGAAGAAATAGCATTGAGGCTAGTAATGGGTTATAAAGTCTGTATCGACTACAGAAAACTCAATGAAGTTACAATGAAAGATCATTTCCCCCTTCCTTTCATTGACCAGATGCTAGAGCGTCTGGAAGGACATGCATTCTACTGCTTCCTTGATGGATATTTGGGATATTTCTAGATACCCATAGATCCAGTCGACCAAGAAAAGACAACTTTCACTGCCTTCTATGGTACATTCGCTACAGCGAATGCCATTTGGTCTCTGCAATGCCCCAGCTACATTCCAAAGGTGTATGCTGGCAATCTTTGATGGGCTGGTTGAAAAGTGTATGGAGATATTCATGGATGATTTCTCAGTCTTTGGTCAATCCTTCGATGATTGTCTTGATAATCTTGACCAGGTTTTATCCCGCTGTGTGGAAAAGAACTTAGTCCTAAACTGGGAAATGTGCCATTTTATGGTAGATGAAGGAATAGTTCTTGGCCACAAGATCCCCGCCAAAGGTATGGAAGTAGATAGGGCAAAAGTGGAGGCTATAGAGAAGATGAGTTTGCCTAGAAATGTGCACGAAGTGAGAGGTTTTCTTGGACACGTCGCTTTTTATAGGAGATTCATTAAAGACTTTTCCAAGATAGCCAAGCCCCTATCTACCCTACTCAAAGAAGATGTTGTTTTTTTATTTTGTTTGAGGAGCTTAAAAGTCAGTTGATTTCTGCACCGATTCTTATCTCTCCTGACTGGAATCTACCCTTCGAGCTTATGTGTGATGCATTGCGTCGATGTGTGCGTGATCATCTTACGATAAAATGGATGGGATGACCCGCTGACTCGTGCTTGTGAATTTGACCGGGTCAAATTCTTGAGAATATGATCAATTCTCTCATCGAGAGAATCTTGGCGTGTCGATTCCGACTCGAGATACGCTTTTCCATATTTGTTTCCCCCAACCGTTTTGAAGTGTTGTCATTTGTAGACACTAATACTACTACTAAATTACCAATATTGATATCCGATCTAGAAAGACTTATCCTAATATTTTGGTCAAGTCCACGTATTTTTAAAGCATGTGACTTTCAAATGACCGAGAGGTTCTCTTAAATCCACAAAGGATATAAGCCGCTGGCAGACCTCCTACCAAAGGTTCTTCTACGAATGAATTAAGGTATACGTTAGTCTTAAAAAAAAGGTCTTGAGAATGCCTTATCATATTGCTTTATGTGAATCCGTTATAATTCTTAGCTAAAAACCATACATTACGAATGAATTCGGATTCCGTTGTTAACCAGAGAAAGTCCAGGGAATCTGCCCCTATTTTTACGCTTTCTAACTTGAAATCTGGCAAGGCGGAGTGGTGAGGAGAGTTCAAGGTACAGTTGCAACTCTCTACTTGTGAAGTCACCATATACCAGCGGCTCAACTTTGCATTTTGAAAGTTTAAACTTTCCTATTCATTGTGAACTCTTTCCGATGTAAGTCAATTGCTCCTGCAACTGGGCACTGAGGACTCTCAATTGGTTTACTGAAGTGAAACCATTTAGATACCAAAACTCCATTCTGAGAATTCAGATTTCAAACCAACTCTTATAATCGAGGAATCATATACAAACCACTTTAAGACCTGGCCAGGTTATCAATCACCCGTAATTTGTAAAGTCCACAAAGAACCCTGATAGGTGGCTGGTTACAAACCCATCCTCCCAACTGCGTCTTGGATGGATTGACATTTACGATCTAGTAAGTATTTTATCAAAGAGTAATGCAACAACTAACTAATGTTGGGCGTGGTGCAGTTAAATGGATAATAACTACCTCTTACCAGGGTAACCGTACTCAAAGGTTTAAAGGCTGGCTTGCCTGGATTCTATCGAAGGCTTGGCAGCGTTCAGCGTCGGCTTTACGATCTCAAGAATCTTAAAACCACCCTTCACTCGTGACATTAAGATATTTCACGAGCGGTCACAATCTGACGTGTCATAAATCGTCCAGTCCTACGCTTGAAGCATTAAATGTAAATTGCTGTTCTGGATTTGGGGTGTGAACAGAATTCTCTCCTTATCCATAAACTCACTAGCATCTTACAGGTGAACTTCTCGGTTTACACATAATAATGTTAACCGTTGGTTTACTAGCAATTATCTTAATCAAGTTTAGCGATGTGTATTGTAGCATATCAATAACTATATAGGAACGAAGTCTGTGGTTTCTTCCTCGGTGAAAATCATTCCCTTATAAGGCGGGCGACATGAGTCCAAGACTGTCGATAGCCTGATTTTCGAGCATGGAATACTCTGTTCTCTCTCTGCTAATGGAAAACTCATCCTCTATTCTTTTGATAAAGCTAAATCACGTTTGAGTCATCTGTCGGACAAAATATCATCAAAAACTCATTTAAGCTTGTATCTCTCAACTAGACCCCAAAGGTCATGGTGAACAAGCTATATTACACTTCTAAATCTATTACCCTTTCCAGGTGGAAGGAAACTTAGTCATTGTTCCTTTGAGATAGTGTTCCCTGCATTTGGGAGATAGGAATCACATCAGCGATCAATGTCGGGTCTTATCTGCCAGGATATATGCACTGTTATGTGAATAACTGAAGGTCGCTTATCTTAATCCAGAAACCTTTTACCTTTAATAGATTTAGATGTGTTATAATTGTTGACTTTTCTTAGTGGTTATGGCTTTATCAAACAAAGTCAAGTCTTGGATTAAATGCTAAAAATGTCTGTATTCACTTTACATAGAAGGCAACAATATATCGAGTTGAAAGTGAATCCATTTGTTTCATGAATCTGTAAAGCAGAAAAATAAATTTACTACCGTGATATTCAAGATAGAATCGAAAATTCATTTTCACTTATATCACTCCCACTATTCTATTTGAAGTGCGCCCGTATTTACTCTGTGTCGTTAATGCACAACTTCCTTGTTCTTCCAAGAAACTAAGCTATCCAGTCAGAGTTACTCGAATTTATGAAAGTCAAGCTACTGTGATTCATTGGTTAGTGATGCAAAATCACTTTCATATCCTATACTTTCTTTAATTAATATTGGTTTAGCCTTAAAACTTTAGGTTAAGATGATTAACACTTATGGACATTCTTTCCCATTCTTAACTTTCCTTAAAAAGAAGCAGTCTTGAACTAGCAGTTCTTTAGAGTAGGACACTACTAAAGTAGACCATGGGATGTCTAATGAAAGTGTTACCCGGTGGGACTGATTTTCTAATAAATTAGAAAAACATAATATAAAAGCCTTCACTAGTTTATTGAAGATTTCCAAATACAAATCTAACTCTTGACACTTTAATTTTATGATTCTCAATTTTTCTATTAGAAAATTTCTGTATGAACACTACACAATTAAAATTCACTGGAAGAATTTTATAGCGTCAATCACCTTTCAAACTAACTCTCAGTTGTCTCTAGTTACCTTACGATTGACAAAAATGATGACATACTTATTTAAATCGCTTAAATTTTGAAGGCTCAAGAAGATATATCTCTTCCGAAAAAATTAATAACGTATGAAGATTAATATATACAACGTTCGATTATTTACCACTTTTAACGAAGTCATTTACTAATCAATTTTATGCTACTTGTGATCTAGCACTTGAGAAATATATACTTGATTTGTAAATAAAATTGTGGAGAAAATAAATCAAATCATCTGCTACTAAATTTTAGGAACATAAACTAAGTACTTTATAAATACATCACCTACCGTTCCAAAGATTTAATCTAATGCCTCGGTGCAGCATTTTTAGGGTAGGTCAAAGAGGTTTCGATTAATATTGACGATCAGATTGAGAATCGAACATCTCATTTGTGATGCAATCAATCACCTTTTTCTTTTCAGCTAAGGTACTACCAAAAATACCCTTTATGAGTGTGACCTAACATCTCTGCATTTTTAGGTAGACCCCGAGTCTGCCTTCTTTGGCGCTATAGGTCGGTCGGTGACTCCGGTTGAGTCACCGAAAATGCATCCTTTCGGAGACCAAGGCACTTGAATTTTGATAAGCGGTGAAGGCCTTCCTTGGTGGGCGAAATCAAAGCCGCACGGCGTCACCATTCTCTCCGTTGTGTGTCAGCGATGAGGCCGTGGGTCGGATGTCGCCTCTCCCGCTCGGCTCCCGATATTTTGAAAAAAGTGGTGGGTTTCACCAGATCACATTTTTGGACTTGATGTTACATTTAAGGAACAATAATTCCACCAAGCCCGAATGTTGTCGGTTATGTGGCTTCTCCACCCGACCTATTCGTTAGAACATATGCGCCGTCGGACGGATCAAGGGTAGTGAGCTCCGTTAAGCCGTAGTGGGCTCCCGGATGGCTCGACCATGCGAGATCCCTCGTGCAAGCGCACACGTGGAGAATTGAAGCTTCGATCGAGCCGTAGCTACCGTTGACCACCCAACCGTGGTTAAACCACTTTCGAACCTGTTTGCCGTGATTATCAATCGCCAAACATCAAACTTTCACGTAGACACTACAGACAGCGTAATGGAAATCTTGAAGTAGGGCTGGAATTCACCAAAGATCCAACACCTTAACCACGAGGTTTAGGATATTACTCCTTATGCTTTCTTGAGTGGGATTCACGAGAATCCATCACCCAACCTCGGCGATTGAAAAAAACCCGTGTTCCTCGGTTTTACCTAATTAATTTCTAATTAATATCAAACAATTAATTAAAACTAATCGTGTGTTATACATGCCTAACTAATTCCTCGAATTAATTTCTACATGTATGCATATGGAGTGTGAATTCATGATATGATGCATGTAAATGGCAATTTTCAGTTCTACTCATACAATCTACACATGTATACTAGTCACGGAAAATAAACTTGCGAGATGGACCGCTGACACCCCGTAACTAATCTATTCGAAAATAAATTAAAAGCATAATCACACTGTTAGGAATCTTCGGCGATCGGCATATCAAGCGAACTTGGATCGGGATGAAAATTTCAAGATCTGATCTTCATTCTTCGGACTTCAAGATGGACGGTCCGGATCAGGAGCTTTGACTTGTCAATCTTCCCCAGTGAGCCGCCCAACTTGCTACAAACGAACTCACAGCAGCGCATCGCTATACTTGCCGAGATCGATCGGGATGAAGATGAATCGATCGTCCTGAAAATTTTATATCACGTCCAAAACTCCATGATTATCTATCTGACCGGTCGGATTTTAATTTGAGCAGTCCAATTGTTCCAGAAAATCGAAGAAGTCACAATTAGGGTTTCTGTGAATCTGCGTTTTTCTGTTGCAGCAGCCACTTCGCAGCAACTAACGGGGAAACTCCAAACGGACTCTGATCGATACACCAAAATTTGTGGGATTGTTCACCCAACTTCCAATCTTGATTCTGACCAGGAGGATCTTCTTTTCTACTTGGCTCGATCAACGGGAAAAACGAAAAATCTAAACAGCTACTAAACAGATCTATTTTTGGAAATTAAAATTGCAATAAAATAAATTATATAATTTCCTATACTCATATGAACGAATTTTCGTGTCGTTCATATGATTTCTGATAGATCTAATGTAATTAAACGATGCCAGAGCCCCAATCCATTTCTTCAATCATAACAATTTTAATCACATCAATGCATAAAATAAGTAAAAAAAAATACTACATGCAATTCCATCCTTTAAATCGTTAAGCTTCGATTATTAATTTATATAAATACGTGGGCACCCGCACTTGCTACCACATGAAGGATGCAAGTTCTTAGATCTAGCCAAGTTAGATCTATACACGCGTGACCAGACGGATCACGATTTACATATCATAAAACATAGTTAAAGGACTTAAAACCTACAAGGGGTTAAAATTAAATTACCAATATCGGGAGATGCGCCCGATCTTCGATGTGTTCTCCAACAATGATTTGGTGGACACCCTTCTTGATACTCAAGCCTCCTTGATATACAACACTCAAGAAAAACTTAGAGTTCTTCCACAAAACACTACAGAGAAAGCTAATTATTTCTCTCTTTAAGTAGTAGTGGTAGTCAAAATTACACTATGAATTACCTTGAAATAACTCTCCTTTTATAGGAAGTAAATCCTTGGTTCTCCAAGTTTTAATTAATTAAATAAATAATTAATTAAACAAAATAAAAGATATTTTCCTTAATTACTAATTGTGACATGTATTGACCAATACTGGAAATCAAATAACAAGTCATCCAACCAATCATATAACAAGAATATCTTTATTTTCCATCACAAAAAATAATTCTTGTGATAATTAATAAGAGGAGGCGCCACTTTTAGGTTAAAATTAAGCCCGCATAATATGTAACTTATGTGTATAATAATATCTAGCCTGTTTAAATAATATCAAGCATATCGATTTATGGACAAATTTTCGTAGTTACTTGTTGGGTCTTTGCGATTCTTCGTGATCACGCCGCTTTGAGATATCTAATGACAAAGAAAGATGCTAAACCGCGCTTACTACGTTGGATCGATCCTACAAGAGTTTGACGTTCGATTAAGGACAAAAAGGCGTGAAACGTAGTAGCTGATAATGTTTCAAGGATGTTGAATGAGGAAGAGCAAGAACCTAACGATATAGACCTTTACTTTCCTCTTGAAAATGTTATGCTTATAGACGATTGCGCCCCAGATGTTCCATGGTATTCTTCCATCGTCAACTACCTGCATTCCCAATATCTAAATCCGGAATTTTCATATCAGGAGAAGAAGAAATTCTTCTCTGACTTGAAAACCTTTGTGTGGGATGAACCTTTCCTCTTTAAAATCTGTAAAGATGGATTGTTGAGAAGGTGTGTTCCCGAATCAGAGCAACGAGATATCCTTGAACAGTGCCACATTGGGCCTACTGGCGGTCACTTTGGTCCTTGGAAAAACGTTGCCAAGATCTTTCAGTCTGGTTTCTATTGGCCCATGATCTTCAAGGATTCAGAAGCTTTCTGCAAAGCTTGTGATAGGTGCCAACGAACCAGAGCCTTAACAAGGCGTTTTGACATGCCGTTGAAACCCATTCTAGAATGTAAAGTCTTCGATGTATGGGGGATTGATTTTATGGGCCCGTTCCCATCTTCCTGTGGAAATAAATACATCTTAGTCTGTGTCGATTATGTATCGAAATGGGTGGAGGCCCAAGCCACTTCTCGCAATGATCATAAAACGGTCATGAATTTTCTAAAGAAAAACATCTTTGTAAGATTTGGGTGCCCACGTGCCTTGATAAGCGATGAGGGAACACACTTCTGCAACCGACCACTAGAGAAAGTACTTGAGAAATACGGTGTTCGGCATAAAATCGGCACACCATGTCACCCTATGACTAGTGGTCAGGTTGAACGAAGCAATCAGAGCTTGAAGAAGATCTTGAGAAAGTAGTAACTTGATCCACAGAAAGGATCTGAGTCTTAAGTTGGATGATGTACTATGGGCATATCGAATCGCCTACAAAACCCCATGGGTACATCACCCTATCGATGGTATATGGAAAACCATGCCACCCGCCCGGTTGAGTTGGAGCATAGAGCGTATTGGGCGATAAGTTCTTAAACTTTGATACCCAATCATGTGGTGAACACCGACTGCAGCAGTTGCATGAGTTAGATGAGTTTAGACTCCAAGCCTACGAGAGTGCCAGGATAAGTAAAGATAAGATGAAACTCCTTTATGATGCCAAAATCAAGAAGCGAGAATTTCAAGTTGGGGAGCAAGTTCTATTGTACAATTCCAGGTTACATCTGTTCCCTAGAAAGTTGAGGACAAGTTGGTCCGGCCCCATTGAAATTCTGCAAATCATTCCTAGAGGTGTTTTAGAACTAAGAGGTCATGGTGACCAGCCGTTCAGAGTGAATGTTCAAAGGTGCAAGCATTATATCGGTCAAACCAAAGAAAAACCTTTGATTGTTCATTTCCTCGACATCCTCGGGTGTGGTATACCTGAAGTCAATAAGTTTGATGAATTTTCACCCGACTTGTTTTCTCGAGGATGACGGCAAAGTGATCCATTAGAGGAAGTCATGGCTGGTAGTTGGGATATGGAAGAGTTTAAAGGGAGCAATGACTTAAAGACGCGTCCTGAAGAAGAAGAAGTCTACGATGGGGAGGATTAAAAGTGTTTGGAAAGCTATCAAAAGCTTGACCCCATGTGTTAGATCTTTGTTTTTGCAGCCACACCTCTCGATCGAGCTTACACGACGTATTGGTGGAAGAAAGGTTAAATGGCCTGATCCAAAGCTAAATTGAGAGATTGTCGAGCTAACGACACAAACCAAAAAAAAGCCGCCACCAGGGCATCCTAGATATCCTTATTTGTATTAGTTACTTTTGTTTTACTTTTTCTTTGATTTATTTGTTTAGTTTAAGTCTAATTAGGGTAATTGTTGACTCGCTTGATTCGACTTTGTGTTTTTTAAAGATGGATTACGGAGTTACGCGCATGAGTTCCCTTTCATTAGTAGGATCCACCTTATCACCTTAGATGACGGACCTGGAGGGACGATCATTCTGGACGTAGATTATGATATAATCACTCGCCTCAGGACTGTTACCTACGTTATCATTGTACCCCAAGATTTGGGAGGTGGAGAGTTTAGTACCGAGGACATGCAGAGTGCTTTAGGACGACCGTATACAATCCTCAATGATTCGATGCTGACCGACTTGTTGCTAGTGCTGCGTGCTGAACATTTCCAAGGAGTGGATGTTGCTGGAGAGGACTGGGCCCTACAGGACAAATACGATTTTCCTCCCACGATTGACATGCTCCGTCGTCTGATCCGGACTGTGGATTGGGCTGATATTTATGATGACTAGCTTCGTTAGGTGTTTTGTCGAGCAAACGATGTTAAACAAAAGCGCTCGGTGGGAGGCAACCTACTATCTTCTAGTTTTTTTTTATGTATTTGAAGTTTTTGTTTGATTTATAAGGGTTTGATTAAAAATATATGAAAATTCTGTGTTTTTTCCTAATTTTGATCTGGACGCCCGTCCATAATATTAGACGCTCGTCTGCCTGTGTTTTTATTGAACGTGCGTCCATTTTCTTGGACGCCCGTCCAGAAATTTCCCTCCAACTCTGTATTCGTTTGAAAAGTGGGATGGGCGTCTGTTTCACTGAACGCCCGTCCAGTTCATAAGATTTCCAGGCGAACGCTCATCTGTGTTTCTTGGACGCCCGTCCTCATTGCTTCTATTTATATCCCCTGCTCCCACAAATTCATGCGCACCAGAAAATTCAAAGGGAAAAACCGACTCTTACGCCCCCTTTGCCCTCAAATCCTTGTTTCTAAACCATTTTTGGCGATTTAAGGCTCTGCAAACATCTCTCAAACCCCTCTCGTCGATTATTCAAACCAAATCCAACAACAAACGGCCATTAATCTGATTCAGTGACCTAGCTTGTGCGACTTTTTTGGAGAAAAATCCGAACTTTGGGGTCGATTTTGCATTGTTAGGGCTCCCAGTTATCATTTTCATCACCCTCTCATTACACCTGGTAAGAATTTATAACCTTTTCTTAGATTAATTCATGTTTTTTTTAGTTCGATCTCCGAATCGATTTTTTTTTTCACATGAATGCTATCTTATTAGTTTTTTTTCTTCTTCTTGTTTTGTTGGTGATCTGGGGTGGTGATGGTTGATGGTGGATGGTTGCATGATGGTTTTGGTGTGGTTTGGTGTTGGTTGTTGAATTATTGGGAAATCCCGTTTGGACGATAAACGGGTGGTTTTGTTTGCATTGTGGTTTGGGGTTGTTGTTTGTCTAGGTTGTATAGCAATGGTGCGTAAAGAGGTTCAGAAATGACATGTAAGGGGATATGCAGAACCGAGTAAGAAGAAAAGGTTGTAGATCCAACCTTAGTACTTCCCCACACGGGGTGTTGAGATTAGAGAACATCTTCCTAGGGCTGCTCAAGGTCAATCTAGGGTGCCGTTAAGAGATGAATCTGAGTCAGACACTGATGACGAGGTACCCCGAGTGAGATTACCTAGGGTTGAAAGGACTGAAGAAACACCTAGGCCTACGACTGAGGAAGCACCTGAGAGAAGGGAGCCTGTTAGATAGAATGTTCGACCCCCTGTCCCTAATCCATTTGCTCGGAGGTTCATTAACCCCAAGGCCCTAGACGTATACAATAAGCATTATCTGACGAGGATAATGTTGATTGAAAGAGCCATTCTTGAGACTAACGTTGATCCATCTTTCGTTAAGATGTTAACGGATAGAGAGTGGGGTGCACTGATGAGAACCCCTAGAACCCCTGTCAATGCTACCCTAGTTCGTGAGTTTTATGCGAACTGTTCTGAAACGGATCTGGATACTGAGGTAGTTATGGTTCGGGAAGTTAAGGTGCCGTTTACACCGAAGGTTATCAATGAGAAATACAAGCTAGCACCATTTGAGGGGTTGGATTATAAGGAAGCCATTAAAGCGAAGCAGGATGCGGGTGAGGACCCTTTGGAGGAGCTTAGACTGAAACTGTGCCCGGAGGTTCCGTGGTCACTTAGACCGGGAGGTGATAGGAAAGAATTGGTCCCCACTTCTTGGACGGAGGATTGGAAAGTACAGTGTAGATTTATACATAACAGGTTGTTGCCTAAGAACAACCTGACACATTTTCACATTGGCGATCTTGGGATGCTCTACGCCTTGAATTTTAAGTTAAATGTTGATGTTGGACAGGCGATTTTTGATGAGATAGCGTTGAATCAGAAAGTCTATATATGATCGATGTCTGATTTGCCACCATTTGATCCATAGTCTCTGTCTAGATGCTGGGGTTCCCGAGTACAAAACTGATCACAAACCTAAAAATCTGAGGTACTTGCAGTGAGAGAAAGTGAAATCTTCAGGCCAGACTGAGTCTGAGGCAGCACATGAGCCCAGATCATCTTCAGTACCGCCTCCAGTATCTTCCCTTCCTTCTTTATCTCCATCAGTTCAGATGCGTTTGAGTATGGAAAATATTATAAGGAATTGGATGGAGGACATCAGAACGTCACAGAACAATATCTTGACTATCCTACGGTGTATGAGTGAGGACCGTCCTCCGAGGGACCAGAGATGTTACAACACAAGCACTATGGATTACGTTTTTTCTGACGACATCGAGCAGGCTATTGCAGATGTTCTTCATGAGGAGTCGTCTTCTGATGAGGAGCAAGTTGACACAGCAGGGAGGACTACTACACCACAGACTGGACCTTCTACTGATACTCCTACGGATGGAGCGCCTCCTGCTGGTTATTCTTCGGCACCTGGGCAGACTTGACTTTCTGAGAATGATTCTATTTTGTATTTTTATCCCTGGAATTTGACTGTATTTTGCTACAATATTTGTTTTTTATTTTTGATGAATCTTGTAAGCCATACGGCGTATCGTTGACATTCCTATGGTTTCTATTATTCCGTGTCGTGCCTGAATTGTAGTTTGATTCGATTTCACCTTATCTTTATCTTTATTTTTATTCTGCGATGTGATATAATCCCCGTTTTTCCCTGAGATTTTCCCGTGTTTATCGAGTAGTGCAGGCATATTTTTAGCTGTTTTGTCGAGCTAGTATTGGAATCATGCTGAAACGAATAATCTTTGAGTTTCTAACGTTGGTTTCTTCATGCTCTGCGACCAACGGTTCGAGTATCTATTCAAATCAGCTAAGTACTTTGTTTCTTTTTAATTCTGCACAACCTGAGGACATGTTGTCGTTTAAGTGTGGGGGAGGGGAATGGTTATGTGTATATTTTTGCTTATATTGTTATTATGTGCTGAAAAGAGCTAAGTTTTTCAAATTTTTGTTTTGTCCCGGTTGAGCGAATGCATATTTTTGTTCGGTTTTTATAGACTTTTACGCTGTATATTGTATGTTTAGTAGGTTAGATGTTTCACCCGACATACATTTCACGAGCCATATTAAATGATGAGCTAAAATATAAAGCTATACCCATCTGGATTAGTAATTTTTAATTATCTTATAAGTATCTTGTGCTTAGTGCTAATGTACGTATCGTGAGAATTATAATAGTTTGTGTTTAGAACCGGAGTATGACATACTGTGAATATCTTGGGTTTGAATGTGATAAGCGAAACGTGACTATTGTGCTTTAAAAAGTTGTTTTAAAAAAAAAATGATGGAATAATTGGGTGTGTCGGAAGCTGGTCGATGATTTGAGTGAGGTAGGTCATATCTCGAATGTCCTATACCACTATGATGACCAAAACCTCACGACAGTCAGAAGAAGCTGCTTGATGATTTGAGTACGGTAGGTCATATCTCGAATGTCCTATTCTACTATGACGGGCAATAGCTCATTCTGATGTGCGTATAAATGTGAAAGTTAATTAAATCAACTTACGAAAGGTACTGGTATGAATTGATATAAGACTTAGTTATCGCCTACCTTATCCCTAGTATAAACCGACAGATATGTTGTAGGGAGTATCCTCTGATTATGTCAGAAAGGTCCAAAATGTATTCTATCATCCTTTTCGGGATATGTTACGTTTTGTAGGGTGCATGTTATAAGTATCATTTATTTCTAGTTTAAATAGGGTGTTTGCTAGTTGCTTGATAAGTTTCAAGTGTGGACTTAGTGGAAATTTTCTATGGCTTTGTACACACACAGGGGTGAACCTCTAATTTATTAAATATGCTTTATTCTTGCTGAAATGTCTATCCTTTTTTCCGAGCCTTGATCTTGTTTTGTTTCGCTCGGGACGAGCAAAAGCTAAGTGCGGGGGAGTTGTTTAGGGTGATTTTCTATGATTTATATCGTTCTATTTCGTAACAATTTTCCTCTATACTCTGATGTTTTGCATAGGAAGTGAACGTTTATTTGATTTATTTAGCAAGTGATGTTTGGAATGGTTTAATCGCAAAGTTGTTTGAATTATGAGATTTTATTGTTGATTTTTTTATCGATTTGAATGATTTTACACTTTGCAATGTTTTTGATATCTTGTAGATACACGAATTTGGCTTAAAAGAGGTTTAAAAGATGTTCAAGTGAGGGTTTACATGGAAGAAAAAGGATAAAGATGAAGTCGGAAAAAGATAGAGATGAAAACCGGATTTGAAGTAAAGCGAGCAGCGTCGTCAAGCTCCGGCCCAGATGGACGGGCGTTTGAGGAATCGGACGGGCGCCCAAGAAGAAATAGTGGATTGAGTATTGAGATTTTTCTTTGAACAGCGCCCAAATTTACATAGGACGGGCGTCTGACATGACTCGGCCCGACTCGAAGATTTTATGCAGAATGGACGGGCGTTCAAGACTCTGGACGAGCGTCCATACGCCGACCTAGCAGAAACCGACTTAAAAATCTATAAATAGTCGCGTTTTCTGAACCCTAAAAGAGAGATAATTACATTAGGCGGCCACAAAACCCTTAGGGGCGATTTTTCTGTGTTCTCCACCCTTGATATACAACTTTTATGCTTTTGATTTCCTAGATAAATTTCTCCCATTTTATGTACTCAATAGAAGCTATTTTGAGTATTCAAGCAATGCTTAGAGGCTAAAAGCTTTTGGAACAAGCGTTGTGAAGCCGTTCTATCAACACTTTGATTACACCTTTGGATTATCTTGTGAGTTTTTATCAAAAGTTGCATCTTTATTATGTTTTACTTGTTTTTATGCAATTTGAATCGAGAGATCTTTGCATGTTTGATGTTTAATGTTGATGAGAATCGTGATTAAACCCTAGATCACCGTAGTAAAGATTAGATCTTTAATCTAATTAACGAGAGTTGTTAGGTTGAATTTCTAGATTCGAGATTGAGAAATTTCACACCTCGGATATAAAAGCGTTAATCTTTAGGATCGAAAGATAAAAGATTGATAGACGAACTTTTTTAAGAGATTAGGAGCTCATACCTTTGTTAGGTGAATCACAACTTTTATAAAAAATCACTAGATAATCTAGAGGGGAAATTGAATGTTATAGAATTGGTGGATCATTGCTTGTTCGTTTTTAAATTCATTGATAAAAATCGTTTGTACTTGAATTGCTTAGCTAAGTTAGAACTTTTTACTGCATGTTTAGGTTTTAGAATAGATTATTTTAGATAATTTGGTTCGTAATCACGTTTCCTGGCTTTAGATTTTAATCTTCTGCCCAGTTTACTTTTGTTATTTTCATTTTTAGTTTGTTACGTGTTAATCGTTTTTATTTTCAATTAATTTTAGTAATAGTAGTTGTGACATCCTTAGGTTAGTTAGATAAAAACTAGGTAAACAACCTCGATTCCCTGTGGACTCGACTCCGGTATTAACCTCTATACTACGATCCCTGCACATGGGGTAAACCGGATTTATTTTTATTACTTGTTTATTTTTCATTAGATAAAATCCGAGACACTTGCAATCCTTCACTTTCAAGTACATATTGCTATCCAAGGTTCTGTATATGATATCAATAGCAATATTGTTGAGGTTTGCTCTTTTTCTATCTTCAGCACCCCACTCTCTTTTTGGCTTGGGAACATACTGAGTTTGACCATCCATGATTATAGCTTTTGTGATTTCCAGTGGTCCATCAGTCAGCACATCCAGCATTTCATCATGTGCTGCAGCTAGAAATGCCTGCATACGACGTTTATACTAATCAAAATGATCTAAGGAACACATCAACATAGTTCTAGCATACTAGTTGTTATCCATGATGCAAAGGTTTGAAAATCAGAAACTTGAAAAAGTTTTCAAAGTATTTTCACAAGCACAACAAGTAGGATTACTTCAGAACAGAAGCACTGCTCCGATACCAATTGTTGGTTCTTTGAAAAGGCTTTGGTTAAGTTTAGGGGGGAATAAAATTAACACCTAAAACTTTTTAGAGTTAACAAACTCAGTAATGTCAGTAGCCTACTGATTGCTCAGTAGTCTGCTGACCACTCAGTAGTCTGTTGACAACGGATGTTACTGGATTTGTTGCAGCGGAATATATTCAAATTAAGCCTTGTAACTTATTGTGAAAAAGATGATACTAAGTATTAGATACTCAGTAGTGTAAGTGTGTGATTCAGTTGCTAGTTTCAGTAAGTTGATGTGATCAGTATACTAAATGCATAAAGTAAATGCAAAAAGTAAGTAGGCAATTTTTATAGTGGTTCCAGGTGGTGTAATCCTGTCTGTCCACTCTTCTCCTGTGATGTTGGAGGAAATTCACTAGAGATCTTTGAGGTTGCAGTTACAAAAATCCCTAAGCTGTCTGTCCTTCACCAATGACTATGGCTTCACAAACTGAATATTTGAAACAGGTAGGATTGCTGCTCCAAAGTGTTCCACTGGTCCTTGAAGGGTAGGATTGCCTCTTCACCAGCTCCACCACAAACAACAGTTCTTGACACCTAAGTGCTTCTTTGTCTTCAGCAGGTTTCTTGTAAAAGAAAGGTTGAATCAAGTGAATGATTCAGTTATCAGCAACTTGATCAGGATGAAATGATCAGCAGCTTGATGTCTTCAAGTGTGTGAACATAATGTAACTTGATAGCATGTTCCACTTGAAGAGTTTTCTTGATCAGTAGCTTTAAGCTCAGTGATGTCAGTATGGTGATTTTCTTTGATAAAAACTTGATAGCTTCGTATGGATTATGTGTTGTTCATCACTTGTATCTGAATCAGGAGTCTTCTATTTATAGTTGAGAATCCTGTGACTTATGATTGAAATTCAAACATAGCCGTTTTAGATTTGTCTCCATCTTGACTTGCTTTCTGTCTCTGCACATAGTAATCGATTAATCGTCGATTTTGCTTTTTGTCGCTTTTGATCACATCCACCCTTTGACTTATATCCATTGGTTAATCCTCTGAATCTTTTAATCTTGGCCATTGATTTGTTGACAATATCAAGGCTTGTAATCCATCCTTATCCTTGTAATCTTCCAATGTAACCTTTGACTAAATCGAGATTTATACTCAACAGATATCTGACTTATTTTAGTCTGCTGATGTATATATCTGTTAGCTGGCTAGAGTATGCTGTGTTTCAATAACATTTCAGCTGACTGCTTTTCATCTAACTTTTTATTATGAAGCTAGAGTACACCATTTTGAGCATAACTAAGTTCCAATCACCACTTAACATATGGAACTTAGACCTTGAACACAAGGTATAAGTAATCAGTTTAGGTCATCATAGACTTCCCTAAATTCTAATTCCATATCCTAGACTTTAAGTACTAAGTTTGATCCCTTAGCCTTCAATAACTGAGTTTGAACCCTCAGCCTTAGGTCTTCAGCAGGTTCCTAACAAGTCTACTGACCTTGTTACCTTACTGACCTAGACAGGTCAGCTGATCTAATTACAATGCTTGTTTGATCAAACCTATGCAATGATCAAACTCTAATAAACCTATACATTTGATCTAGACATCTTATTGCCTTTGCTCTATAACAGCTAGTCTGTCACTCATCATTAAAACTTAAAATATGTCCAATAGAATGGGACAGGACAAGAGCCATAGTTGTCAGGATACCAAGGGCTAATTATCATGTTGAAGATCCTGCTGGTGATTTTGCTGGACAAATGGCTGGAGGTGTGGATGGTGCAGTACCAGCACATATTTTGGAAGAGTTGAGAGCTGTAAGGGATGATATTCTGTTGGTCCCTTGAAAAGGCTTTGGTTAAGTTTAGAGGGGGGGGGGAGGGTGAATAAACTTAACACTTTAAACTTTTGGAGTTAACAAACTCAGCAACTTCAGCAGCCTGCTCATACTTCAGTAGTCTGCTGACTGTGAGTTTACTGAATTTGTGCATCGAAAATATATCAAAAATTAAACCTTGTTACTTGTTGTTAAATATGATACCAAGTATTAGATACTCAGTAGTGTATGTGTGTGAGTTCAGTTGCTTGATTCAGTAGGTTGATGTATTAAACAAACTAAATGCAGAATATAAGTGTAGAAAGTAAGTAGGCAGATTTTATAGTGGTTCCAGGTGGTGTAATCCTGTCAGTCCACTCTTCTCCTGTGATGTTGGAGGTAATTCACTAGAGATGTTTGATGTAGCTGTTACAAATATTCCTAAGTTGCTTGTCCTTCACCAATAACTATGGCTTCACAAACTGAACACTTGGAACAGGTAGGATTGCTGCTCCAAAGTCTTCCACTGGTCCTTAAAGGGTAGGATTTCCTCTTCACCAGCTCCACCACAAACAACAGTCTTTCACACAGATGTGCTTCACTGTCTTCAGCAGATTTCTTATAAAAGAAAGATTGAATCAAGTAAATGATTCAGTTGCAGCAGCTTGATCAGGATGATATGATCAACAGCTTGCAGTCTTCAAGTGTGTAAACTTGATGTAGCTTGAATGCAGATTACACTTGAAGATTTTGTCTGGATCAGTAGCTTTATGCTCAGTAGGGTCAGCAGGGTGTTTTTCTTGCTTTAATTCTGATTGCTCAAGATAGATCCTTAATGTTCATCATCTTTTTCTGATTTAGAAGTCCTCTATTTATAGGTAGGAATGCTTGTGACTCATATTTGAAATTCAAATATAGCCGTTCCATGTTTTGTCCCATTTGACTTGCTTTCTGTCACCGTTCATAGTACTGACACAGTCAGACTGCTTTTTGACAGAATGCAGTCTGTCCACCATTTGACTTGTATCCATTGGATAATTCCTGAATCATCCCAACGTCCTTTTAATCTCAACCATTGATTTGTTTGATAAATCAGAGGTTGTTTGTTGTCCTTATCCTTGTTTTCTTCCAATGTAACCTTGAACAAATCGAGGTATATGTATCAGCAGGTTCATAAGTCTGCTGAAATACATATCAGTAGGCTAAACGTAATTTGCTGTGTTTAAAACACAATGCAACTTACTTCTTTTATCTAACTTTTATTTATGAAGTTAGATTACACCTTTTTGCATATAACTAAGTTCCGATCACCATCCAACTTATGGAACTTAGACCTTCTACACAAGGCATATGTAATCATTTTAGGTCATCACAAACTTCCCTAAATTCCGATTCCATATCCTTGACTTTAATTACTGAGTTTGATCCCTTAGCCTTCATTAACTGAGTTTGAGCCCTCAGCCTTCAGTCTTCAGCAGGTTCCTGAAAAGTCAACTGACCTAGCTACCCTACTGATATAGACCAGTCTGCTGATATAAGTCAGCTGACCATTATAGTGCTTGTTTGATCAAACCTATACAAAGATCAAACTCTATTAAGCCTATACATTTGATCTAGACATCTTTTTACCTTTGCACTATGACAGCTAGTCTGACACTCATCACTAAAACTCAGAAGTAAGTCCAACAATTTCCCCCTTTTTGGTGATGATGCCAATACCCTCTCCTAACAGCAAAGCAAAAAGATTAAAACAAAAAACAGAACAAATTTGGTCATTTCTCATTATAATCATTTGTTCAAAGGTATTACAGTCTAGATACAGAAATTATAAAACAGTGTAAAGTGTGCTGATCTACTGTCTTCTTTCCCTTTCTTCTCTTGCTTTTTCTGCTTCTTTCTGGTAAGCTCTTATTTCCATGATCATCTCTCTCATCCATTCATTTTCAATCAGAGAGAAGTTGATGTGAGGATTCACTTCTTTCCACCAATGCCATGCTTCAGGTAGAGTAAGATTTATCTGGTGTACTCTAAATCCTAAACGCATGTATACTTCTTTGAATTCATTGAGTGACTCCTTTGCATTTGTGGTAGGCAAACTCCTTTCACCTCTACCACCTCTTCCACCTCTCCCACCTTTCTTTGAAGCCCTCATAGCTTTAACTCTTGCTTCCTAAAATTTCAAGCTCAAGAATGAGTTTAGACCTTCATAAAAGCCCTTGTCATGATAAGGTCTTCTTCTGTTGTTGTATACATTTTTATATTGTTTGAGAAGATCATCAGTAAGTGGAAGTGTGCCAGGTGCAGGTTCTCTAAATGCATTAGTATCAGCTTCCCATCTTTTCTTTGCAAAAATTCTAGCAGCCTCTTTTGCTACTGCTGTTTGGCTCTCTTCCCCCTTATTGACATCATCAACAAAACGGGACAGCAGGCCATGTACACTCTCCTGTGTCAACACTAGATTTTTCATTTGACCTTCAATAATTTTAGTCCTAGTGTCAATTGCTGTGATCCTTTCTTGCATTGTTTGCTCTAGCAGGGTTATCCTCTTAGTGATCTTAGGATCCAATACAGCAGGTTGAGGTGCAACAGCAGTTGCAGCAGGTCTATGTACCTCAGCAAGGTTATCTAACTTTTCATGAATAGAAGCAAGTTGATCTTTCAAAAATTTCTCCTTCAGTTTGTTGCCCTGTTTGATTCCCCTCACATCTTGTGTTAGATCAACAATGGCATATTGAGTAGATGTGTAGTTTGAAGCAACTGTCTCAGTAGACTTTCTATTGTTATCCACTAGATTCATCAGTTCTTCAAATCTTTGTTCCTGTCTATCAAGTTGAGTCCTTAACTGTGTCATGTCATTCCTGACAGCCCTTAACTCATCCAGGACATGTGCTGGTACCCCACCAGTCATTCCTCCAGCAGCTTCATCAGTAGGCTCTTCTACATTATATTGTTGCCCTTGACTGCTGATAACCAAGGCATAACTCATATCCCTTCCAGCAGGGTGAGGTCCTTGGTATTCCTCCAAGATAGGATCAATAGCAGGTTCTTCCAACACTGGTTCATCATCAGTAGATCCTTCCTCAGCAATTTGAAATTCTTCATCACTGTAGTCATAGTCCACCAGCTGCTCCTCCTCATCAATAACAGCAGTCTGCTGACTATCTTTCCCTACAGTGGTCTTGTCTCCAGTAGGCTCCACTACAGTAGCCTGTTCAAGAACAACAGAATGGGTTTCCTCCAAACCCAAAGATTGTTCCAACCTTTGTCCAGGTTCTGTTTGTTCCTCAGCAACCTGTACCTCATGTTCCAACCTTTGTTCAGGTGCTGTTTGAACCTGAACCTCCATCTCCAACCTTTGCTCAAGTGCTATTTGAACCTCAACAGCCTGAACCACCTGTGCCACATTAACCTGATCATGGAATACATCCATGTTTTCTTTTTGAAATTCCCCCATATCTGGAATCCATCTTATAAAATTTCCAGCCTTGGATAAAGTGTCCTCAGTGTCAATCCAGTCTTGATATTGAATTGAATCATCTGAACTGGCACTAGGTTCACTATGGTCAGTAACTCTTTCTTCATCCAAATCAACATTCTGTTGATCCTCAGGTTGTTCAACAGGTTCAACAACAAACAAATCATCTACCTCACCAACCAATCTGTTTGCACCAATATCTATTCCCTCATTGATTTGTTCCTCCAGTTCATCTATGGTGAGATTTTCCAAATCCTCATCCATTCGTCCAGTCTGTTGTCTCTCAGTAGACTGTCCTGTATTAGTAGACTGCCCTACACTTGGCTCAATAATCATTACAGTACCACTGGTTCCTCCTGGACCTGATGGATGATTATCACCAGAATCAGATGATGATGATGAATCATCACTGTCATCTCTGGGGTCCCTAAACTTGATACCCTCTTCTTTCTGTTGTTCATCAAAGATATCCATCAATCTTGATTGTAGCAAAGGGGTATGAACTAGTTCCAGTAAAATTTCCACTCCCAACTTTTCAAAAGCCCATCTTCAAAGTCTGTCATAGGTTGTGCAGTAGGCTTTTGTCTTTTGTAGAATCCAAATTTCCATTGAAAATAATCAGCCACTTGTTGGAGTTTAGGATCAACAAAATCCTCTTTCTTCTTCTTTTCTTGTCTCTCAAATGGCATGGTTGGTTTCCTGGGAGCTGTTTGTTCACTCTGCTGACCTCCAAAGGTCCCAATTAGCAGAGTCAGAGTTTCTTCAACAGATGCATTTAGGTCAGTAAGGTGCTCTGGTTGTATGTTTGTTTCTACTACCTCCATCTGTACCACACTTGGTTCCCCCTGACTTATATGCTCATCAGCAGGGTTAGCAACAGATTGCTCTTCCCCCTGAACTATTGCAGGAATTGCAGGGTCTTGTACAAGTGTTTGATTACCCAACAAAGTGCACTCGGTGGTTTCTTTGTGGTTCTTCTACAAACTTTTCCACTTCCACAGCAGGTGTAGACTCAGTTGTTTGCTGTGGTTCTTCTACAAGTTGCTCAACCACAACTTGTGCAGTTTCAATAGGCTCAGCATCCTTTGCAGGGGAGGATTCAGTAGTTTCTACAACCTCTACATCCTCAGTAGGCTTGATAATAGTTAAGGGTTCAGCATCAATAGCCTCTCCTACTACTTCTACTTCTTTCTCTACTTCTTCTTCTTGTTCCCTTTGAGCCTCCAAAACTCTCAACTGCTTCCCTTTTCCATGTTTCTTCTTTTTTGCAATCTCTTTCATTCTTTTGGAAAGTGGATCATCTTCAAGATTAATAACTTTCCTTTTTCTACTAGCTTCTTTCTGTTGCTCCTTCAAAACTTCAGCAACAGTCTTCTTCTTAGCAACTACAGCAGGGTCAGTAACCTCAATCTCTATTGGGCCCTCAGTAGACTCAGTCAGTCTGTGCTGTTTGCTTTCTTGTCTTTCTAGGCTTTAATAACTCTATTATTTTTCTAGTATCTGCAGCCTTTCTTTTCTTAGTAACTTTCTTTGGTGCAGCAGGTTTGACAGTTTGCTTAACCTGCTCACCACCAGCATCACCATCATCTCCACCATTATCAGCAGCCTTATCAACACCTTCTTCATCATCATCCAAACCAGGGATAGGAAATTCAATCTCTTTCTTGTATTTGGATTTATTTATCTTTTCTGGTGCAACATCAGCAATTTCCAAATGATTCAGCAGGGCCTGAACCATTAATCCTAAGGGTAAGGCCTTGGATTTCCTTGTCCCTTCTTTTTCTTCTTTTGCAACCTTCTTCATATAGTGAATGAAGTATCCAGCCCAATCAAACTTCATACTTCTGCAAATAATCATCAGCATTTCGATTTTGGGTCATGATAGTGTGTCCATGCTTCCAATGAGTCCTAAGATATTCGTTGCAGTAATCTTGCTCAGCAGGTTGTATTCATAACCAATATGTTACACATTAATGCCTGGAATTGATTTGATGGCATTATTGGTCTTGATTTTGTCAACAAAATCCATCTTTGACAATCCCATTTCATCAGGATTTGTTGGAGCATCTATTACTTCTGTGAAACCAAATAATTCCCTCAGTAGATTTGAGGAAACTTCAATCTCCTGAGCATTTACTGTGGTGGTGAATGCTTCTCTTCCTTGTCTTGTTACTATATTTCTCCAGAAGCTAACAACATTTGTGTATGAGATTGTTTCCAATCTTATGTTAAGCACATTTTCCAAACCTTCATATCTCCTTATTCTTCAACCAATATTGATAGCTAATTCTGTTTGATTAGCATAAAAAACAAAACCTCTTACACTTTGTCTTGTTCCAATTTGAACATCATCCTTTTCGGCCATTGTTATAAGAAAAAGATAAAGAAAATAACTTCTCAAATCTGTGTTCACATAGTGTAAATGCAGAGAGATAGCAGATTGAGAGTAGAGAGTATCTTCTGTGTAATAGACTGTATATATATAGACAGATGCAGTTGTAACTGTCAGAACGTGTACAGTGCTTTTAACCACGATTAAATCTGAGTGAATGCGGTCTTGACACGTGGCCCATTACTTCTCCATAACGTTTGTAACCGTTAGATCGTGTTAACTATGGTTATAAAGGATAGAATAAATATCCCGCCATTTACTTTTTGACTTTTATAAGTTTGAGTGAGTAACGTTTCATTCAAAGAGACCTTGTCATCGCGAGGTTGGCTCAAGACTTCTTTGGCAAATATGCCTCAAAGACTCACGACAGTGTAACTCTGCTGCTTTTTGATTCCTTCTTGTTTTGTTCAATTGATAATACAAGATGAAGTTTAATACCAATGACTGATCTGTCAAGTGAGCTCACCCAACAGGACAAAGACCAATCCCCTTGGCAACTTCATTTGCTCAATTGTCCAAACATAAGTACATGGAATTGTTGATACCAATGACTAATCTGCTAAGTGAGCTCACCCAACATAGCAAAGACTAATCCCCTTGGTGAATTCCAGTACTCTGCTGATAAAATAGAATGTCAGTCAACTTTTATAATTCCAAGTTCAGTCCTTAGTTTAGCAAATCTTTCACTATCCAGTGGTTTAGTGAAAATATCAGCAAGTTGATCTTTAGTAGGGATTTAAAGAACCACCACATCTTTCTTTTCAACATGATCTCTTATAAAATGATATCTCACATCAATATGCTTGGTTCTTGAGTGCAAAAAAGGATTTTCTGTGATTGCAATTGCACTTGTGTCGTCACACATAATTGGAATTTCTCTTTCTTTAATTTCATATTCCCTTAATTGTTGTCTTAACCACGAGATTTGTGCCTGACAACTTCCAATGACAATGTATTCAACTTGGCAGAGTGGAAGTTGATATAGAATTTACATTTCTTGCCAAACCAGGAAACCAGTCTATTTCCCATTAACTGACAGGTTCCTGTGGTGCTTTTTCTATCAATTTTGCATCCAGCATAATCAGAATCTGAGTCGGATATAACCTTGAAACTTCAATCTTTGGAATACCATATCCCTACTCCCAAAGTCTCTTTTAGATACTAGAGAACTCTTTTGACTGCACGTAAATGACTTTCTTTAGGCTTTGATTGAAATCTTGCACAAACACCTACATCAAAGGATATATCAGTCTTTGGCGAAGAAGGTACAAAGAGATCGCCTATCATCCATTCGTATAAAGTCTGATCAACATCTTTGCTTTATTTGTCTTCATCCAATCTAATATTTGTGCTCATAGGAGTTGATATCTTGGTGCTGTTTTCCATACCAAATTTCTTCAGTAACTCCTTGGTATACTTGGTTTGATGAATGAAGATTCCATCTTTCATCTGTTTAACTTGCAATCCCAAAAAGTAGTTCATTTCTCCCATCATACTCATTTGGAATTTACTTTTCATTAGATTTGCAAACTTCTCACATAGCAATTCATTTTTAGAACAAAAAATATGTCATCAACATAGATTTGTACCAGCAGGGTACTGTTCCCTTCATTGATTCTGAAAAGAGTCTTATTAATGGTGCCTTTTGTAAAACCATTGTCCACCAAGAATTGAGATAGAGTCTCATACCATGCTCTTGGTGCTTGTTTCAAACCATAAAGTTCTTTATTGAGTCTATACACTTTATCTTCTTGGTCTTTAACTTCAAAACCAGGAGGTTGCTGAACATACACCTCCTCTTCCACAATCCCATTCAAGAATGTACTTTTGACATCCATATGATATACTTTGAAGTTTTTATAAGAAGCATGTTCTAGGAATAATCTTATAGCTTCCAATCTTGCAACAGGGGCATATGTCTCATCAAAATCTATTCCTTCTGCTTGAGAATATCCTTTTGCCACTAGTCTGGCCTTATTCCTTACAATGGTACCAGATTCATCAAATTTGTTTCTGTATACCCATTTAGTACCAATTATATTTGCATGAGAAGGCCTTTCTACTAGTGTCCAAACTTGATTTCTTTCAAATTCATTCAATTCTTCTTGCATAGCAATTATCCAGTCTGGATTTGAAATTGCTTCTTCAACAACTTTAGGTTCCACTTGAGATAGAAAACAAGTAAACATTGCTTCTGATTGTCTTCTAGTCCTCACACCTTGCTGTATGTTGCCAATAACTTGTTCCGTAGGGTGATCCCTCAACCATTGTGGATTCTGGTTAGATTGGTTCTTAGGAACCTCATCTTCAGTAGGGTCTGCTGTTTTTTCAACAGGGGGTTCAACAAATCCTTGATTTGCCTCAGTTGTTGCATCAGTAGTATTACTAGCAAGGTGTTCAGCAGGGGCAGAATCAGAAACCTTTAAGTCATTGAACCTCTCCAAGACTTCAACACAATCTGGATCACTGACTTGTAGATTTTCAGCAGGGTCACAAGCTTCATTTTTCATACCAGTGAACTTAGGTTCATCAAACACAACATGTATTGTTTCTTCATGTTTCAGTGACCTTTTGTTCAGTACCCTGAATGCCTTGCTGACTGAAGAATATCCTAAGAAAATTCCTTCATCTGGTTTTGGTTGGAATGCCTTCAAATGTTCCTTATGATTTAGAATAAAAGATTTGCTTCCAAATGGATGGAAATAAGATATGTTAGGTTTCCTTCCATTCCATGTTTCATAAGGTGTCTTCAGTAGCTTTTTGTTCACTGAGGTTCTGTTTTGTGTATAGCATGCTGTATTAACTACTTTAGCCCAATATCTTTTTGGCAGCAATGCTTCGCAAATCATAGTTCTTCCTGCTTCTTTTAAAGTCCTATTTCTTCTTTCAGCAACCCCATTTTGTTGAGGTGTACCAGCAGCAGCAAGTTGATGTAGTACACCATTCTGTTCACAATATTCTCTAATAACTTTATTGAGAAATTCAAGACTTCGCCTCGATCGATTTTTACTACTGTCAAAATTTTCTCATTTTGTAATCTCTTCAAAAGTTCAGGCATCTTTTGAAGTGTTTCACTTTTCTTGTTCATAAATATCACCCAAGTGTGTCTTGAATAATCATCCACAACTACCAAAGTGTACTTTTTTCCTGTAACACTTGTTGGTGTAACTTGTCCAAATAGATCCATATGCATCAGCTCCAAAACTCTATTAGTTGATTGCTTAGTCTTTGATTTGAAGCTTGACTTTGTTTGTTTACCTTGCTGACATGCATCACATATAGTATCCTTTTTGAATGTGATCTCAGGTAAACCAATCACCAGTTTCTTCTTCACCAACTGATTGATATCATCCAAATTTAGATGATTCAACTTCTTATGCCATAGCCAATAAGCTCTGATTTGGTATGCACAATCAGACATGTTTCTGGAACTGCAGTAGACCAATCCACAACATACATGTTTTGTTGTCTTCTTCCAGTCAACACAACTTGATCACCTCTTTCACTAATGACAGTACATGTGTTTTTGTCAAAAGTGACCTTGTATCCCATGTCACAGAATTGTCCAGTGCTCAGTAGGTTGTAGTCCAGTCCTTCCACATAAGCAACATTTCTGATTGTTAATCCATTCCTCACAAGTGTGCCATATCCTCTTGTGTATCCAGGTGTATTTTTGTTGCCAAAATTCACCCTTGGACCATCCTTTGCCACATAACTTGACAAACAGTGCTTATTCTTTGTCATATGTCTGGAACATCCACTGTCAAAGTACCAGACACCCTACAAAACAAAGTTAATGCATTTTAGGTACCCAAAACTGTTTGGGTCCATAATGGTCAGTGGTAAGCATGACCCCTGGCATGTTTCCATAAGGTCTTCTCTTAAAAGTGTCATACTTTGGTTCATACATGTATTCTACACATCCATAAGGTCTAACAATAGGTTGTGTAGAATTCTCATATGCTTTCTGGCCTTTTGGTATGTAATGCTGTTTGAAGTGATTTCTGTTGTTAGAAACATTAGCATAACCATTGGATTGCCGTCTGTTAGGAACAGCTCTGTAATATGGAGTCTGCTGAGGTCCCTGCTCAGGTCTTGTATAAGTCCTCTGCTGAGTCCATTGCTTAGGTTTTACCCTTGCAGCATGGTTATACTTGCTGTTTCTAGCAGTAGGTGCAGGAATATTCCAGTCATCATCAGTAGGGAACAGTCTACCTTTCCCCCTGAGATAAGTATCCCTAGAATGATTAACATTTTTCAATTTAAGATTCTTATCCTTGGAATATTTCTGGTTTTTCCCTTTTTGTGGTCCAACAGACTTGGTAGTAGGTCTGTTATCAGTAGGTCTAGAAGGTCCTTTAGTCCTACCTTTGGATTTACCCTTTTTGTTAGGTACTGATGTCCTTTTAGACTTCTGATTTTGCCTCTTTGAAGCATTCTCAGTAGGCTTTACTGCCTCAGCAACCCTTTTGGGAGTTGGATCTAGTGCATGCACAAACTTAGGACCAATCCTGGTACTAGGTTCAGTGACCTTACTGGATCCACTCTTGTTGGATTGTTGAGTTCCAAGTCCAAGCCCTGTTCTATCACCATAAGGCTTTCTAGATTTGAATGCAGTGGATGAACAAGATGGTTCAGCAGACTCAACAGCTACTGGATGTTCAGCAGGCTTATGCTGATTCTGTCTAACTTCTTTTTCCTTTCCTTCGAGAATTCTTAATTCAGCATTTAATCTTTCAACTTCTAATTGAAGAGCTTCTTTTTCAGCCTTCACAATCTCATAACTAGATTGTATTATCCTCAGTTGATTAAGGATGGCATCCAAAGTTTCATCATTGTCAGAATTTCTAGGATTTGAACCACAAGTTGATTCACAATCACTTCCAGCAGGAGTATTTATTGAAACAGTATTGTACACCTCCTCTGTCTCATCCATATTTTCCATCAAAGCATAATCATCCATATCAACAACAAGTGCAGTGTCATCAGATTCATTTCCTTTTTTTGATTCCACTTCATATCCTGATTCATCTTCAGCAACCATAGCCTTCTTGCCATGTCTTCTTTGTTGACTCTTGGTCTTCAGTATGTCTGGACAATCAGGTCTAAAATGTCCAGGATTTTTGCAGTTGAAGCAAAGATAATCATGTTCCTTACTTTGTTTTAACTCAGGACAGTCAGGTTTGAAGTGTCCTGGTTTCTTGCATTGAAAGCACAAGTAATCATTGTCTTTCCTGGAATCATCTTTATTCTTTTCACTGAATTTCTTAGTGAAATTCCTTGGAGAACCCTTTCCAGTTTTCATCATCCTGATTTTCTTGCTCAGTAGGGCAATCTGCTCTTGCATCTCATCCAGCAGATCATCTTGAGCTCCTGATGTTTCTTCTTGATGTTTGGCAGCCAATGCAGTGGTCTTTGGATCTTCTTTTTCAGTGGTAGGTTCCAATTTCTTGCTGAATTCATAAGCTTTAAGATCTGAGAATAATTTGAAGGTATCCTCTTCATATAGCTTTCTCATTTCTTCTATGGCAGTAACCTTCATCTCCCAAACTTTTTTTCAGGTAATGCTTCCAAGATTTTTGAGTTGATTTCTTTTTTTGAGTAGCTCACACTCAGTAAGGTGAGTTCATCCAGAATTGCATTGAATCTAGATTCCATTTGCTCAATGGTTTCATTTGGTTGCATTTCGAACTTTTGAAACCTCTTTTTGGCCACACTGATTTTATTCTTCTTGATTTCATCAGTGCCTTCATAGATTAACTGTATCTTGTCCCAAAGTTCCTTTGCAGTTTTGTAATCTTTCACCTTCATATACATATTGCTATCCAGATTCTGTATATGATGTCAATAAAAATATTGTTAAGATTTGCTCTCTTTCTATCTTCAGCATTCCATTCTTTTTTTGGTTTTGGAATGTACTGTGTCTCATCTCCCACTGTTACTGCTTTGGTAATCTCCAGTGGTCCATCAGTCAACACATCCATCATTTCATCATGTGTTGCAGCTAGACAAGCCTGCATACGACGTTTATACTCATCAAAACGATCTAAAGAACACATCAACATTGTTCTAGCATACTGGTTGTTATCCATGATGCAAAGCTTTGAAAATCAGTAACTTGAAAAAGTTTTCAAAGTATTTTCACAAGCACAACAAGTAGGATTACTTGAGCGAAATAACGCGCTCGATACCAATTGTTGGTCCTTGAAAAGGCTTTGGTTAAGTTTAGAGGGGGGTGAATAAACTTGACACTTAAAACTTTTGGAGTTAACAAACTCAAGAACTTCAAGAGACTGCGATACTTGATAGTCTGGATTGTGAGTTCTTGAATTTGTGCAAATGGAAATATATCAAAAATTAAGCCTTGTTACTTGTTGTTAAATATGATACAAAGTATTAGATACTTAGTAGTGTATGTGTGTGAGTTCAGTTGCTTGATTCAGTAGGTTGATGCATTAAACAAACTAAATGCAGAATATAAGTGCAGAAAGTAAGTAGGCAGATTTTATAGTGGTTCTAGGTGGTTTAATCCTGTCAGTCCACTCTTCTCCTGTGATGTTGGAGGTAAATCACTATAGATGTTTGATGTAGCTGTTACAAATATCCCTAAGTTGCTTGTCCTTCACCAATAACTATGGCTTCTGGCCCGAACACTTGGAGCAGGTAGGATTGTTGCTCCGAAGTCTTCCACTGGTCCTTGAAGGGTAGGATTGCCTCTTCACCAGCACCACCACAAACAACAATCTTTCACACAGATGTGCTTCACTGTCTTCAGTAGATTTCTTATAAAAGAAAGATTGAATCAAGTAAATGATTCAGTTGCAGCAGCTTGATCAGGATGATATGATCAGCAGCTTGCAGTCTTCAAGTGTGTAAACTTGATGTAGGTTGAATGCAGATTACACTTGAAGATTTTCTCTGGATCAGTAGCTTTATGCTCAGTAGGGTCAGCAGGGTGTTTTTCTTGGTTTATTTCTGATTGCTCAAGAGAGATCTTTAATGTTCATCATATTCTTCTGAGTTAGAAGTCCTCTATTTATAGGTAGGAATGCTTGTGACTCATATTTGAAATTCAAATATAGCCGTTCCATGTTTTGTCCCATTTGACTTGCTTTCTGTCATTGTTCATAAAATCGACACGCAGATCGCTTTTTTGTGAATGCGATCATCCACCTTTGACTTGTATCCATTGGATAAAGTCCTGAATCATCCTAACATCCTTTTAATCTCAACCATTGATTTTTTTGAAAAATGAGAGGTTGTTAGCTGTCCTTATCCTTGTTTTCTTCCAATGTAATCTTGAATAAATCGAGGTATATGTATCAGCAGGTTCATAAGTCTGCTAAAATACATATCAGTAGGCTAAACGTAATTTGCTGTGTTTGAAACACAATGCAGCTTACTTCTTTTATCTAACTTTTATTTATGAAGTTAGATTACACCTTTTTGCATATAACTAAGTTCCAATCACCATCCAACTTATGGAACTTAGAACTTGTACACAAGGAATATGTAATCAGTTTAGGTCATCACAGACTTCCCCAAATTCTGATTCCATATCCTTGACTATAATTACTAAGTTTGATCCCTTAGCCTTCATTAACTGAGTTTTAGCCCTCAGCCTTCAGTCTTCAGCTGGTTCCTGACTAGTCTACTGACCTAGCTACCCTACTGATATAGACCAGTCTGCTGATATAAGTCAGCTGACCATTACAGTGCTTGTTTGATCAAACCTATACAAAGATCAAACTCTATTAAACCTATACATTTGATCTAGACATCTTTTTTCCTTTGCACTATGACAGCTAGTCTGGCACTCATCACTAAAACTCAGAAGTAAGTCCAACATATTCCACAACTAAGGACTCAACTAAGCAGAAGTGAACAGTGGTTTGAAGACCTGAGGAATCTGGTGGAAAATAGAGGAAGGACCACTGAAACAGTTGCTTCCAACATTACCTCTGTTCAATTTTCTATCAAAAATCTAATCAAAGATGTAAAAGGTATAAGGAAAAGTACTGCACATAGAGATAAGAATTTGCATGAGTAGATTGCCTCACTGCACAAGAAGTTTGACAAGCTTGCTGAGGGACAACCTGCTGTGGCACTCAACCTGCTGGGGCACATCAACCTACTGTACTGGATCCTAAGGTTACTGAGAGGATTAATCTGCTGGAACAGACTATTGAAGGAAGGATCACTGCAGTTGACACAAGGACTGAAATTATGGAAGGTTAATTGGCAAATTTGGTGATCACACAAGAAAGTGTTCAAGGCCTACTGAACTGGTTTATTGATGATGCCAATAAGGGGGAAGAGGGCCTTACAGCAGAGGCAAAGGATGCAGCAAGTATTTTTGCTAAAAAGAAATGGGAGGCTGACAAAAATGAGTTCATAAAACCTACACCTGGCAGGATACAGTTGACTGATGACCTTTTGAAAGAGTACAAGAAGCTGTACTATGGAAAGAAGAGACCCTATCAGGACATGGGATTTCAGGAAGGACTGAATTCCTTTATGGGGCTTAAATTTTGGAATGTAAGGGTCAAGTCAATGAGAGCTTCTAGTAGAGGTGGAAGAGGTCAAAGAATGGGCAGTTCGACAACAAGGGATTCACTGGATGAATTCAAACATTTCTATATGGGACAAGGCTTCAACATTCATACTATAAGGTTGACCCTAAGAAGCCTGGAAATGGTGGAAACAGATACACACCTGGATTTTTTCCACTGTAGAAAATCAATAGATGATAGATATTGTCAGGGAAATCAGGGAGTTTCAAGAGAAGCAAGAACAAAACAGAAACAAAAACTAGATCATCACACTTACTTATGCATTTATCTTTTGCTGATTCTAGTTTGTAATAATTTTGAACAAATGTGATTTTAATGGAGTATGACTAAATTTGTTCTATTTTTGTTTTTATCTTCTTGCTTTGCTATAAGGAGGGTATTCGCATCATCACTACAAAGGGGGAAATTGTTGGACAAATTTTGAGTTTTAATGATGAGTGCCAGACTAGCTGTTATAGAGCAAAGGCAAAAAGATGTCTAGATCAAATGTATAGGCTTATTAGAGTTTGATCTTTGTATAGGTTTGATCAAACGAGCACTGTAATTAGGTCAGCTGACTTTATCAGCAAACCTGTCTAGATCAGTAGGGTAACTAGGTCAGTAGTGTGTCTAGGAACCTACTGAAGACTGAAGGCTGAGGGTTCAAACTCAGTTATTGAAGGCTAAGGGATCAAACATAGTATTTAAAGTCAAGGTTATGGAATCAGAATTTAGAGAAGTATGTGATGACCTAAACTGATTACATATACCTTGTGTACAAGGTCTAAGTTCCATATGTTAAGTTGTGATTGAAACTTAGTTATATTCAAAGTGGTGTACTCTAACATCTCAATAAAAATTTAGATGTAAAGTAGTCAGCTGAAGTGTTTTAAAAACACAGCAGACTTAAGTCCGTTGATAGATATGTACATCAGCAGGCTAATATAATACCAATATCTGCTGAATGTAATTCTCGATTTAATCAAAAGTTACATTGGATAATTAAATCGATAAGGATGGATTACAAGCCTTGATTTTGTGAACAAATCAATGGTCACGATAACAGGAACATTGGAAAGATTCAGAGGATTATCCAATGGATATAAGTCAACAGGTGGATAGTCTAAAAACTGACAAAAAGCTGACTGACATTGTCAGTACTATGAACAGAGACAAAAAGCAAGTCAAGATGGAGACAAGTCTAAAACGGCTATATTTGAAATTCAAACACAAGTCACAGGATTCACACATATAAATAGGAGACTCCAGATTCAGTTTTGAAGATGATAAACAACAAATAGTCTTTACGAAGCTATCAAGGTTTAATCAAGAAAAAAACTCTGCTGACATTCACTAAGCTTAAATTTACTGATCAAGATTTATCTTCAAGTGTAACCTGCTATCAAGTTATATCAAGTATACACACTTGAAAATCTCAAGCTGCTGATCATTTCATCCTGATCAAGCTGCTGAAAGCTGAATCACTTACTTGATTCAACTCTTATTTTACAAGAAGTTTGCTGAAGACAGAGAAGCATCCTTTGGGTGTCAAGAACTGTTGTTTGTGGTGGAGCTGGTGAAGAGGCAATCCTACCCTTCAAGGACCAGTGGAATACTTTGGAGCAGCAATCTTACATGTTTCAAGTGTTCAGTTTGTGAAGCCATAGTCATTGGTGGACAAACAACTTAGGGATTTTTCTAACTGCAACCAAAAGGTTCTCTAGTGAATTTCCTCCAACATCACAGGAGAAGAGTGGACTGACATGATTACACCAACTGGAACCACTATAAATCTTGCCTACTTTCCTTTCTGCATTTACATTCTACAATTTGCATACTGATCACATCAACCTACTGACACTAGCAACTGAATCACACCCTTACACTATTGAGTATCCAATACTTAGTATCATCTTTTCAACAACAAGTAATAAGGCTTAATTTAAATATATTCTGCTACAACAAATTCAGTTTCATTAATAGTCAACAGACTACTGATAGTCAGCAGACTACTGACCTTGCTGATTTTGTCAACTCTAAAAAGTTTTAAGTGTTAAGTTTATTCACTCCCGCTCTAAACTTAACCAAAGCCTTTTCAAAGGACCAACACCCGCAATTTTAAAGAAAGTTTGCTTTTTGCCAATTGCGTTTTTAGGTATTTCGACGATAATATTGTCGTTTGAGATATCTTAACGACAATAATATTATTGTAAAACGACCCTTAATTATTGGCGTCACGAGACCAGGTTTAACGACAATACTATTGGCGTTAAATAAGTAATGACAATAATATTGTCGTTAAATAAGCCTCGTTACGCCAATAATGGTTTAAACGATGTTATTATTTAGGTCCCTCTATTATTTTCACCCATTTCACTCAGCAGAAAAATCTTACCTTTAAAAATTCATACACTTTATTCAAAATACAAAAACTGGGTTTAATCTTGCACATCAATCTTCGTTCATCAAACAAATGAGTTGATTCATGAAAAAAGTTTGACATGGGTAAGCATTTTTGTTTTGCAATAACTTCAAATCATGTAATGTGTATATTTTTCATTTTTAGTATGATAGAATGTCAATATGCTTAGAACGCTGATGAATATGTCAATTTTTGGGTGAGTTGTTGATAGGGTCCTTGTTATTGTCGTAAAACTCATTTTAACGACATTAATACTGGCGTTAAACAGCTTGTTACGCCAATATTATTGCCGTTGGAGAGAGTTTTACGACAATATTATTGTTGTAACAAGCTACTTATCGCCAATATTATTCATATAACGCGTTGTTTATTTTTTTTATCCTTTTAATTAATTGAATGTATCATATTTAGTATAGTTTATTAATTAATAGGTTCAGATTGTAGGTGTAATGTAATATTTAATGTAATAATTTTCTTAGTATTTATTTATAATATAATTGCCTTCTTATATGTATATATATGCCCAATATGCCCAATATGACTGACGATGTAACCTAACGAAAACGGCGATGATAAATAACACATAACACATATCACAAAAAAGAACGAATAACGACAATAACATCGACGATTTCTGTTCAGCATTATGGTGAAAGCCTCCACCCGAAAGCGAGGTTCTTGTAGGTCTAGGTTGTTTTTGATTCCATTTTTTACTTCTCACCATTTATGGCCTTCCTCATGCCTACAAGAAATGAGGTCCTATAGGATAGCTCGTAGAGGATTTGTAGGTTCTCTTATTCATCTCTCCACTCAGCAGCTTGGTAAAGCCTCATCTAGAAGTGAGGCATCCTGTAGATTCTGTATTTAAGTGCTGTTTCGCCGGACTCGTCCAGCATCTCCATCACTCCTCCCGTCGTGACGGCGATTGTATCACCGTGGCACCTTAAAGTTTTAACAACCTACAATGCAACAAAATCATACAAATAACCAAACAAACCAAACCTCACCTTAACTTGGATAATGAATGAGTATAGTAATTTTTACTCTTACCATTCAAGTTCTAACAACATATATATACACACACACACACACACACACACACACACACACACACACACATATATATATATATATATATATATATATATATATATGGAAATATGCACTGTCATAAATGGATATCCTAAGTGCTCGGATTTTATATATATATATATATATATATATATATATATATATATATATATATATATATATATATATATATATATATATATATATATAGACATGACACACACAAACACAATTATAATAAATCGCAACAACTTATATGAAAATAGAGACGACATGACATGACTATTACGGATTTTATGTGTGTTTGATTGTTTCATGTCGTCTCTCTTTTAATGAAAGTTTTTATGAATTATTATACATGTATAACAACATGTTGGGTATTTCATTTACTTTCAACAGGAAATGGAAACACAAATCAGGTAATGAATGATCTTATTCGGATGAAACCGCTTATACCACTTGTGTGAACAGAAATATTTCATTTGACGAAATGAAGGAGAAAATTTGCAAGAGAGTTGGGGTTGATCCTCTTGGTTATAAGCTCAAAATTACAGCATTGTACACGACCGTTGGACCACACCAAACGCCTCCCATTGTCATTTCAGACGATGACTCATGGTATGGTTACATTTGTGAACATCTAAGACAAATTCCCATGAGACTATGTGTTGACGCTAAAAAAGTGGTTAGTTATGAACCTTAAAGATACATGAATGATAACTTGATTGATTTAAATGAGACCATTATTGATTTAAATGAAGAAAACAACAATGAAGATTTTCCCAGTAACGATGACAATCTCGTTCATTGTGCTCAAGTTGAACCAGCAAGGGTCTCTGAAATTTAACCTCTTGACAATGGAAAGGATCGATAGGGTCATATGCCAGATTGCGGGGTTTCCGATTCACCTCATCTGATCATATACTCAGTGAAGCAATGAATACATCATTCACTGAACTACTAGTTGGTAGTTTAGGTCAACCTTTTAATGACACCAGACAGCTCCGACAATACAAGTTGATACGAGTCATCGATTACGTAGTGGACTACAAATTGTGAACACAAGTCATAACTTGCCACCTACAGCAAACTTCAGAGTTCCGACTATTCCAGTTCAAGAAAGTTTTGGCGTAAGTGGTTTAACACATGTGACACCCCATGTTGAATCTCGACACACATATGCTAGCGGCAGTAGTAGTCATCACGGAGGGAGTGATTTAGGTGATTTTGGAGACACACTTCATCAATAGAAATACCGTTGTGCCCTAGCACATGGAGGATTAGCATTGCATGTTGGAAAGTTGTTCAAAAATAAAGATCAACTATATGATGAAATAAAATATCACGCATTGAAGAGTAGGTATCAGTTGAAGCTCAATAGGTCTGATAAGGATAGACTGTATTTGTGATGTAAACTATCGAATACATGTGAATGGAAAATGAATGCTAAGAAGGCTGAGGGTTTGGAGACCGAGTATTTCAAGATAACCGAGTATGAGAAAAAACATACATGTGGACTAGACAACATAAGTAATCGCCACGCTCAAGCCACACCTTCTGCTACAGGCCGTTTAGTGAGGAATGACCGTATTAAACTGGGCAGTAAATTGAGAGCAAAGAATGTCCAAGTTGTGGTGAATAAAGAACTCGGCATAGACCTCAGTTATGACCAAGCTTATAGAAGTTTACAAGAGTCTCTACGTTTGATTGACGGAACTCCAGAACAGTCTTACCAAAACTTGGTTGGCTACTTTCATATGCTTGAAAAAGCTAATCCCGACACCATGACAGATATATATAAGGACGACGTGGGTAGGTTCAAGTATTGTTTTATGTTGTTGGGACTTAGTATTGTTGGATTCAAATTTTGTCATCCTATACTATTCGTAGATGGTACTCATATGAAAAACAAAAATGGGGGGACTTTTTTAGTCGCTGTCGGAGTGGATACGGGTGAACACTTGTTTCCATTAGCTGTCGGTGTAGCCGACGGTGAGAGCAATGATTCATGGACGTATTTCTTTACCCACCTGAAGAAGGCAATCAGAGAATGTGAGGATCTTAGGGATATGGTGTTTGTCTCCGTTAGAAACCAGGAAATCACGTCTTCTCTTGAAAGTGTCTTTCCAGATGCTTACTATGGCATCTGCTACCACCACCTTGACATGAACGTCAATGCTAATTATGGTAAGAAAAGGTATTGTAAGTGGACATTGAAGAAAGCAGCTTACACTTGTTCAGAACGTTATTTCGAAATATTTTTTGATGATATTAAGCGGAAAGATAAGGAGGTTCATGGTTATTTGATGAAAGCAGGAGTGAAAGTCTAGTCACGATCACAGTTTCCAGGAACACGATACGCTATCATGACAAGCAACTATGTTGAGAGCTTCAACGCTGTACTTCTAGAGTCACGGAATATGAATATAATGAATATGTTTGAGTACATTAGGCAGATGTTACAGCGTTGGTATCATCAGCGTAGAGAATTAGAATACACATGTCACAGTGTATTAGCACCAGAAATTGATGAGAAGGTGAAGAAAACAGTTCAAACTAGAACAAACTTCAGCCTCTCTGCCATAGATGCTGTTCAGTTTCAGGTTTGCTGTTAGTACTTTTATATACCTGTTTTTTTTACTATATTCATAATATTAATAACAAATAAATATCATACACGACTTCAGTTTTCGGACCAAGATAACAGCTACAGAGTTAATCTTCATGATCAGACTTGCTATTATGGAGAGTGGCAATCGTATCATCTGCCTTGTGTACATGCCGCTACTGCAGCCATAGAATGTCGTGTCAGTATCTATAACCTTTGGTCTGATTAATATAAAACAAAATGCTTCAAACGTATTCATGAAGGCCGTGTGTATCCAGTTCCTAAGGATAAATTTTGGGATATCCCAGATAATGTTCGAAATGACTGTGTTCTTCCACATATTGAGAGGGATAATGTGTCGGGAGACCGGATACGGCGGGGACGAAAATTAGGCCGACGAACGAACATGATACGTTCAAACGGAGAATGTGCAGGTGGCCGGATTAGTAGGATACTTTCGGTAGGCCGGCGTATCAGAAAATGTTCAAATTGCGGGGCCTAGGGACACATAATAAACACATGTCCTAATGTGGTTAATTTGGCTGATGTATTTGGTGTGTAAACTTATTGTGGTGTATGTCGTGTTTATTTATTCGTAGAATATGGCCGTGACTATGTTTTCGTTCACATATGAACCAACCATTCCGATCAAATTATTTCCGATCGAATTAGTTTTTGATGGTCGTGACTATGTTTTTATTTATGTACTTTATCATTTTAATTGTTTCATTTTACAAATCTGTCTATGTTTTCTTTCAATAAAATGAACCTTATTTTGATAAATATATATGTATTTTATTACGTATTTTGTGATCGTATCAACACATTCTATGAAATTAGCGGTAAGAACCACTTCATGTGACCAGGAAAGATCATCCATTAGCTTTTTCTTTAATTGCGAGAATAAAAAAGCATAACAAGAAACCATAAAAAATGTGCAACATCAGACAAGGTCTTTTACATCTTTACTTACGAGAAGAGAGAAAAACTAAAATCATAAAGCAAAATCTGCAACTTCAACAAATTCTATGACTTTCTTCATTCTGGATGGAAAATAACTTGCGCAGGAAAATAAATTGCATGGGAAAATATGATTAAGTACTTAAATAAACCAAAGGGTGCTCATTAAAGATGATAGGGGAGGTTTCCGAAGAAATGTCATCCGTGTCATATTCTGGTACGTGAAAATGTCTTGCGATAGCTGTGATAAGAAATGGATAATAGATATAACCATCACCACCTCTGCCAAGCGATATGTCACAAATCCTACTAGTGATGTAACGTCCAAAGTCAACTTCATAATGGAGAACTGCGTACAACAAAACGTAAAAATCATATGGCGGTTCAAGAGTGTGTATAGTACCATAGATGCTATTGGCGAACCACGTGATCATAACACGCTCTCATTCGGTAGGCAGTTGACGGCGAGCAATTAGACGTTGCATTACATGAATGTTGTAAGCCCCGTTGAAGAAGTCATTGGATGCTTCAACTCCACTTACACCATAGTAGTTATTGATCAAGTCCACCTCCAAGGCAACATCTACTCCACGTAATTTATGCACCACTGATGCTATGGGGTGTCCTGAATAAAGTACGTTTGACCTGACAACTGCATATAATTCATGAACAATTGATCGATTCATAGTCAATGTCGGTGCGGGACTACTTGCGAAGCGTTCTAATGAAGTTCTGCGTAAGAGACTCTTCATCCTGGTAGGTATACTCTCCCATACAATTCTCCTCTCTCTGACAATAGCTCTATCTTGAAAGAGCCAAATCCAATTTGCACGCTATTCGTCTGTTCTGAACCTCAACCTCAGTGTCTGAAAGTCGTAGCCCAAATTAACACATGCCCAAGGGTCAACGCAAACACAGGTTGACGTGGAGGATCATCAGACCCGGGGAAATTTGGTTCATGCCACTCCGGAGGACCAGAAGAAGCAAGGGAAATTGGTTCAGACATTATGATTAAGGTGATGTAAAACTGAGGGTTATACAAAGATAGTGTAAATGTTCATGGTATATATAGAGTTATCAAGTGTGTAAAAGTGCAAGTCGTGACAAATTTGCACAGTATGAAGTACAATTACTCCAGACAATATTATCGACGTAAGAGGCCATTTGACAACAATATTATCATCGTAAAATCCCTAATGACACTGTACCCATGTGTCCTGCCCACGGTCATAACCCACCACCACTTAACGTGTGGGACCCACCGTTAGCGACCACACATGGTAGGGAATCTCAGTTCACGACAATATCATCGTCGTAACAGGCCATTTTTACGATAATATTATCGTCGTAAAAACCTTAAACCCTATGCACGACTGATGACAAGACTTGACACTGTACCCATGTGTCCTACCTACGGTCATAAGTCACCACCACATGATGTGTGGGACCCATCGATAGCGACCACACATGGCAGGGAATCTCAGTTCATGACAATATTATCGTCGTAAGAGTCCATTTGACGACAATATCATCATCGTAAAATCCCTAAACCCCATGCACGACTGATGACAAGAATTGACACTGTACCTATGTGTCCTGCCTAGGGTTATAACTCACCACCACTTGATGTGTGGGACCCGCCGATAGTGACCACACATGGCTGGGAATCTCAGTTCACGACAATATTATCGTAGTAACTAGCCATTTGACGACAATATTATCGTAAAATCCCTAAACCCCATGCATGAATGATGATAAGACTTGACACTCTACCCATGTGTCCTGCCTTCGGTCATAACTCACCATCACTTGACGTGTGGGACCCGCCGATAGTGACCACACATGGTAGGGAATATCAGTTCACAACAATATTATCGTCGTAATAGGCCATTTGACGACAATATTATCGTCGTAAAATCCCTAAACCCCATATTTAGCCCCGCACCATTCTCCCTATATATACTATGAGACATCCTATATATTCATGCAAGAACACAAAAATTGTTCACTGAAAATCTCCTTATAAATACATTTGTTTATTTGCTTCCATCGAAATGCCTAACTGGGATTATTTATTCCCTCTTTACGTGAACCCGCATTCCCCTGTGTTTGATAACGAGGGTAGGAAAGATGCGTTCTATGATGAGAATACACTCTTAAGTACGTTCCCTGATGAAGGGGATATACATTATTTTGAGACAAACTGAATTGCTAGAGCTGTAGCAGAGAGGAGGTTATTGTGGGATAGTCTGCCTACACGCTTGAGAGACAGATTACTCAACATTGGGCGGTCTGGTTTCTCAAACACCCTTGATGGAACGGTGAGTATGAATCGGTCTATCGTTCGTGAGTACTATGAAATTGTTGAGAGTGAGAGAATTTGGGGGAGGACTGCAAGCACACCGCGAAGCCTGTGAGGCGTTTCCATCAGTTTGAATGCGGGGTGGATCAACCACTACTATGGCATGCTAGAAGTCCCAGACAGTGAAGAATTTTTCAGCATCATCCTAGGATTGTGATGGACAATGGGATGGATTTGATGTTTGAACTGGCTAATGCATTTGGTGGGACTCACCTTTAGGGTTTTGAGGAAAAGACAAATGATGGTTTGGTTGAATATATTCCTGTTATATTTGGTGGTCCCTAGAAAAGGCTTTGGTTAAATTTAGGGGGGGTGAATAAACTTAACACTTAAAAACATTTTAGATTTTTACAAATTCAGCAGGATCAATATTCTGCTGACCACTAAATAGTCTGCTGACTATTAAAGCTCTTGAATTTGTTGCAGCGGAATATATTAAATTAAGCCTTGTTACTTGTTGTTTAAATATAATACTAAGTATTGGATACTCAATAGTCCAAGTGGTGTGATTCAGTAGCTAGTAAGTTGCAGAATGTAACTGCAATAATGTAAAGTAGACAAGTTTATAGTGGTTCTAGGTGGTGTAATCCTGCTGGGTCCACTCTCTCTCTGTGATGTTGGAGGAAATTCACAAGAGATTCTTAAGGTAGCAGTTACAAAAATCCCTAAACTGTTTGTCCTTGACCAATAGCTATGGCTCACAAACTGAACACTAGAAACATGTAGGATTGCTGCTTCAAAGTATTCCACTGGTCCTTGAAGGGTAGGATTTCCACTTCACCAGCTCCACCACAAAACAACAGTTCTTGACACTTCAAAAGTGCTTCTCTGTCTTCAGCAAACTTCTTGAAAAGAAGGGTTGAATCAAGAAAGTGATTCAGCTTTCAGCAAGCTTCTGATCAAGATGATAAGATCAGCAGCTTAAGATCTTCAAGTGTGTGAACTGGATGTAACTTGATTGCAGATAACACTTGAAGAAAAACATGATCAGTAGATTAAAGCTCTGTATGTATCAGCAGGGCCAGACTGTACTTTGATCTATTTCTTACTCTAAAACTTAATTGCTTCATGTGAATTCTCTTGCCTTCCAATCTGAATCAAAATTCCTCTATTTGTGGGTGTAGATCTTGTGATTTGAATTTGAATTAGAATGATAACCGTTACAGGATTGTCTGAATAATCTCGAAATCCCTCTCATTGCATTTCTGATCGACATCGACGGTGTCCTTCCGACGATCGATCTCACAACCAATGGAATAATTCCATTTAATATGGCTCTGAATTCCTTACAACATCCCTTTCATCTTGGCCATTGATTGACTAATTAATCCAAGGCTTGTAATTCATCCATATCCATTGAATTTTCCAGAAAAAATTGGATTAATTCGAATATTACATTCACCAGATACCTGTTATATAAGTCTACGGATGTCCTTGTATGTTATTTGACCTTTTAGTCTGCTGTGTTTTATAAACACATCAGCTGACTGCTTATCATATCTTTTTATTAATAAGTTAGAGTACACCATTTTAACCTTAACCATGTTCCAATCACCACTTAACTTTAATGGAACTTAGACCTTCTATACAAGGTATATGTGATCAGTTTAGGTCATCACAGACTTCCCTAAATTCTGATCCCATATCCTTGACTTTAATTACTAAGTTTGATCCCTTAGCCTTCATTACTGAGTTTGAAACCTCAGCCTTCATTACTGAGTTTGAATCCTCAGCCTTCAACCATCAGCAGGTTCCTAAACTCTACTGTCCTAGATACTCTACTGACCTAGATAGGTCTGCTGATCAAGTCAGCTGACCTCATTACAGTGCTTGTTTGATCAAACCTATACAAAGATCAAACTCTAGTAAACCTACACATTTAATCTAGACATATTTTTGCCTTTGCTCAGTAACAGCTAGTCTGGTATTCAACATTAAAACTAAAATATGTCTAACAATTCCTGCCTTTTTAGTGATGACGCCAATATCCTCCTTACAACAAAGAAAAAAGATAAAAACACAAAAACAGAACAAATTTAATTGATATACCATTGATGTTCAAAAAATATTACAACTAGAATCAGTATAAAGATAAATGCATAAATAAGTGTGTTGATCTAGTTTCTATCTCTTTCCTGATCTCTCTTTTGAAGGTATTCTCTGATTTCTCTTTGCATGTCGACCATCCATTGATTTTCTATTCTTGAGAAGTCAATCCAAGTATGTACCATCTTCCACCATTTCCAGGCTTCAGCTAAAGTTAACTGAACACCATGCCAGTTAAATCTTCCTCCCATGTAGCATACCTTGAATTCTTCTACACAATCCAATGCTTTTTGATCAGCAGATGTTGGTTGTCTTCCTCCAGATTTTCCAGCATGACCTCCTCTACCATTTGACCTTTTCTAGTCATTTTTAAAGATTTGATCCTTGCTTCCCACAATTTAAGTCCAAGGAAGGAGTTTAAACCTTCCTGAAAAGTCATATCCTGGTATGGTCTTCTTCTTACACCATAAGCAGCCTTGAATCTTCAGCAGATCATCTATTAGTTGTATTCTGCCAGGTGTAGGTTTTCTGATTTCATTGATTTCAGCCTCAAATATTTTCTTGTTAAAGATCCTTGCTGCCTCTTTTGCTTCTGCAGTCTGACCTTCTTCCCCCTTATTGACATCATCAATAAAACGGTTCAGCAGGACAAGTACACTTTCCTGTGTATTTACCAAATTACTCAGTTGTCCCTCTATAATTTTAGTTCTTGTATCAACTGCAGTAATGCGACCTTCCATTGTCTATTCCAGCAGGTTGATCCTCTCAGTATGTTTAGGATCGAGTACAGTAGGGTGAGGTGTCTCAGCAGGGTGTGATCTCTCAGCCAACTTATCAACCTTTCTATGCAAGGATTCCATCTGTTCAACCATGTTCTTCTCTCTCTTCCCAGCATCTTGCTTAACATAAGCAACTTTTCAGAGTAGATCATTAGTGGAAAACTATAGACTAGTGACATTTGATGATACTTTTTCAGTGGTCCTTCCTCTATTTTCCATTAAATTTACTAAGTCTTCAAATTGTTCACTCCTTGTCAGCTTAGTTTTTTTAGCTGTATAATATCATCTCTTACAGCCCTTAAATCCTCCAAAATATGCACTGGTATTGCAGCAGCCATACCTGCCATACCACCAGTAAAATCTCCAGCAGATTCATCAACATTTTCATCTGCCCTGGGTTGTCTCACAACAATAGCTCTTGTCCTATCCTATACATGGGGTTCAGGACCTTCTTCAACAACATTCAAAACTGGTACTTCATCAATTATAGGGTCTTGTGCTTGTTGTGGCTCTGCTACTTCTTCTTTAGGCAAATGAAACTCTTCATCACTAAAATCATAGTCAACAAGCTATTCTTCATCAGGTTCTTCAATAGCTTGTTGCCTATCTTTTCCATCAGTTGCCATTTCATCAGTAGCCTCCAAACAAGACACATAGGATTCAATCTATCCCAACAATAAGTCCAACCTTTGTCTAATGACTGTTTGATCCTCAATACTTAGGACCTCCAGTTCCAACCTGTGTTCAGTTGTTTTCTGTACCTCAGCAGACTGGACCTCTATCTCTGTAGCAGTATCAACAAAAATATCCAAATTTTCTTCTAAAACACCACCAACCTCAGTAATTTCTCTAAGAACTTCAGCAGCTTGTGCTAAGGTTTCTTCAGTATCCACACTGTCCTGATAATGAATGATTCTTCAGAAAAAACATCAGTCAATTCAATCAACATAGCTTCTGTTAGGTGTAGTGCCCGAAAGACAATTTGTGTAATTGTTTTTAATGGATGACAGAATTTATCTCACCTTATTACTTGCTTTGTGCATGTAAGTAATGCACTGCTGCAAACCCTAAGTATATCAGTATGTAACCGCTTAACTCAGTTCATGGCATGCACGTGAGGATTGAGTTAGTGGTGATATACTTAAATCTGTTAGTCCGTGGTGAACTTAATCGAGTTTAGGGTCTCTTGATTAAAACACCAATAATGCTTGAACACCTTAGGGTGTGATAGTCTTATCCGGTTTGTCGGTAGAAGGTACCTACGTGGGGCATTTATATATGATGGCATTCATATAGGATTTGGACCGATTTAATCTGAATTTCTCGGTATAATTCCGTAATCGAGGAATCTTATTAAATCATTAGATGATCATATATGGATCAACCTTAATCCTGAGGTGATCACAGGGTGCTGCTTGTCTCGGGGTAGTGTTTGATGTGTTAGTTACGGTTCACTTAGATATGTGTTCCAAGCCACTTCTCATTGGCACTATCTCTCGATGAGTGAGTAGTTACGATTTTCACAGACATGGAATCCATTCCTTCATGCGGGAAGTAGAGAGGCGATCCCCTTATTTGTTAGCCCTAAGAAAGTGATCGATCCCGGGAGTTTCGCATTTGACTAATTAGCTACTAGTCAGATATGCATACTAATTGATCATCAGGGGGTTAATGGTAAATAAGGATAAGATATTCTGAGTCGGGTTCACGGAGACTTCCCACTCAGAATGGACAGTCTATGGAGGGTTAATCCGTATGTAGTGATTATATCAATGGACGCTATTCACTCTATGGGTTGAGTATAAGTATACATCTATAATCGGTAGAGTTCGATTTCGGGTTTATGGTGGCGTAATCCCGGAATTAATAATTAATGTACTTATTACATTCGATGAATAATTAATTATTGAGCTACTCACGGTTATAGGTCCATGGTCCCCGATGTGGCTTCTGTAATTCGGACTAATAATCTTGTTATTTGGGCCTCAGTGATAATTAATTGGCTGGGCTAATTAATTGATATGCATGGATATTATTTAGTTGGGCTAAATAATATAATACACATAAAAGACATTTTGTGTGGGCTTATTAACCCTAAGTGTGGCGCCTATATCCTCTTTAATTATCACAAGAATTAATTTTTGGTGATATGGAAAATAAAAGATATTCTTGTTATATGATTGGTTGGATGACTTGTTATTTGATTTCCTATTGGTCAATACATGTCACAATTAGTCATTAAGGAAAATATCTTTTATTTTGTTTAATTAATTATTTATTTAATTAATTAATACTTGGAGGTTAAGGATGTCTTTCCTATAAAAGGAGAGTTATTCCAAGGAAATTGACAAGGCATAATTCGACCACTCATTAAAAAGAGAGAGAAAAATTTGTTTCTCTTGTGCAGGGTTTTTAGAGGAAGAAAAACTTGGAGTTTTTCTTAGTGTTGCATATCAAGGAGGCTCGTTTATCAAGAAGGGTGTCCACCAACCGCCGTTTGGAGAACACATCGGAAGATCAAGGCGACTCTTCCCGTTATTGGTAACACGTTCTTAACCCCCTTGTAGTCGTTTAAGTCCTTTAATTATGAATTGTGTCATATAAATCGTGATCCATCCGCTGCGCGTAGATCTAATTCGTTTAGATCTAAGAACCTGCAACCTTCATGTGGTATCAGAGACAGGTTCCACGATTTATATAGTCATAATCGTAATTAAACGATTTAAAGGAGTGGAATTGCATGTAGGTGATATTTTACTTATTATTATGCATTAATAATTTTTAAATTGCTATGGTTGAAGAGATGGATTGGGGTTGGCACCGTTTTCGCGTTAGATCTATTGTAAACTCATATAAACGATGAAAATTCGTTCATATGAGTATAGGAAATTATTTAATTTATGTATTATTGCAATTTTAATTTCCAGAAAATAGATCTGTACATTAGCTGTTTAGTCTTTTCGTTTTTTCCGTTGTCTGAGCCGTTAAAACGAAGATCCCTCCGGTCAGAATCAATATTGGAAGTTGATGAACAATCCCACAAATTTTGGTGTCGATCAGAGTCCGTTTGGGTTTCCGTTCGTTGCTGCGAAGTGGCTGCTGTAACAGAAAAACGCAGGATTCACAGAAACCCTAACTGTGACTTCTTCAATTTTCTGGGAACAATTGGACCGTTCAAATTAAAATCCGACCGGTTAGATCGATAATCATGGAGTTTTGGACGTGAGATAAAATTTTCAGGACGATCGAGATTCATCTTCATCCCCGATCGATCTCGGGAAGTATATGATGCGCTGCTGTGAGAGTCTGTTTCAGCAGCAAGTTGGCCGGCTCACTGAGGAAGATTGACAAGTCAAAGCTCCGATCCGACAGTCCATCTTGAAGTCCGAAGAATGAAGATCAGATCTGGAAAGTTTCATCCCGATCCAAGTTCGTTTGATATGCCGATCGTCGAAGATTCTTAACAGCTGCAGATTAGGGTTTTAATTTATTTTCGAATAGATTAGTTACGGGGGTGCCAACGGTCCATCTCGGTGTTTATTTTCCGCACTAGTATACATGTGTAGATTGTATGAGTAGAACCGGAAAATTGCCATGACATGCATCATATCATGAATTCCACTCCATATGCATACATGTAGAAATTAATTCGAGGAATTAGTTAGGCATGTATAAAACACACGATTAGTTTTAATTAATTGTTTGATATTAATTAGAAACTAATTAGGGTAAAACCGGGAACACGGGTTTTTTCAATCGTCGAGGTTGGGTGATGGATTCTCGGTGAATCCCACTCTGCGAAAGCATAAGGAGTAAAATCCCGAAACCTCGTGGTTAAGGTGTTGGATTCTCGGTGAATTCCACCTTACCTAAGATGAGATTACGTTTTTGTTCCGTAGTGTCTACGTGAAAGTTTGATGTTTAAGGATTGGATAATCATGGGCAAACAGGTTCGAAAGTGGTTTAACCACGGTTGGGTGGTCAACAGTAGCTACGGCTCAATCGACTTCACCCTCCACGCGTGTGGCGTTTGCACGGGTCTGGCAATATTGAGCCATCCGAAGAGCCACTACGGCTCAACGGACCTCTCCTAGCCTTGACCCGTCCGACGGCCACATATGTTCTAACGAATAGGTCGGGTGGGCTAGCCCACATAACCGACAACATTCGGGCCTATGATTTATTGTTCCTTAATGTAACATCAAGTCCAAAAACGTGATCAGTAAACCCACCATTTTTTCAAAATATTGAGTGGGAGCGGGAGAGGCGACAGCTGACCCCACGGCCTCTACTATTGACACAAGCAATGTGAGAGAATGGTGACGCCTCGTGCCGGCCTGGGACCGGCCTCCCTAAGGAAGACCTTCACCGCTATCAAAATTCAAGGCTTGGTCTCCGAAAGGATAGGATTTTGGGTACTCTAAATCGGGTCACCGACCGACCCCTAAAGCGACACACTCGGGGTCTACCTAAAAATCGAGACAGAGGTCACACTCATAAAGGTATTTTTGGTAGTACCTTGGCTGAAAAGGAAAGGTGATTGACGATCACAAATGAGATGTTCGATTCTCAATCGATCTTCAATATTAATCGAAACCTCTTTGACCTACCCTAGGCAAGGCGCACTTTGAGGCATTAGATTAAATCCTTGGAACGGTAGGATAGACTATAAGTACTTAGTTTATGTTCCTAAAATTTTAGTAGTGTATGATTTGGATTTATTTTTTGTCAATTTTATCTACAATCATTATATATATCTCTAAGGTGCTAGATCGCTAGTGTAAAATTGACTAGTAATGACTTCGTTAAAAGTGGTAAGTTACTAGAACGTTGTATTTATTAATCTCACATGCGATTAATTTTCGGAAGAGATATTTCTCTTGAAGCCTTCAAAACTTAAGTGACGTAAATAGACATGTCGCTGCTTTGCCACTGCATCTGAGCGAGAGACAACCGTAGTTAGTTTGAAAGATGATTGGGACGATAAAATTCTTCTAGTGAATTGTGTAGTGTCTACACGAGAAATTTTCTGATAGAAAAATTGGAGAATCATAAATTAAAGTGTCGCTAGTTAGACGGTATTTGGAACCGATAAACTAGTGGGAGCTTTTATATTATGTTTTTCTAATTTATTAGAAAATCAGTCCCCATGGATAACACTTTCATTAGACATCCCACGGTTCACGAGTAGTGTCTACTCAAACGAACTGCTAGTTCAAGACTATTTCCTTTTAAGGAAAGTTAAGAATGGGAAAGAATGTCTATAAGTGTTAATCATCTTAACTAAAGTTTTGAGGCTAAACCGAAACATTAATTAAAGAAAGTATAGGATAAGGAAAGTGATTTCGGATCACTAACCAATGAATCCTTAGCGACTTTCTTAACCGAGTAACTTGACTCAGTGGCTTAGTTCTTTGGAAGAACAATGAAGCTGTGCATTAATAAAGTAACAACGGGCAGTAATTTCAGCTAGAATAGTGGGAGTGATATAAGGAAATGAATTTCGGATTCTATCCTTGAATATCACAGAAAAATTTATTTTTCTGTTTACAGATTCGATGAAACAATTGGATTCACTTTCAACTCGATATATTGTTGCCTCATAGAAAGTGAATATGACATTTGTAGTACGAATCCGAGCCTCGGACTTTTGTTTGATAAAGTCAGAACCACTTAGAACAGCTGAATAAGTATGTGTAACACATCTAAAACTATTAAAGGTAAAAGGTTTCCGTATTAAGATAAACGACCCTTCAAAATCTATTAATTAGTGCATATATCCTAGAGATAAGACCTGACGACTGGCTAAGGGTGATTCCTATCTCCCAGTCTAGGAACACTATCTCAAAGGAACAATGACTAAGTTTCCTTTCAATCGGGAGAGGGTAATAGATTTGAAGGGGTAACATAGCTTGTTCATCATGACCTTCGGGGTCTAGTGAGAGACACAAGCTAGTAGGAGTTTTTGAGTAGTGACATTTTGTCTGATAACTACTCGAAACGCAATTTAGTTTATCAAAAGAATACGAGGAGGTGTCTCTGATTTTAGCAGAGAATAGAGTATTCCATGCTCAGAAATAGGCTATCGCATAGTCTTGGGACTGATGCTCGGCCTGCCTCCTAGTGGAATGTTTCTCACTGAGGAAGAAACCATAGACTTGCCCTATATAGTTATTGATATGCTACAATACACTGCTAAACTTGATTAAGATAATTCGTTGCAAAATAACGGTTAACATTATTATGTAAACCGCGAAGTCTACCTAGAAGATGCTAGTGAGTTTATGGATAAGGAGTGAATTCGGTTCACACCACATCCGTAAATGTAGGCATTTAGCATTTAATGCTTGAAGGTAGGGTGGGGATTTTTATGATACGCTCAGATTGTATTTGTTCGTGAAATATCTTAATGAGACGGTGAAGGTTGATTATAAGATTCTTGAGATCAGAAAGTGACGGTTGGACTGTCACAAGCCTTCTGATAGAATCTATAAGAAACAGCCTTAAACCTTGGAGTATGGTTACCCAAAGGTAATTACTATCTGATTTAATCAGACCACGTCCAACATTAGTTGTTGGTGATTACACTGATAAATACTACTAGATCAGAATGTCAATCCACCCAAGACACAGTGGGAGTATGGTTTAACCGTTGACCCATTGTGATTTTGTGGACTTTATAATCTGCTGGGGTGATTGATAACCTATGGCTCTTGGTGGGCTGTATAGGATTCTAATTATAGAGATTGGTTTGAAAACCTTAACCCTGTGAATGGAGTTTTGGTACTCCAGTTCTGTTCAGCCTCTTGTAGAACCACCTGAGTGTCTCAGGCCCAGTGGGAGCAATTGGATCTACATAGAAAAGAAACGAATGAATAGGAAAGTTTAAACTTTCAGCGCAAAGTTGAGTGGTATAGGGGTGATTCCCTGACAATTAGAGAGTTAACCAGACCTTGAACTCTCTCACCACTCAGTCTTGCTAGAATTCGTTAGAAAGCAGAAAATAGGGGTGATTCCCTGAGACTTTCTTGCCGAACAACGGAATCTGAATTCATTCAGAATAGAAGGGTTTTAGCTGAGAATGAATAACGGATTCGTTACAAAGCAGAAGATAGGGGTGATTCCCTAATACCTTTTTTGCGAGACTAACGATATCTTAATTTATTCAGAAAGAACCATTGGTAGGAAGACTGCCATGGCTTATATCCTTTGTGGATTTAAGAGAACCTCTCGGTCATTTAAAAGTCACATGTTTTAAAATATGTGGACTTGACCAAAATATTGATAAGTTTTTTCGTAGACTGGATATCAATATTGGTAAAGTAGTAGCATTAGTGTTCATAAATGATAACACTAAAAGGTTGGAAACAACATGGGTGTGCTATCTCAAGTCGAAATCGACACGCCAAGATTCTCTGGATGAGAGAATTGGACTATATTCTAAGAATTTGATTCGGTCAAATTCACGAGAATGAGTCATTGGCTATCCCACTGATCTTATTGAATAAGATGATTATGCATATATGGTTGCAGCATTCATCGAGAGTTGTCCAACCCTACCTCTCAGGAATGATTCTCTAAATCTTCGGATAAAGAGAAAATGGGATAGAGTCTCTATTGGATAACGGCAAGTCAGGTTGTCACAAGTCAATAGTAGTCGAATCTCGGATTCGAGCATAAAATAGCGGTTTAGTACGTCCTCAAGTATCGTTAGAGAACGAGGAAACAAATGCTTGTATATTCAGGTGCAAACTTGAATATGGTTGACTACACTGATTTTGACTTGTAGTCAGATTAAGGATGATCATTACGTTGATCTTGGGCTCAGTGTTTACTCATAGTGCTTAGAATTTCCTTTTTGGTCTGGGAGTAATTCCAGGTCTGATAAGCCGATATCACTTCATTGTGAAAACAGTGAAGAGATAGCTTAGAAGGATCTTCTCGGTCACCAGAGGTCAAAAGCATATTGAGAGAGAGTACCGCCTATTTGGAAGGACCGGCGACGTTTCAATCCTAAAGATCGTCTCGAGTCGACAACCTAACTAATCAGTGTACCAAGTCGAGTGCTTGGAGGGTACGGCATTGATGGATATGTCTCATCTGCTTTTAGAGCAAGTGGGAGAGTGTTGTGAATAAGATGAGAAAGGGTGTGCTCTAAAAACAATCGTTGCTTGTCATTTCGTGCAAGTGGGAGATTGTTAGGTGTAGTGTCCGAAAGACAATTTGTGTAATTGTTTTTAATGGATGACAGAATTTATCTCACCTTATTACTTGCTTTGTGCTTGTAAGTAATGCACTGCTGCAAACCCTAAGTATATCAGTATGTAATCGCTTAACTTTCGGTGCATGGCATGCACGTGAGGATTGAGTTAGTGGTGATATACTTAAAGCTGTTAGTCCGTGGTGAACTTAATCGAGTTTAGGGTCTCTTGATAAAAAACACCAATAATGCGCCTGAGAACACCTTAGGGTGTGATAGTCTTATCCGGATTGTCGGTAGAGAGGTACCTACGTGGGGCATTTATATATGATGGCATTCATATAGGATTTGGACCGATTTAATCGAATTTCTCGGTATAATTCCGTAATCGAGGAATCTTATTAAATCATTAGATGATCATATATGGATCAACCTTAATCCTGAGGTGATCTGTGGTCTTTGCTTGTCTCGGGGTAGTGTTTGATGTGTTAGTTACGGTTCACTTAGATATGTGTTCCAAGCCACTTCTCATTGGCACTATCTTTCGATGAGTGAGTAGTTACGATTTTCACAGACATGGAATCCATTCCTTCCTGCGGAAGAAGTAGAGACGATCCCCTTATTTGTTAGCCCTAAGAAAGTGATCGATCCCGGGATTTTCGCATTTGACTAATTAGCTACTAGTCGGATATGCATACTAATTGATCATCGGGGGTTAATGGTAAATAAGGATAAGATATTCGAGTCGGGTTCACGGAGACTTCCCTCTCGAGAATGGACGATCTATGGAGGGTTAATCCGTATGTAGTGATTATATCAATGGACGCTTATTCACTCTATGGGTTGAGTATAAGTATACATCTATAATCGGTAGAGTTCGATTTCGGGTTTATGGTGGCGTAATCCCGAATTAATAATTAATGTACTTATTCTTGCATTCGATGAATAATTAATTATTGGAGCTACTGGTTATAGGTCCATGGTCCCCGATGTGGCTTTTGTAATTCGGACTAATAATCTTGTTATTTGGGCCTCAGTGATAATTAATTGGCTGGGCTAATTAATTGATATGCATGGATATTATTTAGTTGGGCTAAATAATATAATACACATAAAATACATTTTGTGTGGGCTTATTAACCCTAAGTGTGGCGCCTATATCCTCTTTAATTATCACAAGAATTAATTTTTTGGTGATATGGAAAATAAAAGATATTCTTGTTATATGATTGGGTGGATGACTTGATATTTGATTTCCTATTGGTCAATACATGTCACAATTAGTCATTAAGGAAAATATCTTTTTATTTTGTTTAATTAATTATTTATTTAATTAATTAATACTTGGAGGCCAATGATGTACTCTCCTATAAAAGGAGAGTTATTCCAAGGGAAATTGACAAGGCATAATTCGACCACTCATTAAAAAGGAGAGAAAAAATTTGTTTCTCTTGTCTAGGGTTTTAGAGGAAGAAAAACTTGGAGTTTTTCATAGTGTTGCATATCAAGGAGGCTCGTTTATCAAGAACGGTGTCCACCAACCGCCGTTTGGAGAACACATCGGAAGATCAAGGCGACTCTTCCCGTTATTGGTAACACGTTCTTAACCCCCTTGTAGTCGTTTAAGTCCTTTAATTATGAATTGTGTCATATAAATCGTGATCCATCCGCTGCGCGTAGATCTAATTCGTTTAGATCTAATAACCTGCAACCTTCAGCTTCAGCAGTGGCTTGTATCATAGAATCCTCAAGAAGTGTTGCTACTTCAAGTTTCTCTTCTAAATCTTTAGTAAATGCAACAAACAGTTCTTGATCTAGATTGTCAGTCTGTTGGCCCTCGGCAGACTTGCCATCATCAGCAAACTATTATGCTATTTTCTCAGTAGACCCCTGTCCAGCTTCTTCAGTAGATTTTTCCAATGCAACACCACTGGATTCTCCTCGATGTATTGATCATTATTAGAATCTGAAGATGATGATGAATCATCACTATCTGGTGTACATTTAGGATTTCTAAACATGATATTTCCTCTCTATTTCCCATCTTCTATGATTTCCAGTAGCCTCATCTGTAGATTTGATGTATCAATTAACCCTAGAAGATTATCCACTCCAAGATTGTCAAAAGCCCATTCTTCAAAACATGACATAGGTCCTGCTGCTGGTTTTTGCCTCTTGTAAAATCCAAATTTCCAAGCAAAATAGTTTTGAATCTTCCTGAAGTTGGGATCAACTTTTTCCTTCTTTGACGTTTTCTCCTTCTTTTCATATGGCATTGTGGGCTTCCTAGGAGCAGGTTCTCAACTTTTTGACTTCCAAAAGTCTCAACAAAATGACTCAACGTTTCTTCAGCAGATACAAATAGATCCGTAGACTCTTCAGTTGGTAAATTGGTGTCTACTACTTCTAATTGTTCAACACTTGCTTCCCCCTGAATTACATGCTCTTAAGCAGAGTCTCCAACAGTCTGTCCTTCCCCCTGAGTTGTTGCAGTCTTTGGAGGGTCTTGCACAACCTCAGGAACCTTTTTCAGCAGGTCCAGATTCAGCAAATTTCTCTAGTTCTTCAACTTGTTGTTCAACAACAACTTCAGTAGCCTGTATGGTAGGCTCAACAACTTCTGTTGGTACTTCAACATCTTCTTCTGCTTCTTCTTCCCTTTGTTTTTCAAGAACCCTTAGTTCTTTACCTTTTCCATGTCTTTTCTTTTTCACAACTTGCTTTCTTCTCTTAGCAGGTTGTTCTTAACCTTAGCAAGTTCTTCTTTCAACTACTCTTTACTAGTAGCCTCATTTTCCTTGATTCTTCTCTGATATGTTCCTTCAAAATATCTACAGAAGTCTTTTTCTTAACAGGTTCAGCATGGTCAGTAGGTTCAGTAGATTCAACATCAATTTGAACCTCATTAGACTCAGTAGTGTCTACTAATTGCCTTGTCCTCTTAGGCTTTAACAAATCTGTTATCTTTCTGGTGTCAGCAGTCTTTCTCTTTTCTACTGTCTTCTCTGGTGCAGTAGGTTGGACATCATCTCTAGTTTTGGTGCCTTGTTCCGGCTCACCATCATCATCTAAGCCTGGGATGTTATAGTGAATTTCTGGCTTGTAACTTGATTTATTGATGTTTCAAGGTGCAACATCAGGAATCTCCAAATGATTCAGCATGGATTGAACCATTAAACCCAAAGGTTTGGACTTGATAAGGAAACCAGAACCCATATACCCAACAGGTTGTTTCTTTTTTAGCCTGTTATCAATAGTTTCTCTTCATCTGTCATAATCTTCTTCATGTATTGAACAAAGAAACCAACCCAATCAAATTTCTTGCTCCTTGATATGATTATCGTCAAGTCTATTTTGGGTCCTGATAGAGTATGAAGGATTCCAATAAATCCCAAATATTCCTAGAAATGAGTTTGCTCAACAGATTATATTCTAAAGCAATGTTTTTGACATTTATGTTCAAGGCTGTTGCTGCAGATTTGTTCGTTTTTATAGAATCAACAAAAACCAACCTTGGTAGCTCCATCAATTCTTGATTTGTAGGGGCTTCATTTCCTGGAGCAAATCCAAAAGCGTCTGTCAGCAGGTCTGAGGTAACTTCAATCTCTTGGCCATTTACAATCGCTGTAAATGCTTTCCGGTCATCTATAATAACCATATTTTTCCAGAAGTCACAAACATTTTTGTAAGAGATTTTCTCCAATCTGAGATTCAAAACGGTTTTCAGTCCTTCAAATCGTCTGATTCTCCTTTTGAGATTGATTGCTAACTCAATTTTGTTAGCATCAACAGCATATCCTCTCACACTTTGACTTGTGCCAAGATGAACATCTCAATTGTTCGATTTGAGAAAGAAGAAGATGAAAGCTTTGTGAACTATGTTCACACTTGTTTATTCTTTAGATAAAACGATCTGAATTCTGTTTGTATATACTGTGCATATATCTGTATATATAGGCTGATATTGTTGGTGGGGAGGTACTGTGCACGTACTGTACCATAATCACACGATTTGTCTGAATTAAATGTAGTACTGCCACGTGTCCCACTAACTGATCCCATTAACGTAATAAACCGTTATGTACTAGTAACTGCTGTAATAAAGGATAAGATTAATATCCATTTACTCCACTGTTGACTTTCATTAAAGTTTGACTTCATCTGCAACTGGTCAATTTCAACAGACTTCTTCAGTAGGATTCACCTTCAATAGAGTGTATATAGTCTGCTGCATTGCTTCAGTAGACTCAGCAGGTTCAGCAGCCTACTGACAAGAAAAATACATTGCTGATCTTTATCAACTTAGTTTTGTCCAATTCATAATACAAGATGAAGTTTAATACTAATTACTGATCTGTCAAGTGAGCTCACCCAACAGGACAAAGACCAATCCTCTTGGCAACTTCATTTGCACAATTGTCCAAACTATAAGAGTACTTAGATACCAATGACTAATCTGCCAAGTGAGAGCACCCAGCAGGGTAAAGACTAGTCCCCTTGTTGAATTCCATTACCCTGTTGAACTATCAGTAGGTCAGTCAACCTTGATAATGGCAAGTTCAGTTCTTAACTTAGCAAATCTTTCACTATCCAAAGGTTTTGTAAATATGTCTGCAAGTTGATCTTCAGAAGGAATAAGGAGAACTACCACATCTTTCTTTTCAACATGATCTTTAATAAAATGATGTCTTACATCAATGTGTTTGGACCTTAAGTGCAAAATAGGATTTTCTGTGATTGCAATTGCACTTGTATTGTCACACATTATGGGAATTTCTCTTTCTTCAATCCCATAATCCCCTAGTTGCTGTCTTAACCATAAAACTTGTGCACAGTAACTTCCAGCAGCAATGTATTCTACTTCAGCAGTGGAAGTTGATATTGAGTTATGTTTCTTGCTATACCAGGAAACAAGTCTATCTCCCATCAACTGACTAGTTTCTATGGTGCTTTTTCTATCAATCTTGCACCCAGCATAATCAGAATCTGAGTAGGTTATAACCTTGAAACTTCCATCTTTTGAAACCATATCCCTACTCCCAAAGTCTATTTAAGATACCGTAAAGGATATATCAGGTCTGCTGCCAGTAAGGTACATCAAACTTCCAATCATCATTCTATATAAAGTCTAATCAACATTTTTACCTTCTTTATCTTCATCCAGTCTAATGCTTGTACCCAAAGGAGTTGATACTTTGGTGCTATTTTCCATACCAAACTTCTTCAGCAGCTCCTTGGTGTATTTTTTGATGAATGTAGATTCCATCTTGCATTTTCTTGACTTATAATCCAAAAAAGTAGTTCATTTCTCCCATCATACGCATCCGGAACTTTCTTTTTATAAGATTAGCAAACTTTTCACATAGCAATTCATTTTCAGAACCAAATATTATGTCATCTACATAAATCTGTACTAGCAGGGTGCTGTAACCTTTATTGATTCTGAAAAGAGGCTTGTCATTGGTACCTTTGGTAAAAATATTGTTCACCAAGAATTGAGATAGAGTCTTATACCATGCTCTTGGTGCATGTTTCAACAATAAAGTGCTTTGTTGAGTCTATACACTTTATCTTCTTGATCTTTGACTTCAAAACTAGTAGGTTGCTGAACATAAACCTCTTCTTCTAGAATGCCATTCAAAAATGCACTTTTGACATCTATCTGGTATACTTTGAAGTTCTTATGTGCAGCATATGCCAAAAATAATCTTATAGCTTCCAATCTTGCAACTGGGGCACATGTCTCATCAAAATCTATTCCTTCAGCATGTGAATAGCCTTCTGCCACTAGTCTGGCCTTCTTTCTTACAATGGTACCAAATTCATCGAGTTTGTTTCTGTAAACCCATTTAGCGCCAATTACATTTGTGTGATCAGGCCTCTCCACTAGTGTCCATACCTGATTTCTTTCAAACTCATTAAGTTCTTCTTGCATAGAAATTATCCAATCTGGATCAGAAATTGCTTCTTCAACAACTTTAGGTTCAATTTGAGACAATAAGCATGTAAACATGGCTTCTAGTCCTTACACCTTGCTGTACATCACCAATTACTTGTTCAGCAGGGTGATTCTTCAACAATTGTAAATCTTGATTTGTAGGAACTGATCTTCAGTTTGGTCTACTATTGGTTCAGTATGTGGATCAGTAGATTCTTGAACTGCATCTGTTGTTGTATCTGTAGTGTTACCAGCAGGTTGTTCAACAGGGGTTTCTTCAATTCTAGAATCAGAGACTTTTATGTCACTTATCTTCTTTAGAACATCAACATATTTTGGATCAGTGACTTCTAGATTCATAGCAGGCTCCGAAACATCTTCATTCTCTATTCCAGTGAACTTAGGTTCATAAAAAACAACATGTCTTGATTCTTCATGTTTTAGGGTCCTTTTGTTCAGCACCCTATATGCCTTGCTGACTGAAGAATATCCTAAAAAGATTCCTTCATCTGATTTTGGTTGGAAAATCTTCAGTTGCTCCTTATGATTTAAGATAAAGCATTTACTCCCAAATGGATGTAAATATGATATATTTGGCTTTCTTCCATTCCAAATCTCATAAGGTGTCTTTATAAGCTTTTTGTTCACTGAGGTTCTATTTTGTGTGTAGCATGCTGTATTGATTGCTTCAGCCCAATATCTTTCATGTAACTTTTCTTCATATATCATAGTCCTCTCTGCTTCCTTCAATGTCTCGTTTCTTCTCTCAGCAACCCCATTTTGCTGAGGTGTTCAGCTGCTAATTGATGCCGCACAACATTTGTTCATGGTATTCTCTTATGACTTTGTTTAGGAACTCAGTACCATTGTCTAATCTGATTTTCACTACTACCACACTTTTCTCATCTTGCAATCTCTTCAAAAGTTTAGGCATCTTTTGAAGTGTTTCACTTTTCTTATTCATGAAAATTACCCAAGTGTAGCTTGAATAATCATCCACAACTACTAGAGTGTATTTCTTCCCTATTATGCTTGTTGGTATTAATGGTCCAAATATATCCATATGCATCAGTTCCAACACTCTCTTGGTTGATTGTTTAGTCTTTGACTTGATGATTGGCTTGGTTTGTTTACATTGCTGACAGGCATCACATATTCCATCCTTCTTATATGTGATTTCAGGTAAACCAATCACCAACTTCTTCTTCACCAACTAATTGATATCTTCAAAGTTGAGATGATTCTACTTCTTGTGCCACAACCAATTCAGTTCTGCCTTTGTATGTACAATAAGACATGTTTCAGGAAAAACAATAGACCAACCTACTACATACATGTTTATTTGTCTTCTCCCAGCCAACACAACTTTCTCTCTCAATTCACTCATGACAATGCAGTAGGCTTTGTCAAAAGTGACTTTGTAACCCATGTCACAGAATTGTCCAGTGCTCAGCAGGTTGTAGTCCAAGCCTTCAATATATGCAACATTCTTGATTGTCAAACCATCCCTTACCAGTGTTCCATAGCCTCTAGTGTATCCTAGTGTACTTTTGTTTCCAAAATTGACTTTAGGTCCATCCTTTGCCACATAATTTGTCAAACAATGCTTACTTCTTGTCATATGTCTGGAACATCCACTGTCAAAGTACTAGACACTCTACAAAACAAATTTAATGTGTTTTAGGTACCCAAACTTGTTTGGGTCCATAGTGGTCAGTGGTAAGCACAACCCTTGGCAAATTTCCATATGGTCTTCTTTGGAAAGTGTTGCACTTTTGTTCATATATGTATGCTACATTTCCATAAAATCTGACATTTGGTTGTGTAGCATTCATATATGGTTTCTGGCCTTTTGGTACATAATGCTGTTTGATGTGATTTATATTGTTAAAAGCATTAGCATAACCATAAGATTGTTGTCTGTTAGGAATAGCCCTGTATTATGGTCTCTGATGAGGTCTTTGATAAGACCTTTGCTGAGTCCTCTGTTGATTCCACTGCTAAGTTCTAGGCCTAGCATTATGGTTATATCTGTTGTTTCTAGCAGCAGGGGCAGGAATATTCCAATCTTTATCAGTATGGAACAATATGCCTTTCCCCTTGAGATAAGTATCCCTTGAATGATTAACATTCTTAAGTTTAGCATTCTTATCCTTGTAATATATATGGTTTTTACCCTTTTGTGGTCCAGTAGACTTTGCAGAAGGTCTGCTATCAGCAGGTCTATAGGGTCTAGCAGTCCTACCCTTGGATGCACCATTTTTGTTAAGAGCTGCTGTCCCTTTGGACTTCTGATTTTGCTTCTTGAAGCATTCTCAGCAGGTTTCACTACCTCAACAACCTTTTAAGGTGTTGGATTTTGTGCAGGTAAAAACTTAGGACCAATTCTGATACTAGGTTCAGCACCCTTACTTGATCCACCCTTAGAAGATTGTTGAGTTTCAAATCCAAGGCATGTTTTATCACCATAAGACTTTCCTAATTTGAATGCAGTTATGGAACTGGAATGTGCAGCTGATTCAACAGCTATTACAGGTGCAGCAGACTTATGTTGATTCTGTTCATAATCCTTTTCCTTACCCTTGATAATTCTTAATTCAGTATTTAATCTTTGAATTTCTGCTTGAAGTGCTTCTCTTTAGCCTTCACAATAGCATAACCAGATTGTATTATCCTCAGTTGATTAAGGAGGGCATCTAGAGGCTCTTCTATGTCAGAAACTTTAGGATTTGAACCACCAGTGGACTCATAATCACTTTCAGCAGGAGTATTCACATATACATAATTGTATACCTCCTCTGTTTCATCCATATTAGCCATCAAAGTATAATCATCCATATAAGCTGTTAGTGCAGTATCATCTGTTTCATTTCCCTTTTCTGATTCCATTTCATAGCCAGATTCATCATCAGCAACCAATGCTTTCTTGCTAGATCTCCTCTACTGACCCTTATTCTTAAGCAGGTATGGACAGTCAGGTCTAAAATGTCCAAGTTTCTTGTAGTTAAAGCATAGGTATTAAGGATCCTTCATTTGTTTCAACTCAAGACAATCAGGTTTGAAATGTCCTGGTTTCTTGCAATGAAAGCGCAAAAAGTCATGATCCTTTTTGGATTCATCTTTCTTCTTAGTTGTTTTCTTGCCAGAATTCCTTGGAGATGCCTTTCAAGATTTCATCATTCTGATTCTCTTAGTCAGTAGGGAAATCTGCTCTTGCATTTCATCCAAAACATCATCTTGCACATTTAATGATTCTTCATTGTGTGCAGCAGCCAATGCTGTTGTCTTTGTTTCTTCTTTTTCAGCATGTGCAACAAGGTCTTTGCTGAATTCATATGCTTTAAGCTCAGAGAACAGTTTTAAGGTATCTTTTTCATGTAGTCTCCTGGAATCTTCCATAGCAGTAACCTTCATTTCCCAAACTTCTTTTGCAGGTAAAGTTTTGATAATTCTGGTTTCGATCTCTCCTTTTGTGTAAATCACATTCAGTAGGGTGAGTTCGTCCAGAATTGCATTGAATCTAGACTCCATCTGTTCAATGTTTTCATTTGACTTCATTTTGAACTCTTGAAACTTTTGCTTGGCCAAGCTGATTTTATTTTTCTTGATTGCATCAGTGCCTTCACAGATTAGTTGCAATCTTTCCCATAATTCTTCGGCAGTTTTGCAATCTTTCACCTTCATGTACATATTGCTATCCAAGGTTCTGAAGATGATATCAATAGCAATATTGTTCAGGTTTGCCCTTTTCCTATCTTCAACATTCCACTCATTCTTTGGTTTTGGAACTGTCTGATATTGACCATCTTCAGTAATGACTTTGTGGATCTCCAATGGTCCATCTATCAGCACATCCATCATTTCATCATGAGTTGCAGCTAGATAATCTTGCATACGACGGTTATATTCATCAAAACGATCTAGAGAGCACATCAACATTGTCCTCGCATACTGATTGTTATCCATGATGCAAAAGCTTCAAAACAGAAACTTGAAAAAGTTTTCAAAGACTTTTCACAAGCACAACAAGTAGGATTATTTCAGAATATAAGCTCTGCTCCGATACCAATTTTGGTCCCTTGAAAAGGATTTGGTTAAGTTTAGAGGGGGGTGAATAAACTAAACACTTAAAAACTTTTTGGAGTTTTACAAACTCAGCAGGATCAATAGTCTGCTGACCACTCAGTAGTCTGCTGACTATTAAAGCTCTTGAATTTGTTGCAGCGGAATATATTAAATTAAGCCTTGTTGATTGTTGTTTAAATATAATACTAAGTATTGGATACTCAATAGTCCAAGTGGTGTGATTCAGTAGCTAGTAAGCTGCAGAATGTAACTGCAGTAATGTAAAGTAGACAAGTTTATAGTGGTTCTAGGTGGTGTAATCCTGTCAGTCCACTCTTCTCCTGTGATGTTGGAAGAAATTCACAAGAGATTCTTAAGGTAGCAGTTACAAAAATCCCTAAACTGTTTGTCCTTGACCAATAGCTATGGCTCACAAACTGAACACTAGAAACATGTAGGATTGCTGCTTCAAAGTATTCCACTGGTCCTTGAAGGGTAGGATTTCCACTTCACCAGCTCCACCACAAAACAACAGTTCTTGACACTTCAAAAGTGCTTCTCTGTCTTCAGCAAACTTCTTGAAAAGAAGGGTTGAATCAAGAAAGTGATTCAGCTTTTAGCAAGCTTCTGATCAAGATGATAAAATCCGCAGCTTAAGATCTTCAAGTGTGTGAACTGGATGTAACTTGATTGCGGATAACACTTGAAGAAAAACTTGATCAGTAGATTAAAGCTCTGTATGTATCCGCAGGGTCAGATTGCACTTTGATCAATTTCTTGCTCTAAAACTTAATTGCTTTGTGTGAATTCTCTTGCCTTCCAATCTGAATCAGGAGTCCTCTATTTATAGGTGTAGATACTGTGATTTGAATTTGAATTAGAATGATAACCATTACAGGATTGTCTGAATATTCCTGAAAATCCCTCTGTTGTACCTGACTGACACTGATAGTGTCCTTCTGAGAGTCCAGTCTGTCAACCAATGGAATATTTCCATTTAATATGGCTATGAAATCCCTACAACATCTCTTTCATCTTAACCATTGATTGACTAATTAATCCAAGGCTTGTAATTCATCCTTATCCATTTAATCTTCCAGAAAAACTTGGATTAATTCGAATATTACATTCATCAGATACCTGTTATATAAGTCTGCTGATGTCCTTGTATGTCAGCTGACTTTTTAGTCTGCTGTTTTTTATAAACACATCAGCTGACTGCTTATCATCTAGATTTTTATTATTAAGTTAGATTACACCATTTTAACCTTAACCAAGTTCCAATCACCACTTAACTTTAAGGGAACTTAGACCTTCTATACAAGGTATATGTGATCAGTTTAGGTCATCATAGAATTTCCTAAATTCTGATCCCATATCCTTGACTTTAATTACTAAGTTTGATCCCTTAACCTTCATTACTGACTTTGAAACCTCAGCCTTCATTACTGAGTTTGAACCCTCAGCCTTCAACCATCAGTAGGTTCCTAGACTCTACTATCCTAGATACTCTACTGACCTAGATAGTTTGCTAATCAAGTCAGCTGACCTCATTACACTGCTTGTTTGATCAAACCTATACAAAGATCAAACTCTAGTAAACCTATACATTTAATCTAGACATCTTTTTGCCTTTGCTCTATAACAGCTAGTCTTGCACTCATCATTAAAACTAAACATCACGTTCAACCAAACTTGGATATGTACATCCTTGCATACGCAGTTTTATATCATCAAGTTAATGTGGGAAGATACATCGTGGATAAGGTTAACAGGATAGCGAGGGGGAGACATAGTGATGGTTATATCTTTTTCCTATTTCTTATCACGGCTATGGCCAGAAGCTTTGGGGTACCAGAAAATGACATGGATGACATGGTTTAACAGACCCCACCTATCATATTTAATGATCACCCTTGGTTTATTTAAGCATCATCTTATTGTTATCTCAATGTATCATTACTCTTTCTTTTTATGTTTGTAAGCCCTGTATGTAAGCCAATGTATCATTACTCTCTTTCTTTTTATGTTTTAAACTATGTTTGCTTTTACAACTTATCATTTCACCTCTTTGATCTGAAAAACAAACTAAAAATTAGAGTATAAATATTACAACGCCATAAGTTGAGATAATGCAAAAAACCATGCCAAAATGTTGAACGTAGACGACTTCATAATATCTAATATACATATCAAACTCCTATTTTCTATGTAAATAGATCTATGGCCATTTTGCTCCGGAACCTGTGTACAGTTTGATCATTCAGCTCTTCTATCGTCACCGCATTGATGATTAAAAGCTCTATAATCTTCAGCGTGAAAATCCCACATAGCTTCCTGCTCATTAAAGCCATAAAATTTGAAATTGAATTGTAGAAATTAGCAATTCAAAATAAGGTTTTATACGTACCATTCCATCATCTGTGGACATTCTTTTTGGGTGACTAGCATTCTACGAAATGATGGTTGATCTGGATGTGATTTTTTGCAATCTGTTGATCTCGATAACAGTACCCTCATGTATCGAGACCACTTCTCTTTGGTTGGATCTATGTGATCCAAGTAAACTTGTCCGTATCGGCTATCGTATACCCTGATCATCCGTTCACTGATTGACATGACCACATGCACCTAATGCAGATCGTTAATCGTCTAGATAGCATAAGCAATTGTTTTCTCGGTCCATGAAGAATCTTCTAACGATAGCTCGTATGGACAGTTCATATCTAAATTACCATACCATTTATCTAATTCGGACACAAGAGTCCTTGCAAAAGAGGAATAGCAATCTCGCATGCTTCTGATAACATTGCGGGTAAGCCTCTATACGACCAGTTAATAGACCCATATATGCATCAATGTGCTGCAAATTTTATGTTTATTACTCAGTCACCATATTACGATATTTGTAAATTCATAATATATGTTAAAGAAATGAGAAAACAACTTTTAATGAGTTTACCTTGCAAGCAATATAACTATCGGCACGTATAAGGTTGCTGAAGAAGTTCCGATTCGCAGGGTAATCGAAAGTGTCTCCGTCAACTTGAATCCCATTTAATATTCTATGGGTATCACCTCATTTTGATGCCAGGCAACTTCACAGTTCTTTAGATTGCTCGTCGTTACCCCTACGGAAGGGTGTGTATCTACTTAAATCCGGTGGATTTTCTTCCGTAATCCAGACGGTATTCTTCTTCGTATGGTATTTGTTGGCCATATTTTAGTCTTAATGATGAGTGCCAGACTAGCTGTTATAGAGCAAAGACAAAAAGAAGTCTAGAATAAATGTATAGGTTTACTAAAGTTTTATATTTGTATAGGTTTGATCAAACAAGCACTATAAAGAGGTTAGCTGACTTGTGCAGCAGACCTATCTAGGTCAGTAGGGTGTCAAGGTTAGTAGAGTGTCTAGGAACCTGCTGATGGTTGAAGGCTGAGGGTTCAAACTCAGTAATTGAAGGCTAAGGGTCAAACAAAGTATTTAAAGTCAAGGATATGGGATCAGAATTTAGGGAACTCTGTGATGACCTAAACTGATTACATATACCTTGTGTACGAGGTCTATTTTCCATAAAAGTGAAGTGATGATTGGAACTTGGTTATGATTAAAATGGTGTACTCTAACTTCAGAATAAAAAGTCAGATGAGAAACAGTCAGCTGAAGTGGTTATAAAAAACAGCAGACTAGAAGTCAGCTGACAGATATGGAAATCAGCAGACTTACACTGCAGGTGTCTGCTGAATACAAGATGCGAATTAATCCAAGTTTATATTTGGAAACTTAAATGGATAAGGATGACATACAAGCCTTGGATTAATCAACAAATCAATGGTCAAGATTAAAAATATGCTGGAAACATTGAGAGCTTTATCCATTGGATATAAGTCAATGGATGGACAGACTGGACTGTCAAAAAGCAAGACTAACAGTGTCAGTAATATGTAGCAGAGGTAAAAGTAAGTCAAGATAGATACAAATATAAAATGGCCATATTTGAATTTGAAACACAAGTCACAGGATTCACACCTATAAATAGAGGACTCCTGATTCAGATCGAAGATGATGAACACAAGAAAGTAACACGATACTAAGGCAGAAATTTATCAAGTGCAATCTTACCTTGCTGAGCATTATTGAGCTTTAATCTACTGATCAAGAATTCTCTTCAAGTGTTTCATGCATTCAAGTTGCATCTAGTATACACACTTGAAGACTACAAGCTGCTGATCATTTCATCCTGATCAAAAGCTGCTGAAAGCTGAATCACTTTCTTGATTCAACCCTTCTTTTCAAGAAGTTTGCTGAAGTCAGAGAATCACTTTTGAAATGTCAAGAACTGATGTTTGTGGTGGGGCTGGTGAAGAGGCAATCCTACCCTTCAAGGACCAGTGGAATACTTTGGAGCAGCAATCCTACATGTTTCAAGTGTTCAGTTTGTGAAGCCATAGTCATTGGTGAGGGACAAACAGTTTAGGGATTTTTGTAACAGCAACCTCAAGAATCTCTAGTGCATTTCCTCCAACATAACAGGAGAAGACTGGACTGACAGGATTACACCACCTGGAATCACTATAAATCTTGCCTACTATACTTTATTGCATTCACATTCTGCAATTTACTTTATCAGCATACTCATCATATAAACCTACTGAAACTAGTTACTGAATCACACTACTTGCACTACTGAGTATCCAATAACAGTATCACATTTAATACAACAAGTAACAAGGCTTAATATAATATATTCCACTGCAACAAATTCAATAGCTTTAATAGTCAGTAGACTGCTGAGTGGTCAGCAGACTATTGACCCTGCTGAGTTTGTAAAACTCCAAAAAGTTTTTAAGTGTTAAGTTTATTCACCTCCCTCTCAACTTAACCAAAGCTTTTTCAATGGACCAACAATTGGTATTGGAGCAGTGCTTCTGTTATGAAGTAATCCTACTTGTTTTTCTTGTGAAAAAATCTTTGAAAACTTTTTCAAGTTTCTGTTTTCAAGTTTTTGCATCATGGATAACAATCCGTATGCTAGGACTATGTTAATGTGCTCACTAGATCCTTTTGATGAGTATAAACATCATATGCAGGCTTATCTAGCTGCAACACATGACGAAATGATGGATGAGCTGACTTATGGACCACTGGAAATCACTAAAGCCATAACTGCGGATGGTCCGACTCAGTTTGTTCCAAATCCAAAGAGAGAGTGGGATGCTGAAGATAGAAAAATAGAAAATTTGAACAATATTTCTATAGATATCATTTACAGAATTCTAGACAACAATATGTATATGAAGGTAAAATATTGAAAAACAGCAAATGAGTTGTGGGAAAGATTGCAACTAATTTGTGAAGGCACTGATGCTATCAAGAAAAATAAGATCAGTGTGGTCAAACAAAAATTTCAGGAGTTCAAAATGAAATCAAATGAAACCATTGAACAGATGGAGTCAAGGTTCAATGCAATCATGGATGAACTCACCCTACTGAATGTGGTCTACACAAAGGAAGAGATCAACACCAGAATTCTTAAAGCTTTACCTACAAAAGAAGTTTGGGAAATGAAGGTTACTGCTATGGAAGAGTCCAGGAGACTACATGAAGAAGACACCTTCAAATTGTTTTCAGATCTCAAAGCATATGAATTCAACAAGGATCTTGTACCAAGTGCTGAAAAAGAAGCAACAAAGACTACTGCATTGGCTGCTACACATAAAGAAGAATCATCAAGTGTTCAAGATGATGTGCTGGATGAGATGCAAGAGCAAATAGCCCTGCTGAGTAAGAAAATCAGAATGATGAAATCTGGAAGGGGATCTTCAAGGAATTTCAACAAGACGTCAAGTGAGAAAAAGGAAGAATCCAAGAAGGATCATTACTTTTTGTGCTTTCATTGCAAGAAACCAGGACACTTCAAACCTGACTATCCTGATTTGAAACAAAAGAAGGATCCTGACTACCTATGCTTTAACTACAAGAAACCTGGACATTTTAGACCTAAGTGTCCAGACCTACTGAAAAACAAGGGTCAGCAGAGAAGATCTGGCAAGAATGCTTTGGTTGCTGATGATGAATCAGGATATGAAGTGGAATCAGGAAAAGGAAATGAATCTGATGATACTGCACTTATTGCACATATGGATGATTATGCCTTGATGGCTAATATGGATGAAACTGAGGAGGTATACAATTCTGTATCTATAAATACTCTTGCTGAAAGTGATTTTGAATCTACTTGTGGTTCAAATCCAAAAAATTCTGACAGTGAAGAGCCTCTAGATGCCCTTTTTAATCAACTATGGAAAATACAATTTGGTTATGAGATTGTGAAGGCTGAAAGAGAATTACTTCAAGCATAAATTCAAAGGTTAAATGCTGAATTAAGAATTCTCAAAGGTAAGGAAAAGGATTATGAACAGAATCAACCTATGTCTGCTGCACCAGTAGTAGCTACTGAATCTGTTGCACAATCCAGTTCCTCCACTGCATTCAAATCTGTAAAGCCTTATGGTGATAAAATAGGCCTAGGATTTGAAACTCAACAATCCTCTAAAGGTGGATCTTGTAAGGCTACTGAACCTAGTACCAGAATTGGTCTTAAGTTTGTACCTGCACAAGATCCAACTCCTCAAAAGGTTGCTGAGGCAGTAAATCCTACTGAGAATGCTTTAAAAAAGCAAAATTAGAAGTAAAAAAGGACAGCAGTACCTAACAAAAAGGATCTATCCAAGGGTAGGACTACTGGACCTTCTAGACCTGCTGATAGCAGACCTGCTGCAAAGTCTGCTAGACCACAAAAAGGGAAAAATCAGAAATATTCCAAAGATAAGAAAGATAAACCCAAAAATGTTAATCATTCAAGGGATACTTATCTCAGGGAGAAAGGCAGATTGTTCCCTACTGATGAATATTGGAATATTCCAGCCTCTGCTGCTAGAAATAATAGATATAACGATAATGGTAGGGTTAGACTTCAGCAGTGGAATCATCAGAGGACTCAACAGATGCCCCACTTGAAATCTCAGCAGAGACCTCAGCAGAGACCAAATATAGGGTTGTTTCTAATAGAAAGCAACCTTATGGTTATGCTAGTGTTTCTAAGAATAAAAATCACCTCAAACAAAAATTTGTACCAAAAGGCCAGAAACCATATGTGATTCATACACAACCAAATGTTAGATTTTATGGAAATGTAGGACACATATATGAAGAAAATTGCAACACTTTCCAAAGAAGCCCATATGGAAATTTGACAAGAGTTGTGCTTACCACTGACCACTATGGACCCAAACAGGTTTGGGTACCTACAACATATTAAATTTGTTTTGTAGGGTGTCTGGTACTTTGACAGTGGATGTTCCAGACATATGACAAGGAATAAGCACTGTTTGACAAATTTTGTGGGAAATGATGGTCCAAAAGTCAATTTTGGAAACAAGGACACTAGGATATACAAGAGGGTATGGTACACTGGTGAGGAATGGATTGACAATCAGGAATGTTGTATATGTTGAAGGCTTGGACTACAACATGCTGAGCACTGGACAATTCTGTGACATGGCTTACAAAGTAACTTTTGACAAAGCCTACTGCATTGTCATAAGTGAAATATGAGAACAAGTTCTGTTTCCTGGAAGAAGACAACAAAATATGTATGTTGTGGATTGGTCTACTACTGTTGCTGAAACATGCCTTATTATGCATACTAAGTCAGAAATTAATTGGTTATGGCACAAGAAGTTGAATCATTTAAATTTTGAAGATATCAATCAATTGGTGAAAAAGAAGTTGGTGATTGGTTTACCTGAAATCACATTCAAGAAAGATGGGATATGTGATGCTTGTCAGCAAGGTAAACAAACAAAGTCAAGCTTCAAGTCAAAGACCAAACAATCAACCAAGAGTGTGTTGGAACTGATGCATATGGATCTATTTAGACCAGTAATGCCAACAAGTGTAACAGAAAAGAAGTACACTATGGTAGTTGTGGACGAATATTCAAGATATACTTGGGTAATTTTCATGAACAAGAAAAGTGAAACACTTCAAAAGATGCCTGAACTTTTTAAGAGGTTACAAAATAAGAAAAGTTTGATAGTAGTAAAGATCAGATCAGACAAAGGTACTGAGTTCCTAAACAAAGTCATTAGATAATATTGTCAACAAAATGGTGTGCTGCATCAATTAGCAGTTGCTAGAACACCTCAGCCAAAAGGGGTTGCTGAGAGAAGAAATTGGACTTTGAAGGAAGCAGGGAGGACTATGATATGTGAAGCATTGTTACCTGAAAGATATTGGGCTGAAGGAATCAATACAGCATGCTACACACAGAATAGAACCTCAATGAATAAAAAGCTATTGAAGACACCTTATGAGACATGGAATGGAAGAAAGCCAAATATATCATACTTCTATCCATTTGGGAGTAAGTGTTTTATCTTAAATCATAAAGAGCAAATGAAGACCTTCCAACCAAAATCAGATGAGGTAATATTTTTGGGATATTCTTCAGTCAGCAAGGCATTCAGGGTTTCGAACAAAAGGACATTGAAACATGAAGAATCAATACATGTTGTTTTTTATGAAGCTAAGTTTACTGGAATGGAAGATGATGAAGTTTTAGAGCCTGCTGTGAATCTAGAAGTCACTAATCCATAATGTGTTGATGTTTTAAAGAAGATAAGTGATTTAAAGGTCTCTGATACTGGAGTTGAAGAAGCCCATGCTGAAGAACCTGCTAGTAACGTCACTGATGCAACAACAGATGCACTTCAAGGATCTGCTATTCCCCTTACTGAATCAACAACAAACCTTACTGAAGATGAGGTCCTGTAAATCATGCAAACCAAGATTTACAATGGTTGAAGGACCACCCTGATGAACAAGTAATTGGCAATGTACAGCAAGGTGTAAGAACTAGAAGACAACTGGAAGCAATGCTTACTTGTTTTCTATCTCCAATGGAACCTAAAGTTGTTGAAGAAGCAATTCTGATCCAGATTGGATAATTGTCATGCAAGAAGAATTGAACGAGTTTGAAATAAACCAAGCTTGGACACTAGTGGAGAGGCCTAATCATGCAAATGTGATTGGTACTAAATGGGTAAACAAATTGGATGAATTTGGTACCATTGTCAGAAACAAGGCCAGACTAGTAGCAAAAGGCTATTCTCAAGCTGAAGAAATAGACTTTGATGAGACATATGCCCTAGTTGTAAGATTCGAAGCTATAAGATTATTTTTGGCATATGTTGCTTATAAAAAGGCATTCCGGAAGAAGAGGTCTATGTTCAGCAACCTCCTGGTTTTGAAGTTAAAGATCAAGAACATAAAGTGTATAGACTTAACAAAGCACTTTATGGTTTGAAACAAGCACCAAGAGCATGGTGTGAGACTCTATCCAAATTCTTCGTGAACAATGGTTTTACCAAAGGAACCCTTGACAAGACTCTCTTCAAAATTAATGCAGGTGACAGCACCCTGCTGGTGCAAATTTATGTGGATGACATAATTTTTGGTTCTGAAAATGAAATATTGTGTGAGAAATTTCATAATCTCATGAAAAGCAAGTTCTAGATAAGTATGATGGGAGAAATGAATTATTTTTTGGGATTGCAAGTGAAGCAAATGCAAGATGGAATTTTCATTCATCAAACAAAGTACACCAAGGAGCTGCTGAAGAAGTTTGGTATGGAAAGTAGCACCAAAGTATCAACTCCTATAAGTACAAGTATCAGGTTGGATGAAGACAAAGAAGGCAAAGATGTTGATCAGACTCTATACAGAAGGAGGATTGGAAGTCTGTTGTACATCACAACTAGTAGACCTGATATATCCTTTGCAGTAGGCGTGTGTGCAAGATTTCAATCAAAACCTAAGGAAAGTCACTTAGCTGCAGTAAAAAGGATTCTTAAGTATCACAAAGAGACTTTAGGAGTAGGGATTTGGTATTCAAATGATGGAAGTTTCAAAGTTATATCCTACTCAGATTCTGATTATGCTAGGTGCAAGATTGATAAAAAAAGCACTAGAGGGACTCGTCAGTTGATAGGGAATAGACTTGTTTCCTGGTTTAGCAAGAAACAGAATTCAATATCAACTTCCACTGCTGAAGCTGAATACAATGTTGCTGGAAGCTGCTGTGCACAAGTACTTTGGTTAAGACAACAATTAAGGGATTATGGGATTGAAGAAAGAGAAATTCCCATAATGTGTGATAACACAAGTGCAATTGCAATCACAGAAAATCTTGTTTTGCACTCAAGAACCAAACACATTGATGCAAGACATCATTTTATAAGAGATCATGTTGGAAAAAAAATGTGCTGGTTCTCTATATCCCTACTGAAGATCAACTTGCTGAAATCTTTACAAAACCTTTGGATAGTGAAAGATTTGCTAAGTTAAGAACTGAACTTGGCATCATAAAAGTTGACTGAGTTTTTATTGGTCAACAGAGTACTAGAATTCACCAAGGGGACTAGCCTTTGCCCTACTAGGTGCGATCATTTGGCAGATTAGTCATTGGTATCAACAATTCCTTAGTGCTCCTATGGTTTGGACAATTGAGAAAATGAAGTTTCCAAGGGGATTGGTCTTTGGCCTGTTGGGTGAGCTCACTTGGCAGATCAACCATTGGTATTAAACTTCATCTTGTATTATCAGTTGGACAAAACTATGTTGTATAAAGATCAGCAGTGCATTTTTGTCAGCAGGCTGCTGAACCAACAGAATATCAGCAGAGCAATTTCAAAGAGACCCTGCTGAAGCTTAAGTCTTCTGAATGTACGTTGCTGATAAAGTCAGACTTTGATGAAAGTCAACAGTGAAGTAATTGGATATTATTCTTATCCTTTATCACAGCCGTTACATTATCTAATGGTTACTATACTTAATGGGATCAGTTAGTGGGACACGTGGAAGCATCACATTTATTCCAGATTAAATCATGGTTAATGTAACAGTACGTGCACAGTACTTGCCTGAAGATTCTCACCCACTACCTTTCTCTCTATATATATAGACATATACACACAAAATGTTTATACAGATCAGATCATTTTCCCTGAAAAATACGCAAGTGTGAACACAGATTTACATCGTTTTCTTCTTCATCTTTTTCAAACATAACAATGGCGAACAAGGATGTTCATCTTGGAACCAGTCAAAGTGTTAGAGGTTATGTTACTGATACTGATGTAACAGATTTGGCAAAAAAATCTTGGAAGAACAATCAGATGATTTGCAGGTTTGGAAAATGTGCTAAACATCAGATTGGAAAAAATCTCATATCACAATGTTTGTGATTTCTGGAGGAATATGGTGATTAGAGATGGTGTTGAGGCATTTACAACAACTGTACATGGCCAAGAGATAGAAATAACTTCAGACCTTGAGAGAGGTCTTTGGATTTGGCCCAGGGAATTGAGCCCCTACAAATCCAGAATCTATGGAGTTAGCAAGGCTACCTTTTGTGGAGTCAATTAGAACTAATCCTGATGCACCAGTATCTTTGAACATCAATGTCAAGAATATTGGTTATGAGTATAATCTGTTGAGCAAAATTATTGTTAAGAATGTTTTGGGGTTTGTTGGAAGCTTGGATACTTTGTCCGGCCCCAAAATAGATCTATGGATAATCATTTCAAGGAGCATAAAGTTTGATTGGGCTGGTTTCTTTGTTCAATACATGAAGAAGAGTATGTCAGATGAAAGAGAAACAATAAGAGTGAGGCTGAAAGAGAACAAATTTGCTGGTTATAAGGGCTCAGGCTTCTTTATAAAGACAAAACCTTTGGGGTTAATGGTTCAGACCCTGTTGAATCATTTGAAGATTGATCATGTTGCTCCTTCCCCCATCATCAAGGCCAGATACAAGCCAGAGATTACAACTCATATTTCAGGCCTTGATGATGATGAAGAGGTTCAAGGAGTTTACAGTGATGGTGAGCAGGGACAGAGAACAAAAGCTAGAGATGATGTGCAACCTGCTGCACCAAAGAAGACAGTGGAGAAAATAAAGGCTGCTGACACTAGAAAGATCACTGAGATGTTAAAGCCTAAGAGGACAAGGCAATCAGTAGACACTGCCAAGTTTACTGGGGAACAAACTGCTGTTGATCCTATTGATCCTACTGAGACTATCAAGAAGACTTCTACTGATATACTCAAAGGAGATTCAAGGAAAATGAAGGCTGCTAGTAAAGAGCAGTTAGAAGAAAAACTTTTTGAGGGCCAAGAACAACCTGCTAAAAGATGAAAGCAAGTTGTGAGGAAGAAAAGACATGGAAATGGCAAAGAACTGAGGGTTCTGGAAGAACAGAGAGAAGAAATAGAAGAAGAAGATGTTGAACAAGTTGTAGAGCCTACTGTGGAGGCTACTGAGGTTGTTCCTACAACAAGTTGAAGAACTAGAAACAATTACTAAAGCTGAACCTACTGTGGAGGTTAATGAACCTGTTGAAGACCCTACTGAGACTACAACAACTCAGGGGGAAGGAAAGTCAGCTGATATCCTAGCTGAGGAACATATAAGTCAGGGGAAGGAAGTGTAGAGCAATTGGAGGTAGTAGGCACAAACTTACCTATTGAGGAGCCTACTGACTTGTTTGTATCTGCTGAAGATACCCTGAGTCATCTTGTTGATACTTTTTGAAGTCAACAAGCTGATTAACCTGATCCACCTGCTCCAAGGAAGCCTAAGGAAGATCCTAACTTCAGGAAGATTCAAAACTATTTTCTTGGAAGTTTGGTTTATATAAGAGACAAAAACCAGCAGCAGAACCAATGTCTGGTTTTGAAGAATGGGCTTTTGACATTCTTGGAGTGGGGAATCTTCTAGGGTTAATTGATACATCACTCCTAGAGATGAGGCTGCTGGAAATCATAGAAGATGGGAAATATAGAGGAAACATTATGTTCATAGATCCTAAATTTACACCATACAGTGATGATTCATCATCATCATCATCATCAGATGATGATCATCCTACGCATCTAGGAGAGTCCAGTGGAATTGCAAGAGAAAGATCAACTGAAGAGGCTGGACATGGGTCTATAGAGAAAATAGTAGAACAAACTGCTGATGGTGGCAAGTTTGTTGAGGGCCAGCAGACTGATAATTTGAATCAAGAACTGGTTGCTTCATTCACTCATGATTTGGAGGAACAACTTACAAGAGTAACACTCCTTGAAGATGCTATGGTGAAGGCCACTACTGATGCTATGATAATTGAAGTCATTTCTGAGGAGTCAATTCATTATCAAGACAGTATTAATTGACACTAAACAAACCTTGGCTCAAGCTGTTGAAGTACTTAAGGTGATTGCTGAGGTTGGTGGTGTTCAAGAGGAAAATTTGAATGTTTTTGTTGATACTGTTGTGGAAATGGAGGTTCAGTCTGCTGAGATACAGACAACAACTGAACACAGATCGGCACTTGAGGTCCTAAGTATGAGGATCAGACAGTCTTGGGACAAAGTTTGGACGTATTTTTGGGATTGGAGGAATCCCCTGTATATTGTGTGGAGGCTATTATAGAAAGGGCCACTGATGGCAAAGATAATCAAGAAGCTGCTGAAGAACCTTTTGAAGAACAACTGCTTGATTATGACTTTAGTGATCAAGAATTTTAGTTTCTGAAGAAGAAGTAGAAGAGCCTCAACAAGTACAAGACCCTAGAATTGAATAGGTTGAAGAAGTTCCCGAACCTACTGTATGGGATAGGACAAGAGCAATTGTTGTAAGGATACCAAGAGCAGATGATAATGTTGAAGAACCTGCTGAGACTTTTGTTGGTGTTATGGCTAGAATGGCTGCTGCAATTCCAGTACACATTTTGGAGGAGTTAAGGGCTGTAAGAGATGACATCACTCAACTGAGAACTCAATTGACTAGGAGTGAACAGATATTTGAAGATTTAGTAAATCTTGTGGAAAATAGAGGGAGAACTACTGAGACAGAAGCATCAAATGTTACTCATCTACAGTTTACCACTGATGATTTGCTGAGACAAGTTGCCTATGTCAAGCAAGATGCTACAAAAAGAGACAAAAACATGGTTGAGCAGATTTCTTCTTTGCACAGAAAAATTGATAAGTTGGCTGAGGCACAACACCCTGCTGAGACACCTCAACCTGCTGCACTTGATCCAAAACTTACGGAGAGGATCAACCTGCTGGAATAGACTATGGAAGGCTGGATTACTACAGTTGACATTAGAACTGAAATTATGGAAGGACAACTGAACAATCTGGTAAACACATAGGAGAGTGTACAAGGCCCACTGAACCGTTTTATTGATGATGTCAATAAGGGGGAAGAAAGACAGACAACAGAAGAAAAAAAGGCAACAAGGATAAACAATAGGAAGAGATTTGAGGCTGATATAAATCAATTTAGAGCACCTACACCTAGCAGAGTACAACTGATAGATGATCTGCTAAAGGAATTCAAGGCTGCTTATGGTGCAAGAAGAAGACCATACCAGGATATGACTATTCAGGATGGCCTAAATTATTTCCTTGGATTAAAATTGTGGGAGACAAGGATCAAATCCTTGAAATTGACTAGAAAAGGTCAAACTGGTAGATGAGGTCTTGCTGGAAGATCTGGAGGAAGACAACCAACATCTACTGAACAAAGATCAAATGACTGTGTAGAAGAATTCAGAGTATGCTATATAGGAGGAGGATTTAACTGGCATGGTGTCCAGTTAACTCTACCTGAAGCCTGGAAGTGGTGGAAGGTGGTACATACTTGGATTGATTTCTCAAGAATTGAAAATCAGTGGATGGTGGATATGCAAAGAGAGATCTGAGATTACCTTCACAAAAGAGAACAAGACAAGGATAGAAACAAGATCAGCACACATACATATTCTTTTATCTTTATGCTGATCCTAGTTTGTAATAACTTTGAACAAATATGATTTTAATGAGATATGGATGAAATTTGTTCTGTTTTGTTTTTATCTTTTTGCTTTGTTGTAAGGAGGGTATTGGCATCATCACTAAAAAAGGGAAATTGTTGGAGATATTATAGTTTGAATGATGAGTGCCAGACTACCATTTATAGAGCAAAGGCAAACAGAAGTCTATATTAAACGTATAGGTTTACTATAGTTTGATCTTTGTATAGGTGTGATCAAACAAGCACTGTAAAGAGGTTAGCTGACTTGTTCAGCAGACCTATCTAGGTTAGTAGGGTGTCTAGGTCAGTAGAGTTTCCAGGAACCTGCTGATGGTTGAAGGCTGAGGGTTCAAACTCAGTGATTGAAGGCTAAGGGATCAAACTTAGTATTTAAAGTCAAGGATAAGGGATCCGAATTTAGGGAAGTCTTTTGGTCCCAGAGAAGGGTGAAACTATAGTCAGAGGGGGGGGGGGGGGTGAATGACTATAGTGGAGTTTCAAAAACTTTTCTTTTATTTAAAAGCTTTTGTGCAGCGGATAAGTCCCATCTTACTATGTTGTTTTCAAATCAGTTTAGGCAATCACAGATATAAGTTATGGTGTAGGCAAATTAAATAAATGCTGTAAAGTAAATTGCAGAAATTAAATTGAGACAAGGCTTATAGTGGTTCAGGGTGGTGTAATCCCTTAATCCACTCTTCTCCTGTGATGATCGGAGGAATTCACTATTGTTTTACAGATACAATAGTATGATTGTCCTTGGCTTCCCAAGCTTCACAATCTACAAGACTATCACTCCTTGACTCGCAATGCGCCTTGATGATTCAGTCTTCTTCCTGTCGCGCTCCTTGAGATCAAAATCCTTCAACAGCTATCACAGATTCAACTTCTTCTCAGATTGCCTCTGATTCAGTTGCTTCAGTTTGATGTGAATGTGATTCACACACTTGATTGATCAATCTCAGCACCAAGTATGACTTTGTAGCTCTGATATCTGAGTTGATCACTAGATGTTTCCTTGTAAGTTCAGAGAGAAGGCTTTTCAAATTGACAGAGTTTTCACTTGATTTTTATTTTTCAGTTCTACTCTTTTCTCTGTCTGTCAATGCCTTCTATTTATAGCCTTGAATAACCTTGATTTTGAAATTCCATCCGTTGGCTATATTAATGAGGGAATAATCCTTGATTTTATTCTTGATTCCCCCTTAATTGCATTCTTCTTGATTTCAGTGATCGGATTCTTTCTTCAAACGTATAGCAGAAAATCCATCCTTGATTGATCCTCTATTGATTGTGCATTTAATGCATGATCTTCTTAATCTTCAACGTATATTAAATCTGACCGTAGTAAGTGTTACTCGCCGCTTTTAGAACGGTCGAGTGATCCTTCCGACTTAGCCGCTTTAGCTTTTCCTTCACCGCTTCGTCTTTACTTCACCGAAAGTGAGTCCGCTTTGCCGATTCACTGCTTTCTTCTTTGTTTCGTTTGAGGAGAATATTTGTACTTCACCGATCTTTGATTGGGGTGAGATCGGTGTACACCATATTCGAATATTAATGTGCATCGCTTGTAGTATAACTTAGACTTGTCCAAGGTCATCACAGACTTCCTTGGTTACAAGTCATACCTTTAATGTCTGCATTGCTTCTCTGCTGGTGCTTGGCTGGCTTCACTCTGCCGAATATCTGTTTTTTGCTTTGCCGTCCTACCAATTAGTACAATACTTGTCTGACTCAACTTATACAACATGTCAGACTCTAAGTAAAGACTTATACAGAGAATTCTAACTTATTTCAGGCTTGCTATAACAGCTAGTATGGCCCTCATCAAAACATAATAAAATGTTCCTAACCATTTCCCCCTTTTTGATGATGCCAAAAACCCTCATAAGCATGAACATAAGTAATCAAAATTAGAACAAAATTTCAACGATTTTATTCATCCATCATAGGGCAATAAGATATTGCATCTTTTTATTTAAAGACAGGGCACATAGAAGTAATCTAGAAATCATTCAGATTGAGTGTAAGATCTACTTCTTCACATCTTCAACCCTGATGCCTTTGCCTTTGCCTTTGTGCCCTTGCCCTTTTCTGTTGGGCTTGCCTTCTCTTTATCGCCAGCTTAGAACTTCCTTCCCCCTTTTGGCAAAGACTAAAAAGGCTTCAAGATTTGTTGGTGTCAGACGTAATCGTGGAGAGGTCCATATCTTCTCTCCAAGATCTTGTTGTTGGCCTCACCAACTTTGAGTAGAAGGTCCAATTGCTTGCGTAATGCTCCATTACCTCATCCAGATGCTGAATTTGATGAGTATGAGCATTGAGAGTGTCCACCAATGGCTTAAGATTGTTGTCCATTGTCTCAAAGATGGAATTCAAGATTGGTTTGGACATGATGAGGAATGAGTTGTCGTAAGTTGCAAAGTAAGTTCCCTTGCCTTTCCATGACTTCATCCTGAATCTTGATGTGATTAATGAGGGCCTCAATCTTGTGGTTGAAGGAGGTAGCTTCACTTCTTAAGGCATGCTTCAAATTTTGCCTGCTGTAGTATTGCCTTTCCATGTCCACAATGAGGGGTTGAATGTCCAGATTGAAGACTCTCTCTGGATCAATTTCTTCTGGTGTCGCATGGGCATCCTCTTCATCCTCATCATTATCACCCTCAGCATCTTCACCTTGCTTCTCCTCATTTTCCACTTCAACTTCTTGCTCTTCCTTTTCCTCTTCTTCCTTTTCATTTTGTGCTTCTTCTTTTTCTTCCATCTGCTCTTGTTCTGCCTCATTAGACACAAGGTCATTTAGAGGTTGTTGTTGAGTGTGAGCTTCAGATCTCAAGCACTGCTCCCCTTGTGTAATTTTGGGGAGTTGACAATTTCGGCTGAGTGAGCTTTATCAGCTGGCTCACTGAGCTGTTTGTCAACTGTACCAATGCTTTTGAAAAGCACTTCTTGGAGAGTCAGTTCATCGTCAGAAATCCCCAAATCTTCTTGATTTGCTTCAAGATTTCTACCTCCTAGGTGTTCATCCTCTGACTCATCTTCTGACTCATCTATTTCTTCCTCTTCAGATGAGGTGATTCTGTATCCTTCCTCGCCTTCCTCCAGATAGGTGATTTCCTCTTGTTGCTTTTCTTCTTCCGTTGCTGTGTCGTCACTTATTGTCACAGGTTCATTCAAATTGCTGATTCCAGTCAGAGAGGTGCTTTCATGTGCCGTTTGGGATCTAGTTCTTCGTCCCACTCCCGATCTACTACCTTCAGGTCGCTTTCTTTTGCTCCCAGCAATGGGTTTGGGCTTCAAGGAAGCCTTGATGTAGGTAAACATGGTTTTTGACTTGTGTGGGGACTGTAGATTGGTGGGTTGTACCTTCAATTCGTTGAACAGGTGTTGAAGAGGGAACCCATATGATTTCCTCTCCCAGAAATCGCCCTTTTTCTGTAAACCCTTGCTTGGTGCCGTTGTTGATAGATCAATTTCCTTTTGAATTTGGTCCTTCAATCGATTGAAAACAAACGTTGCCCAGTCGAATTTGGTACCTTCGTAGATGATGGCCATCAGTCTGATCCGAACCTCAGTCAGATTTTCCATAGACCCCTTTCTGCCCTCGATATTCTTGGTGATGACTGGTGCAAATTCCGCGAATGGAAGTTTGAGCATTGATCTGGGTAGGTTGTATGTTTTGCCATTTCTGCTGGGATTCTTGGCTATTTCAGCCCAGAATTTCTGGACGTCAACCGTCACAAACTTGACATTGGCTGGACCGATTATGGGAAGTTGCAGATATCTGTTTAGTGTACCAGGCGTTATGACTATGTCTCTTCCAAAGATTGAGCTCGTGATGCGGTCCACTTCAGTCTTCTTTGTGTTGGGCACAAATTTGGAATTTTTCCAAAATGCAATCAGATTTTCATAACAAATTCCAGTGATTGGGGGTTTAGGAAGGTCATCATTTAAATTTGAACAAAGAATAACCAAGCGTTGAGCTGTGATCATTATCACAATACGAGAGATAATGTTCGGTTTGAAGAATGAACCGTTGATGATTGACTTCTCATAGTATTTTTCAGTGGGAGAGATTGTGGAAGATGAAGCCATTGATAGTAGATAGATGTTTAGAAAGGAGTTCTTCAAGTTTTCAGTGAAAATCAGAAATAGGGTTTGTAAGTTTGCAAGAGAGCGTAAAGATTTCTGAAAATCTCTAAGTCTTGTTTATATAGTGTGATTTGGGTAGTGTGAATGTGGTTTGAATATGGAAGGATTTTGTGACATAATGGCATGATTTTGTGTATGTGAATTGCATGTATATTCGAGCGCGTAATGGGGAGTGGTTTGAGGTAAGTAATGATAGAGCCCGGGAATCGAGGAGTTTATAATTCGAAAAATAATATAATTACCTCCATGATCATAAGTTGATCTCCACGTGTGTAATCTTTCACAGAATAATCCTCCATAATTTTCTTATTCTCTACGTGTAATCAGAATTGATTTTGTTCACACTTTTAATTTATCCAAGTCTTTATTTCGGTGAAGTGCCTTGGCTGGTCACTTAGCCGATCCAATGAGTTCTTCACCGAGCTGCTCCATTTAACTGTTCCTAACAATCAGTTAAGTTACCTTCGCTGGATATCAGTGCCTTACCGCTACATCTCCCCGTAACGGCAAAGGTTGTACCAATTGATGAAGTCACTTAGCCGATTACTCGATTAGCCGCTATTTGATACTTATTCAATTTCAATCATTTCTAACTCGTTCTCAACATACTAAATCTTTCATAATCGAGTGGTTTAGTGAAGATGTCACCAATTGATCTTCAAGTGGGTATGTGTTTTAGGATGACATCCCCTTTTCAACATGGTGTCTCGATGAAATGATGTGTTATATCAATGTGCTTTGTTCTTGAATGCAATACTGGATTTTCAGTAATAGATATTGCACTTGTGTTATCACACATGATTGGAATTGTTTTCTTCCACTCCATAGTCCCTTAGTTGTTGTCTTATCAAAGTACTTGTGCACAACAACTACTACATGCCGCTATATATTATGCTTCAATTTGTTGATGTAGATATGGAGTTTTGCTTTTTCTTGAACCAAGAGACTAGTCCGGTTCCTAGCATTTGACATGTTCCAGAGGTGCTTTTTCTATCTATTTTGCATCCAAAGATAGTCGAGTCCGAATATGATATCAATTTAAATCCTCCATCTTTTGGATACCAAATTCCAACATTTATAGTGTTTTTCAAGTATTTGATTATCCTTTTAGCTGCTAGAAGATGTGATTCTTTTGGTTGAGCTTGAAATCTTGCACACACTCCTACTGCAAATGCTATATCAGGTCTGCTTGTAGTTAAGTATAATAAGGATCCAATGATTCCTCTATACATTTTTTGATCAACATCCTTTCCTCGCTTCATCTTTTCCAAGTATGACTCGCACACATTGGTGTGTCTGCATTTGTGCCACTTGTATCCATCCCATACTTGTGTATCAAATCTCTTGTGTACTTGGCTTGACTAATGAAAAGGCCATCCTTCATTTTCTTTACTTGAAGGCCAAGGAAATAGTTTAATTCTCCCATCATGCTCATCTGAAATTTGTTCTTCATCAGGTTTGCAAATTTCTCACAAAGCTTTTCATCCTCTGATCCAAAGATTATATCATCAACATAGATTTGTACTAGCAATGTGCTTGCTCCTTCCTCTAGTTTGAATAGAGTCTTGTCAATAGTTCCCTTGTTGAATCCATTCTTGATCAGAAATTGTGATAGTGTTTCATACCAGGCTCTAGGTGCCTGTTTGAGGCCATAGAGGGCCTTCTTGAGTTTGTATACTTTGTCTTCTTTTCCTTTGATTTGAAATCCAGGAGGTTGTTCTACATAAACTTCTTCTTCCAAAAGTCCATCTAGGAATGCACTCTTGACATCCATTTGATAGACTTTGAAGTCTTTGTATCCAGGAAATGCTAGAAATAGTCTGATTGCTTCCAATCATGCTACTGGTGCAAATGTTTCATCATAATCTATTCCTTCTACTTGAGAATAGCCTTTTGCAACTAGCCTTGCTTTGTTTCTGACAACAGTTCCTTGCTCATCCATCTTGTTCCTGAATACCCATTTTGCACCAATGATGTTGGTTATAGTCTGGTCATCAACAAGTTCCTGCACTTCATTTCTTTCAAATTCATTTAGTTCTTCTTGCATGGTCGTGATCCAATCTGCATCTTGGATTGCATCATCTATGGTCTAGGGTTCCACTTGTGATAGAAAGCAAGTTAGCATGTGCTCCAGTTGTCTTCTGGTTCTAACTCCTGTGTGAATATCTCCAATAACTTGTTCTTCAGGATGGTCTCTTAGCCAATTTAGATCTGGTTGAAGTTGTTCTTCACTTGGTGCTTCCATACCTTCATGCTGAGCATGAACTTCAACTTCAGGTGCTTCTTCTGTTGTATTGATATGTGGCTCCTCTTGATTTCCAAAATGATGATTCAGGATAGTAGCTGGTATGGTTGCATTTATATAGATTTCCTCTCAGGTCGCTTTTCTTCTTGGTCTTGAAGATCTTCACCATTTGTATTTGGTTCATCAAAAACCACATGTATTGATTCTTCAATCACCAATGTTCTTTTATTGAGTACTCTGAATGCTTTGCTGGTGTCTGAGTATCCCATGAAGATTGCTTCATCAGCCTTCTCATCAAAGGTATGCAGCTGGTTCCTGTTTAAGACAAAACATTTTGATCCAAACATATGAAAATATGAGATATTGGGTTTTCTACCATTCCATATTTCATATGGAGTCTTTCCATGATATTTGTTGATGATTGATCTGTTTTGTGTATGACATGCTGTGTTTGCTGCTTCAGCCCAAAACCTCTTTGGAAAGCATGCTTCAGCAATCATTGTTCTAACTGCTTCTTTGAGAGTTTTGTTTCTTCTTTCTGCTGCACCATTTTGTTGTGGAGTTCATGCTGCAGATAGTTGATGTAACACTCCATTTTCTTCACAATAGGTTCTGATAATTTCATTTAGAAATTCAGTGCCTCTATCTGATCTGATCTTGATAATCTTTAGCTCTTTCTCATTTTGGAGTCTTCTCAGCAAATCTGGCAGCTTCTTGAGTGTTTCTTTCTTCTTGTTCATGAAAATGGTCCAGGTGTACTTTGAGAAGTCATCCACCACTACAAGAGTATATTTCTTACCACTCACACTTACTGGTGTGACTGGTCCAAACAGGTCCATGTGTAACAGATGTAGAACTCTTGTTGTAGATTGATAAGGCTTTGACTTGAATGAACTTTTGATCTGTTTTCCTTTTTGACATGCATCACATAGACTTTCTTTCTTGAATGTGATCTCTGGAAGGCCTTCAACTAACTTGCTCTTTGATAGTTTGTTGATGGTCTTGAAATTCAGGTGATTTAATCTTCTGTGCCAAATCCAGCTTGTTGATTGTTTATTATTGACAAGTAGACATGTTTCTCGCTTTGGTACATTCTCCTCCACCACATACATGTTGTCTTGTCTTCTACCTGCAAGAACTACTGTGTTGGTTTGGCTGTGAATCACTTTGCATCCTTCTTTGTTGAAGTGCACATTGTAGCCTTTGTCACAGAATTGACTGGATGCTCATCGATTGAAGTTAAGTCCCTTGACATATGCCACATTTTGAATCTTTAGATTGTTCTTGAGTATTATGCCTTCCCCCTTAATCTTGCCAGGGTTTTCTTTGCCTCCAAATGTGACTTTGGGTCCATCAAAAGCTTTGAAGTCAGTGAGCCATTTCTTGTTTCCTGTCATGTGTCTGGAACATCCACTGTCTATGTACCAGACATCCTACAAAACAGATTAATTAAGTTTAGGTACCCAACACTGTTTGGGTCCATACCTGTTAGCAATCATGCCTCCCATACCAAGTGTGTATCCAAAAGGTCTTCTTTTTGGATAATTGAAGTCATCAACTTCCTATGTATAAGGCATGGCAGAGTAGCTTCTAATATTTTTACTGAAGGTATTCTGATACTTTTCTCCACCTTTTGGTGCATTTACATCCTTCTTCACTTTCTAATATGCAGTAGGAAACCTTTCTTGCTTCATGTGTCTAAGAACAGATTGGTTTTTCTTAAACACATGATGCATTTTATGGAATGGTTTCCTCTTGTATTTTGGAGGTGCAACATTCCAATCATCCTTTGAAGGGTAAAGTCTGCCTTTACCTTTTAGATGGCTGTTGTTCTTGATTGACTGGAATGAGGATTTAGTCTGCTGTTTCACTACACTAGGTTTTGACTTCACCGGAACATGATGATCTGTTGGAACTATGGTCTGTCCCTTTCTAAATTTTGATCCATTAATGGTCCTGAATTTAGAATTGTGTAGACCATTATTCCTACTTTCATCTTCGATCGTTGTAGCCAAGACAGATCCGATCCAAACCTTTTGAGGGTTTGTAAGCTAGTGCTTTTAGTGGTGCAAAGTGGTTACCTTTATTGGTGAGGAGATTTTCTTAATCGATCCATTAATAATGGATGTATGATCGTCGCTTTTTGTTGATCATTTAAGTAGGTCTCCTTACTAGTTAATTCAGCTTTTGCTTTATCCAGTTCTTTCTTTAATCTCTTATTCTCTTTTCTTAGATCCTTGCATTCCTTTTCCAGAATTTCATGATTCTTTTCAATTTCATCAAATTTAGTCATGAGATTTTGGACTAGGTCTGCTGTATCTATGGGAGACTAGAAGATTGTGCAGTGTTATATGTGGATGCATTTGATGAGGAACAGGAACTAGATGTTACCTCAGTTTCATCTGATTCTTTAGTCATTAAACATAGGCTTGTTTCCTCAGTGTCTGAGCTATCACTTTTATCTTCATCCAATTCTTTGGTCATGAGGCATAGACATGCTTTTTCATTTTTCGAAATGCCTTCTTCATCACTATCATCTGAATCATTATCAGATGATTCTTCATTCTTTTCACTGCTGGATTCTGCCTTGAGTGCCTTCTTGCTTTTTATCTTTTCAGATGCTTTGTATTTCTTCTTTTCATCATCTTTGTCATTTTCTTCAGGACAATCAGCCTTGAAGTGACCTTTCTTGTTGCAGTTGAAGCATATGTATTCATCATCTTTCTTCTTCATATCTTTGTTTGAGCTTGACCTCTTGTTTGATGAATTCCCTTTGAAGGGCTTCTTTCTGCTAAACCTGTCAAAGCGTTTAACTAATAAAGCTACCTGTTCTTTTAGTTCATGTGTCTCTTTGCTGATGCATTCGGCAAAGTTACTTTGCTGGGGTGTAGCTAATGCAGTGATTTTGTGTGTCTCTACCGGAGCACCATCTTCACCGTTCAATTCGAATTCATGAGCTTTTAATTGGGACATCAGTGTCAGAGTGTCAGTGCTTGCAAGATTTGTTGTTCCTCTGATTACTGATGTTATGATATTCCATCTTTCAGGTAGTCCTCTCAAGATCTTCAAGCATACTTCTTTCTAGGGATATATGTGTCCAAGCTGTTGCAATTCACTGATGATGCTTGAGAATCTGTTGTCCATTTGATCAATGGATTCACCAGCCTTCATTTTAAAGTTCTCAAATTTCTGTTTTGCAACAGATAATTTGTTTTCTTTAACTGCTTCAGATCCTTCATTTATCAATGATAGCTTGTCCCACATCTCCTTTGCTGTTTTGCAGTCTTTGATTCTCATGAACATGTTGCTATCTAGGGTCTTCAAGATCATGTCTTTTGCAACAAAGTCCAGATTTGCTCTTCTCCTGTCATCCTTGGTCCAATCCTTTTTAGGTTTGTCAATTTCCTTTCCTTGATCTGCTCATGTGCCTACCACAATAGTGATTGTGATTGGTCCATCATTAATTACATCCAGCATCTCTTCATGAGTTGCTGCAAGATGAGATAACATTCTTATATTATATTCATCAAAATTATTAACATTAAAAACAGGTACTTTTGACAAGAAGTTTGAGGAATCCATCAGTGCAAATGAACATATAAATGTAAGCGTATAGAAAACTCAGATTTGAAAACTACTTTGAAAATAAGTGATCTCCTTGTTACTGTAAATTAGATCTCGAGCAGTTTCGATACTAGAACACTGCTCCGATACCAATTGTTGGTCCCAGAGACGGGTGAAACTATAGTCAGAGGGGGGGGGGGGTGAATGACTATAGTGGAGTTTCAAAAACTTTTCTTTTATTTAAAAGCTTTTGGGCAGCGGATAAGTCCCTTCTTACTATGTTGTTTTCAAATTAGTTTAGGCAATCACAGATATAAGTTATGATGTAGGCAAATTAAATAAATGCTGTAAAGTAAATTGCAGAAATTAAATTGACACAAGGCTTATAGTGGTTCAGGGTGGTGTAATCCCTTAATCCACTCTTCTCCTGTGATGATCGGAGGAATTCACTATTGTTTTACAGATACAATAGTCTGATTGTCCTTGGCTTCCCAAGCTTCACAATCTACAAGACTATCACTCCTTGACTCGCAACTTGATGATTGATCTTCCTTGTTGCTCCTTGAGATCAAAATCCTTCAACAGGTATCACAGATTCAACTCCTTCTCAGATTGCCTCTGATTCAGTTTCTTCAGTTTGATGTGAATGTGATTCACACACTTGATTGATCAATCTCAACACCAAGTATGACTTTGTAGCTCTGATATCTGAGTTGATCACTAGATGTTTCCTTGTAAGTTCAGAGAGAAGGCTTTTCAAATTGACAGAGTTTTCACTTGATTTTTATTTTTCAGTTCTACTATTTTCTCTGTCTGTCAATGCCTTCTATTTATAGCCTTGAATAACCTTGATTTTGAAATTCGTCTCATATTATATTAATGAGGGAATAATCCTTGATTTTATTCTTGATTCCCCTTAATTGCATTCTCCTTGATTTCAAGTTGATCGGATTCTTTCTTCAAACGTATAGCGTAAAATCCGTCCTGATTGATCCTCTATTGATTGTGCATTTAATGCATGATCTTTCGAATCTTCAACGTATATTAAATCTGATCCGTAAGTGTTACTTCGCCGCTTTTAGAACGGTCGAGTGATCCTTCCGACTTAGCCGCTTTAGCTTTTCCTTCACCGCTTTGTCTTTACTCTTCACCGAAAGTGAGTCCGCTTTGCCGATTCACTGCTTTCTTCTTTGTTTCTATTTGAGGAGAATCTTTGTACTTCACCGATCTTTGATTGGGGTGAGATCTGTACACCTTATTCGAATATTAATGTGCATCGCTTGTAGTATAACTTAGACTTGTCCAGGGTCATAACAGACTTCCTTGGTTACAAGTCGACCTTTAATGTCTGTGATTGCTTCTCTTTGGTGCTTGGTCTGGCTTCACTGCCGAATATCTGCTTTTTTGCTTTGCCGTCCTACCAATTAGTACAATACTTGTCTGACTCAACTTATACAACATGTCAGACTCTAAGTAAAGACTTATACAGAGAATTCTAACTTATTTCAGGCTTGCTATAACAGCTAGTATGGCCATCATCAAAACATAATAAAATGTTCCTAACAAAGTCCATGATGACCTAAAGTGATTACGTAGACCTTGTGTACAAGGTCTGAGTTCCATAAAAGTGAAGTGATGATTGGAACTTGGTTATGATTAAAATGGTGTGCTCTAACTTCATAATAAAAAGTTAGACGAGAAGCAGTCAGCTGAAGTGGTAATAAAACACAGCACACAAGAAGTCAGCTGACAGCTATGGAAATCAGCAGACTTACACTACAGGTGTCTGTTGAATGCAAGATGAGAATTAATCCAAGTTATCTTTGGAAAATTCAATAGATAATGATGACATACAAGCCTTGGATTAATCAATAAATCAATGGTCAAGATTAAAAAGATGTTGGAAAGATTGAGAGCTTTATCCAATGGAAATAAGTCAATGGATGGACAGACTAGATTGTCAAAAGCAAGACTGACTGTGTCAGCACTATGTAGCAGAGGTAAAAGTAAGTCAAGATAGAGACGAATTTGAAATGGCTATATTTGAATTTCAAACACAAGTCACATGATTCACACCTATACATAGCGGACTCCTGATTCAGATTGAAGATGATGAACAGAAGAAAGTAACATGATACTAAGGCAGGAAATTATCAAGTGCAATCTTACCCTACTGAGCATTACTGAGCTTTAATCTAGTGATCAAGAATTCTCTTTATGTGTTTCCTGCATTCAAGTTGCATCTAGCATACACACTTGAAGACTACAAGTTGCTGATCATTTCATCTGATCAAAATCTGCTGAAAGCTGAATCACTTTCTTGATTCAACCCTTCTTTTCGAGAAGTTTGCTGAAGACAGATAAGCACTTTTGAAGTGTCAAGAACTGATGTTTGTGGTGGAGCCCGTGAAGAGGCAATCCTACCCTTCAAAGACCAGTGGATTACTTTGGATCAGCAATCCTACCTGTTTCAAGTGTTTAGTTTGTGAAGCCATAGTCATTGGTGAAGAACGAACAATTTAGGGATTTTTGTAACAACAACCTCAAGAATCTCTAGTGAATTTCCTCCAACATCACAGGAGAAGAGTGGACTGACAGGATTACACAACCTGGAACCACTATAAATCTTGCCTACTTTACTTTACTGCATTGACATTCTACAATTTACTTTATCAACATACTCATCATATCAACCTACTGAAACTAGTTACTGAATCACACTACATGCACTGCTGAGTATCCAATACTAGTATCACATTTAAAATAACAAGTAACAAGGCTTCATATAATATATTCCGCTGCAACAAATTCAATAGCTTTAATAGTCAGCAGACTACTGAGTGGTCAGCAGACTATTGACCTTGCTGAGTTTGTAAAACTCCAAAAAGTTTTTAAGTGTTAAGTTTATTCACCCCCCCTCTAAACTTAACCAAAGACTTTTCAAGTGACCAACAGTATTCAGTTGGCTTTGTATTCGGACAAAGGGTCATTTTTAAGTCAACATCACAATTACGTCTATCGTCTGCAGGACCATCGGATGACTGAGAGTGAATACTTGATTGCTGTTATCCGGCACAATGACATTGAATAACCGATTGCTGCTAGATGGAATACTTGATGGGCCTTCAGGAAGGACTACGCCATGTGGTTGAAGAGCGGCTTCTTCTTCTGTGACTAGATAATCGTCGGGGCTCAAAGTCTTATGTAAACTATCATCGGAGGCAGCTTCTCAATCCAAACGAACATGCATGGGTGTGGTGAATCCAACAGCCTCGGCCATTGGTGATGTGAATGAGGGGTGAGGCGCGTGTGGTTGACTTGATTTGGGAGCAGGTGTCAAAGTAGATTATGTCAAGTTTGTCGCTCCATGTTGAGTGCTCCCTTGGTGGGCCGTATGAAGAACTACATCCCAACTAGCCATAGTTGATGCTAATACCTGGGCGGTCTGCATGCGAGGTGTCTGTCGATCAGGCCTTTGACAGGATGTGGATGTTTGATTAGTCATAGGCGGCTGTTGCATATTTGATTGTGTGGGATGTATCGAAGTATTGTGGTTGGTTGGCCACCCTAAACCCCGAGCTGCTTTGTTTAGCGCCGGCCCCCGTGTTATTGCCACCGGTACCAGAAGGCCCCGACCCGTCACTGTTTGGACCCTATAATTCAAACGACCGAATAAGTATTTTGTTATGAACAAATATTAAACTTGTTAAAATGTATTTAAAATGCCCTATAAAATCATACATGCCTACCCCTCGCTACAAGATAAAATTGATTCAGAATGATGCAGTGATTATTTAACACCTTGTCTTGCGCGTCAAGCCTTGCTTTAATGACAGCGAATTCGGCTGTGATTCCCTCTTGGATTTTCTTTGTTGCCGCTTCGATCATCTTACCAACCACATCAATTACCGGGTCTCCTCGAAGAGTGTTCCCTCCATAAACAATATTAGTACGGTGCTGCACAGATGACTGGATATAGACATCATCATCATCTTCTCCTTCACCGTCAATACCGTCATCCCCATTATTGTCATCATCACCCCGGAATGTCGATTCATGTCTAATAGTGGAAGGTGTATCATTATGGTCTAAACGAGGAACATGGGATTGACTAGTACCTCCAATCGTGGAAATTCTAGAAGATTTAACTGCTTTACACTTGCCAAGAGCGGCCGGGCTTGCTTGAATCCCTGTGGGGGCTGTTGTCGGGGCAATGGTGGAAACGTGCATGGGGAATGTGAAATTTGCTCTTCAGGTAGACCGAGCGCACGTAGAAATTCAATTTCAACATACCGACCAACATACCATTCAACATACCGACCTACACACAAAAAATATCAAGACATTTAAAAAAATCGTTAATCATAGTAGTGACATAATCTTAAATGCATTTTATTAAATGGAATGTCATTGATATAACCCCGCATAACTTTCGTTTCCATGGTGGGTCCACGCGGTGTACTATCCACGCATTTCCATCTCAACGTCCGAGGAATGGCTTGACCGTCAATACGCACACAAAAAGGTGGAATGCTTGTTGCAAACGTGGGAAAAGTTCATAAGCCCAGTATACTATCGCAGGTACCCACCTCTCAACAGGTGGCTTGTGCTGGTTTCGATCCAACTTTTGTACACTAAAGCGCTTAACGATCCGCATGAGGTTTGCTATCTTTTCATAAGTAATTCGCCACAAGTACTCCCCCATGGAAACTCATTTACAATATTCAAATCTTCAACGAGGGAGAATATTTCTTTAGGGATACCAAGATTGTCATTCCAACCTAATAGATATCCATAATAAAATACAACAATGCTAACCGGTATGAGCACCGTCTCGAATAGGATGCGCAAATGCGCTCTCCAAGTGTTTTATGGTAATCGCTTGTTTTTTTTAATATTTTTCCAAGTAACATCCGTGTCCAAAGCACATAGAAGTACCCATAGCCAAATTCGGATCAAGGTGGCCAAACCGTAAGCCAGATGTCATGGCAAACTCTCTCTTGCCAAAAACGCATGTTGTCCCCAGGTTACCAAACCTAAAATGTAGCTCATCAGGCCTGTCAGGGTATATCATTTTGAATCCAAGATATCTGAAAATCACCCCACAGAACTTCCACTTTTCATGTATTTCATTCGCCTCTATAAAACGCCTAAAAATGGACTGTTTGAACCTGTCTTCAAAATCTACATAACCCACACTCACATTTTTTAAATTTGTTAAAACACTTCAACTTAGCGGATTCTCCTTTAAAATTCCACAATACCTTGAATTGACACCATGGGTCAATTATATACGCTCCGGGGGTGCCTACAAACTGCAAATCACGGTATAACAAGCATGCACAAATATTTTTTCATATGTAACATACAATATATATATATATATATATATATATGTCCATGTGTATATATGTATAATAATTCGTAAAAACTTTCAGTAAAAGAGAGACGACATGAAACAATCAAACACACATAAAATGTAATAGTCGTGTCGGGTCGTCTCTATTTTCATATAAGTTGATGCGATTTATTCAGTAAAAGAGAGACGACATGAAACAATCAAACACACATAAATTATAATATCGTGTGGGTTGTCTCTATTTTCATATAAGTTGATGCGATTTATTATAATGTGTTTGTATATATATATATATATATATATATATATATATATATATATATATATATATATGTGTGTGTGTGTGTGTGTGTGTGTGTGTGTGTGTGCGTGGAAGTACGCACTGTCATAAACGGATATCCTAAGTGTTCGGATTTTGTGTTTGTTTGTGTCATGTATATATATATATATATATATATATACTAGGGGGCGTAACCGTGCTATGCACGGTGTTGCCCCCACCTGTTTTTAGTGAAAGTTTAGTTGGTTTTTCTTCAGCCTGGCTCAGGATGAACGCTGGCGGCATGTACCGAGCAGAGGCAATAATACGATAAGTAGATATATAATTTTGAGTGTGATCAGAAAACAAAAAATCGGACAATGGAGCAGCATTCAGCAAGGAACATAAATGCCAAAGGACGTCGTTTCGGAACTGTGATCGAATCTGGTTCTGTTACACAATTTTATGATTCATCAATTGAAGTGGAACTAAACTGTTAGAGTAACCAAAATTTATTAGATCACAGTGTTAATTGTGTGATAATTATTTACCTAGGTGCCGTTAAATTGTATACAGAGATTAATGGAGTCTACTATTTTATTAAAGTGTAAAGCAGTGCATGTAAACATAGACTAAATGTGGCGACTTTGGTGTACCAATTTATCTCGAAATTTGTCATGATGTTGTTGTTGTTCATTAATTGTGGCAGCTTTGATGTAGTTGACTGTGTGCCTTTTGGCGCTTTGTGCAGCTTTGGTTTTTGAAGGCTTTGATATGGGTGAAGTCTTACTTGGGTAATGTAATTGCTGTTATTAATTTATTTGCTAAATGACAAATATTGCCACTCCTAAATTTAAAGTTGTGTAAACTTTTTCCTATTTCAATATATGTTATAAGTATCTTTGTCCAGCCTATGTAGAATCCTTAAGTTTTTTTTTTCCTGTTGTTGCCTTTACAACAAATATTTTGCCATAGCTAGATTTCAAAAGGTTGTAACATGTCTTTTGAAAGCAATTTTCCAGCATTGCTGTACGAGACAGAAGAGGAAGTATACGATGCGTATGCACCGCCAATTCCAATCAAAATGCATGGTGAACCGATAACTGATGGAGATATAGTTAAAGTGGGGACATATCCTGATAAGGTTGTAAAACGTTTGGCTGCTGAACGAGACAGAAAAGGAATGGAGCTTTACAACAGCAGGGAGAATGAAGAGAACATGGGGAGGAAGATACATCGGGTTGAGGAAGAGTTGAAACAGCAGAAGGTAAGAACAAACCAGCACATGAGGTTGGAACAGCTGTGGCGAGGAAAGTGTGCTATTTTTTAGGAGATGGGACAAGAGAATCATGGTAACAATACTGTCGAAGAAGTTGGAGAAGATGATAACACCATTGTGCCGAACGGTGACGTTTTTTTAATGTTTTTTCGCTTATTGTAGAAGTCATCCTATAGGATGATAAGCTTGGATTTTCTAGAGGGTATTAAGCTAAGTGTTGTTGGTTGTGAAAGTTATTATGTGTGTTTCATGTAATGTTTCTTTATTTTAATGCATTAATTTCTTTATCACTCAAGAGCCTTTACATTTTCTTGGCAGAATAATGTTGCACACCTAATCAAAGTTTAAGCACTCCTAAAAATTACATTAGGTTCACCAACATTATCAGATTAGTTAGTTATATTGATAAAAACCTCTATTCTTAATAACATGGAAATCAAATTCTGTTGAGTTTTAAACGGTGCAATTACCATGTGCTTTGATATAGAGATGCAACTCAAACAAGACGTACTGAAATTGAAGCAAAACTGAAGCCTAGAATTAGGGAAAAATAAAAATGAACACAATTTAACCTATATGATCTTGGGCTGCTGGCTATTGCATTGGTTGTTTTTGTCTTCAAATTTGCATTGGAGGGCCAGGATTTTGAGCTTTAGTGCCTCGGTGATGCTAAACAGCCTGTTCGAGATGCTGTTAGGCGGTCACTTACCTGGAATACATAAAACAAATGGTCAAACCGGTCCTTAATGTAAATTATGTGATATTAAACTAAACAGAGAGAAAAGTAAAACCTCAAATGTACAAATGTTTCTGGTTCCTTAGTAAAGTGTAAGAGTTCATTGGTAACAGAATCTACCACCAATTGACCAAACTGGTTTGCTGACTCTGGAGGAACCTGCCAAGATAGAAGGAAAATAAATGTGAAATAAGCACAAACAAAGTGATTAAGCTCGCAGAACGTACCTACAAACCTTCATTACAAGAAAGGCACACATGGTGATAGGCACTGATCGACTGCACCGTGCATACCTGAAATCATTAAGCAAGTGTTGTTTTGCTGAAATCATCAGCTTTAGTCTTCAGGGCAATATCGCAGAATGAGTTATACATCAATTACCTACACAGAGAGGAATGCAATTAACTTCGTATAGATCATCTTTTCATTGTTTTCATAGTAGCATCTTAGAGAAACATACCTTGTGTAAGTACAGGAAGTAATTGAATTCAATAAGGCGTATTTATGGCAATTGCAATCGTAGCTGAAGATTCGATGTTGTATGTCCTTTGTAGGTGAGTATTTGGGTGAAACGGCTGATATGTAAACGATATGCATATATATATGTATGAAGTGCAATAATATGGGAGGAAAGCTGGGAAAAGGGGGAAGAAACCTAATAGTTTATATATGTTGTTTTAGAAATAAAAGCAATAAAAACTGTAATATGTTAGATATTATTCCATATGGTCAAACAGGACATATACACATCCAAGTTAATTATATATATATGATGACGTAGAACTGAAATTAACAACAGGTGAAAGTTGTGATACATATTCCCACATGCATAGTATGTACATACATAAACAAAGTGAGAGAAGGAAAAGCTCACTGGACCGTTATTACGGTATCTAAACAAATACGTCAAAAGTAGTTTTTTTGTAGACAGTTGGAAGTTATAAAGTATTTACAACTTGGAAAATATGCTCTAGGCACCCCAAGCATCCAAAAGCATTAGTCTTTAGTCTTGTTTTTTGGGTCACATTGTTCATATATTGTAGTAGGTTCCAAAATGATCAGATAACCGTGAGTCTTGGTATCTTTGTGTTCTTTCGTTTCTTTGTCTACATGAGGTTGTTTCGAGCTAGTCTTTTTTTTTTCTTCTTATGTGGAGTGGAAGAGCTTGAGCTGTTGTAATGTTCGGTGTCGGAGCCTTGTGTTGTGGACTCCATCTCCTCTGGATGCTTTCCTTTGTTGGAAACAGTGGTGATTCCTGTGATATCATGTTGTTTTTTTTGTTTGGTTTGTTGCACAATTTAAAGATGGCGGAAAAATTGGGTTGTTGACTTACCAGAATCTACTGTAGTTTGACTTCACATTTGTTCTTCTTCATTAACTGAGCCAGAAGCTTGGTCTTTCTCAATCCAATTCAACACTGTGTAGTGAGTGATTTTGTCATTGAATTTCTTTTTAGATCCCTTTATCTCCATTATTAGTTTCTTGGAATGAAGCTGCTCATTGATGTTGAGGAGGAGTTTTGTTGTTGCCTGCGTTTGTATCATGGAACCAGATTATGTATGAAAGTAGTTTTGTTTGCTGGTGTAATTTTAATTTATTGCTGGTTTTGAGTACCTGCTTGTCTTCTTTCTGAAGGTCTTCGGGCGATTTGCGTAGAAGCTTTGATGCGCATTTGTCAAAAAAAGTTACGTTGATTGTCCGTGATGAGTCAGTAACTTGGGCTGTGATCTTGCAGCTGTTGAGGAAAAAAAGCATAGGGGCTTAAAATTGGGTAAACATTATGGACAAGAATTTTATAGTTCTAGTAAGGACGAACAGTTGGACATATCTCAAACCATAGGACATATCATCATATAGCCACTCCATATAACATACCCTCAACACAAAATTGACTGCAAACCTTAATTAATGTTTTGTAGTACAGTAATATTTCTTGACAATCTGAGAAAAGAGTTTGGTACCGTGGTAATGCATTGAAGTCTTCTTTACAGGAATTGCAACTGAACAGTTCATTTGGCATCGCTTTCTGTGTTCCGTAGCATTTCGGGCATACAGTGTAGCACAATTTTTGATCCACATCAGCGATGGCTAGTGTGACTTCTGCGTGGATGATCTGTGACAATGTTGAAAACGCAGATTAAGTAGTATTTATGCCTGTGTAGTATCACGTAATAGGATTCTGTTGGAATTGTCTTCTTTATGTACTGACCTTGCTATCTGGCTGTATCTTTGATAATGGTGTGATCTCGACGGTGTTTGTTTTATCTGAGACGGTTTCGAGATAATTTGGCACAGGTGCTCCAGCAGCCTTTCTGATTACATATTCGTTATTTTTGACCCTTTTTTTTTGGAGAAGATTGAGCATGGTAGTTGAGATGATTAGGTCAAAGTGTAAGACTCTAATCTAAGAAAAGTACTGTCTATTTAGATATGTTGCAATGATTTTTTTAACCATACGTACCATGATCTGAGTAGCTTGGCTTCCGCAATATAAGGTTCGACCGCAACAAATGAGAAATGCAATGTGGACAAAGAGATTCCTAAAACAATTAAATTGATTTAGGTTTACATTTGGGCATTATATTTTCTTTTTTGTTTGAAGGCTTTCTATCTATACGCTTACCAGAAAACGGCGAGGCTTTTAGTCCTTTGCAAAGTACGATCGGTAGTTCGTTTCTCAACCTAAAAAGCTCAGCTCCTTGTTTGTGGCCGTAGTCTCCCCAGAGCGTAACTGTTACTGGTTTAAGTCTATAGGTTCATACAAGTGTAATGTTAGATATGTGAGTATAAAACGGTAGCTGAATCGTACGATAACGAGAGGTTTCTTACTCATTTTCTATAACAATGCATTCACGCAAAGGTACCAATTTGGACCTTACTGGGACGTAACGTGTCTCTTTGACATCAACAACAACAGCTAATATGTATGCAAAACATATCAGTGTGTATATAGTATTGTTAAAATTACAATTTAGGAAAGAAAGGTAATTTTTTTTCAATTTTAAATGTTACGTACCTACTGGGGCTCCCGAGTTAACATGTGAGCGAAGAGATACGAATGGAGTGGATTGAATTGGTGGACAGGGCATCATATTGTCATGGTCTTTTACTGGTTGTATGAAAGTAGTTCTTGAAAGCACCCATTGGTATTGGTGCCCTGGGGAGTTATGTTTGTACTCTTCTTTTATTGTATCAACATCAGCACCTCCGATGATGTATGTAGAGAACGGCGTTAAATTACCCTCAAGTAGTTCGATGTTAGTGTTCCAGATGACACCTTCGATTTTCTTTCCCTATTTATTTTTTATTGAGTACAGAGATTATACATATGAATTGTTCATTTTCCATAAGGAATATATGAAATAATTTCAATAGTCAAAAGGAAGAAACTGTTTGATGGTTTACTTGTTCATCTTGTAGCAACAGCTTCTGTAGCCGCCTACCAGCTTCATTGGTGTATACGTTGCTTTTCTGAAGGATGAACACCTTAACTCGCCAATTCTCCGTTTGAGGAGTAATGTCATCAATATGTAGTAGTGTTGCCATTAGGATCTTAGGGACCAAGTATTGGGAACATGCAAAATAAATGAGATAGTATAAGTATAAGCTTTTGTATATTGTAGGTTTAGGTATTTACATTGTAAGCATGTTTGTGATTTAGGTATTTTCTTGAACCTTTTGGAGGATTTCACGGTATACTATGTTTTTGGTAGTGGATTTATTGCTATTTTCGGAAAAAGTTGGTGGCGCTATTAATACTTTAATGGCTGAAGATTTTCGGGCTCTAGAAAGGGCTACGTATAATTGCCCATGGGAGAACACAGGTTCTCGCAAATATATACCTACACGGTCTAGTGTTTGACCTTGTGCTTTATTAATAGTCATGGCAAAGCACAAACGAATTGGGTATTGATAACGCTTGAAAGGAATGGCACATTTATCTGTGTTGGAATTTTGTAGAGGAATTTTGTGTAGGATTGTTTGTTTTCCTGCGTAGGGCCCAGTAGCTATTTCAGCAATAATTGTATGGTTTTTCAGTTCCTTGCATAATAAACGTGTCCCGTTACACAACCCTTGCACCGGACTTAGGTTGCGTAGCAGCATTACGGGACAATTTACTTTTAACATTAGTTGATGAGGAGGAAGGCTGCTGGGGGTAAGCGAATTAAGGAAGTCCTCATAATCTGCCTGGTGAGAACGGTCGATGGCAACATCAGTGCTGATGTATGTAATGACTTCACCAGGCATCTGTTCTAACATCGCATCATTTATGTCTTGTACACACTCGTTGGTTGGGGCTAGTAAAGCACTATTCATAACTGTATGATGGTTTGTTGCGAAAGCTTCTATTTCTGGATATACAAATTGAATTAAACGTTTTAATGAAGTTTCTTTATCATGAAAAGGAATCAGCATGTTTATTGGTAGCTGAACGTTTCCATTATCGTCCTCAGGTTCTGTGCCGTCACCTATTCGTAATAAATACTCAGTGAAGGCAGGGTCTGCAATAGCTCTCATGTTCTGCGTAAGGCGTATTTTACGAAGCACAGGCCATAGTACCGAGCTAATTAAGGAAGCATCTAGCTGTTCTTGTCTACTTGCGTTGGTAACTACTGGAAGCACTTGTCGGAAATCGCCTCCAAAAACAACGATCTTATTTCCGAATGGGTTGTTAGTTTCGGTTATATCTTTAAGCATTTCGGAGAAAGCTTCTATTGATTCTCTATGAGCCATAGGAGCCTCATCCCATATGATCACCTTTGCTTCTCACAATAATGTTGCAGTTGTAGATTGTTTACTAACATTTGCTATTTTTTTTTTGTTCCTCTTGTAACGGTATCTTGAAACGTGAATGTGCAGTCCGACCTCCGGGAAGTACACATGCTGCCACACCTGAGCTTGCTGTGGCCAAAGCGATGTGTCCTTTTGACCGTATCGTTGCCAAGATAGCCCTGTAAAGGAAGGTTTTTCCTGTTCCGCCTGGTCCATCAACGAAGAATGTAGTTGCTTCATTGGACGTCACTTTGGCCATTATTTGTTCAAAAGCATACCGTTGTTGTTCATTAAAACTGTGGACATTTAGAAGATCAGTCTCATCCACTGTTAGACTTTTCTCAAATGCCATTTCTCTGGCAACGGGACCCTGACGAGCTATTGTTTCAGCTTCCGGCCCCAACCTATAGTCCTCAAGTTTCTTTCCCATGTCATCAAGCATTACAGCAATGTCAACTAATGCCTTCATTTGAGCGTCAGTAATATTCGATAAGCAAAGAATTCCCCGTAGGTAGTCGTCGCATAAAGGTTCCTTGTACTTTTCCCACAGTTTCCGTGGATCCGAAGGTGAGCAGAAGACCAAAATCGACACAAAAAGATGGCGTAGTTGTCTCGGCATTTGATACATGGAAGCTTCCTCAAGGCATTTATCAAGGTCATAATCTGTCGTTAATAGATTTCTTCGTAGAGCTGACTCCCTGAAGGTACAATGTAGGTAACCATCTACAGTTAGTAGATCATCAAACGATGTTGGAGCGCTAATATGGTTTAGCAACAAACGCAAGTAGTATCGTTCACCTTCAGTTGGACTAACAGAAACAATTCGGCCAACTACCTTACCTCTTTTACGTTCTGCCCAAGCACGTTTTGTTGAATCCCAAACAAAGTGTTTGGGGAAATCTTTGTAAAGAAGCTTCAAATTCATGGCTACAGAATTAGTTCTGTTCATTTGGAAGAATTGAGTCAGCATTGTTCGGGACAAGAAATTGTTTGCAACGATACTGTTTATGTCCTGATTTGCAGAGAAAGAGACGAGATAGTTGTTAGGGAGGTGGAGTTGCAAGGCAATTACTGCTGGATGCATTTCAAATAAGTCGAACGAAAATAAACGCCATGCTGCCTCTGGTGGCCCAACCCATCTTCCTTGTTGGTATTCATGAATCTCATTTTCAGAAGCGAACGTAGACATGTGAAAAGCAATTTTGTCAGGACCTTTGTAAATGTATTTGTAGATATATTTCACAAGTTTGATTGTGGAACATATCTCCACATTGATGTGGCAATCGTACTTATGTAGTAAGTACGGATTGTACGGAACTATCCATCGGTTGTCAATTTCATGGCCTCTCACACGCGCATTAATGCCAGTATTACGACGTCTATAATATGGGTAACTGTTTGAGCCATGTGTTGTATACTGCACAAACTCTTTAGGGTACTTGTTTTTGCACCTCTTGTCTCGCATACATGGGCATTTAGGGTTTAGAGGACCACAAGGGCCATGTACCATGTGCTTCAGAACCAGACGATGTAGTTGTGGGTATCTAACAGGGTCAGGTAGCTCAGCGCTGATGTAACGATCATAAGCATCGGGGTTCAGAGGTTTTGAGTCTCTATCAACAATGAGGAGAACATGAGCATGAGGTAAACCCCGCTTTTGAAACTCAATTGAGTATACACATGCAATAGGCAAGCCAAATATATGGTCCTTTAAAAGCTCAGTTTTCAGCATTTCCAACTTCGCCTTGAAAACTCGGGTAAGTAAGTCAGGCCGGTTTTGAGGTAATTCACATGTGATTAACTGCTCTTTGATTTCAGGCCATGCGGAGTTACATGTCATAGTCAAGAAAAAATCAGGCTTGCCAAAATTTTGGACAAGACACATTGCATCCATATATCTCTTCTTCATGTCTCGTGGTCCTCCTGTAAACGAAGGAGGGAGAATGGTCTTACGCCCAACCTCAGAAGTGGACGTGTGCCCAGCTGCAATGCTATCAAGTAAACCTTGTAAACAATGCAGCACGGATCTCCCTTTGTTGCTTCTCAAGATATTCTAACCTGGACGTCTCAACTTTTACAAACATGTCCACAATGTATTGCTGCAGTAATCTTCCTGTGTGTAACAACATTGACCGATCATTGGTTCTTTTTTGTAGCTTATAACAATAATATTGACGGCAGGAAACAGTATTTCTTTTCCTTGAACCCTCACGAGCAACTGTTAAATGAAGCCAAAGTTACATGTGGAAGAGAGGATGGTAGGATAGCAAGGATAAGTAAATTAATACAAGTTACCTCCTTCTTCCTCACGTATCAATTGCTCAGCATCTTGAACAGTGTTCATTAGACCTTCCAAAGGTGCTTTGCATCTATAATTCCGTTTCCTTTTATTCGGAGGAAGCTTCTGAATGCCATTGTGCCACCCCACCTCTCCACGGGGGAAAAGAAGTGGATACTGTAAACCATCATAACAGCCAAAATAGTGGCATATCCTATGGGGAATAGCATTTTTTTCGTAGATCTGGATATGGCACGTCGGGTTAAATTGTTCCTCACTCTCGGAGAATATAATTGCAGAAACGTCGTTACAGGTCGGCTCATTATAGACACGCTGATCAAGTGTTGGACAAGTGAGAAGGCAAATTTGGTAATTGTAAAAGATTCAAGATCTCTCACTTGTTTTAGGAATCTCACATATGGATTTTCAGATAGGATTTCAATCAATTTCCTCATTACGTCCTTAGAAAAGCGTTTTGAAAGTTTCAGTCGTTCTTCAAGCTGAGTATCTTCATCGTAGAAGTACAGTTGAAGAGCGGAGGGGACATCACCAGTTCTTCCAAATGAACCTAAGTAGTGATGAATCTTGCCTTGCACTTTAAATGTGTAAACGCCCATGTGGTTCTTCATAAGGTCCTTATCTGTCTTGGCTGAGAACGTGGTGAAGGCCAGGTTATTATTATAGCTTCTCACATATTTTTTGAAATCAACACTTTGAGGGCCTGACCCCGTAAACAGATCCACCAAGGAAGATGGCATTTCCGAGGGAGCAATACTGATTTCTCCCTCAGAGCAACAAAATCCGGGAGGTTCACGGTAGAAACGCTTGGTGAGCAATATCTACAAATAAAAATCAGAGGCAACATGGTAGCAAGTGGTCTATCATTGTCGAGTTTTGATGAGACAATAAACCCTCATCGTGCATGGCATTATTAAACCTAGCCGAGGATACATAGCTTCGTCTATATATGATTTTGCGGGCACGTAGAAGCGAGGATAACATGAGGAAACCATGTCACCACGAGGCATAATTTCGTTGAACTTGCCTTTGGAGGTATTTGAGGGCCTATTCTTTCAAAGCCGAGGCGTAAAGCTGGATTGAATGGGAATGTTTGAAGGTCATTCGGTTTCAAAATTATGTGAAGCGATGTTTTCATTTGGAAGGATGTTTGAACTCTTGCAAGCTCTCTCAACAGAAAGCGTGACGCCGACGTTTTGTGAGGCATCTTTCTTATCGGCATTCATTTCAAAGATACGCCTTACGCCTTCTTTCATTTCTCTCATTACGTTGTTCTTCTTCCATTTATTTATACCAATAGAATTCTTTATTACTTAGCTTACAATATGTATGCAATAATACCTAGGAGTTTTGTACGCAGGTACTCGATGTTAAATGTCACTAAAACTGAAAGCAACTCCTGAAGGTGGGGGAAAACCTAAAAGGAATGTCCCTTAGAGCACCATTAAAAGGAATGTCCCAGATCCAAGTAAAATGTCTTTGCATCGAATCAGATAATGATCTCTATTCAATGAGATTCGATAAAATTGGACATGTATATACTTGAGATTCAAGTTTTTGCTATTTTCTAACATTATATATATATATATATATAATATATATATATATATATATATTTATATATATATATATATATATATATATAGAGGAAAGGGAAAAATATTTCATTAATAAGATCCCTATTTTAATATCCATACAAAGTAAATTTATCACTATAATCAATAAATTTTATGATGTATTTGCTTTTGTAAAAAGTGATAATTAATGATTACTTTATTATTGTATTTCAAATGACTATGTGAAAGCTATACAAATAAGTGCTCTTAGTAAAGTTATCACGAAGCATCAAAGAAGAAGAAAGTTTTGTGTAAAAAGCTGCATTTTCGGAGGAAAGGAAAGACAAGCGAGGACCCTATTAATACCTAGAATTTATCCAGGCATTTAAAAAAAGTATTGCATATATTCAACATAATATGCATATATTCAACATAATATGCATAGAAAGCGAGATTTTCTGTAGATCTCGTAACTACGGGGTTTGCAATAGATCCCCTAACTATTGAGGTTTGCAGTAGTACCTCTAACTACACTAACCTTCAGCAATGTGCTTCTTTGCCAAGCCAAGTAAGCGCAAAAACTTATTCGGAAACTATTAAAAAGCGCAGCAAAGTAAGTAGAGCTGTAAACAAAATCACCAAAAGGAAAGTAGCTAAACAAGCTGGAAAAGTACCTTAGGCAATCTCCCAACCGACTGCAACACAGAAGCAATGAGAAACGAGAGCAACCACACAAACAAACCTACAAATCTTAGATAAAATCAATACATGAATGTTGAGAAGCCATAGATACAAGTTCACCACTTAAATGTAAATCTACACATCTGTCTCTCTGCTAAAAAAATTGCTACCATGATTATGATTATATATTTTCATTAAATAGACAAGGCCGCAAACTTGCAGGCAGTTTTTCCTTCATATTGACAAGTACAAAATCACCAAAAGCAAAGCAGGACGAAGCTAAATGGGCTGAACTACAGTCCAAGATAAACCACACAATATAAAAACCAAGGCAAGCAGCAAATTATTGGTCATGGCTGAACTATCTTTGTGCCTAAATAACAACAATGAGTTTTTACTAAGCAACCTAAGTCCTAAACTGAATGAAGGACAAAGTGAAACAAACAAAGGCTGAAGAAGTTTGATAAAGGTAAATACACCACCATCAAACCTAGCACAGCCCAACAGGGAAACTAAACAGGCAAAAACAGTAAGACCAACAAACAAGACAATTAAAACAGACCAAACATAACAGCCTAAGACAGACAACCACAAGGCACAGCCATTAAGTTCATGGAATTCGACAGAAAAATAACAAACCAAACTACCACGCACACACACAATCCAACAGATTGCTCTTTTGTTAGTTTTTGGGATCTTTCTATAAGCATCATAGAAGAGGTATTACCAAATTGGGAAGAAGAAACTTATTGTACCTTGAAAACGTCGGACAAGCTAAAATACAGCAGGTAATCTCCAAGTACCAAACCTGCAGGCAGAACCAGAATCACCAAAGCATGATGATTATCATCGGAGGAAGAATTACAGCAACCACCAAAACAAACAAAGAAAAGAAAACAGAGCAAAAAAACGGAGAAATAGACATGCAAATACACACCAAGTGAAAAGATACAGTCTTGCTAGAACATACATCCCAAAACAATCCAAAAGACTGACATCGTTGGTAATATTGTAAGAGTATCACAGGAAAAGTACAAGAGCTAATAAAAGTTTGCTCTTTTCATAGTTTTGGGCAATTTTCTATGAGTATCACATGAAAAGTATTACCGAATTGAGCTGCCACACAACATGCAATTCCTAAAAATATCAAACAGAGAAAGGGGATGCCAAATGGACGCTCTTGCTGAAATCAACCTTTATAAACATGGCAGATATCAACCAATTGGCCTTATTGACAACATGCAATTCCAGAAAACAGGAGAACCAAACTCACCCAACACACATCCAAAGAAATAAAACTCATCAAATCAACGAATTGGGCAAATTCACAACATGCAAATCTGGGAAACAAGGCTGAACAAATCAAAGAAGAACATATGAAAGAAATGCAGGACATACATGCAAAGAAGACAAAAAGTATAAAATAGCAGAAGAAGCCTAGAATACCTTCTGGCTGCAAAACTGTACTGATTCACTGAGTAGCAGACCTGAAGTAAGTTCATTAATATCATCAGTCAACAATTAACAAAGCAAAACCATGATAGAAGTAGAAGAAAACATGATTGAGAAGAAGAACGATCATGGTTGAAGAGAGGAGAAGAGAAGACATGTACCGAAGGGAAAAGGCCAACCTCTGCGATTAAACGATTGCAATTGACAGAAATAATGGATTATGGAACAAGAATTTGCTTTTATATGTTGGAGATATAGGCGGTGGGGGAAAAAATGAGTGGGAAAACAAACGTGGAACATTGACACTGGAGAAAGCGGCGGCGAGAGTACATGGTTGAGGTGTCCATTTCGTCGTCCCTGGATTAGAAACTTTATATGTTAAAAACATGGTTGATATATATATATATATATATATATATATATATATATATATATATATATATATATATATATATATATATATATATATATGTTGTTAGAACTTGAATGGTAAGATTAAAATTTAGTATAGTCATTCATTATCCAAGTTACGGTGAGGTTTGGTTTGTTTGCTTATTTGTGTGATTTTGTTGCATTGTTGGTTGTTAAAACTTTAAGCTGCCACGGTGATATATTCACCGCCACGACGGGAGGAGTGATGGAGATTCCAGACGAGTCCGGCGAAATAGCACTTAAATACAGAATCTACAGAATGCCTAATTTCCGGCTGAGGCTTTACCAAGCTGCTGAGTGGAGAGATGAATAAGTGAACCTACAAATCCTCTACGAGCTATGCTATACGACCTCATTTCTTGCAGGCATGAGGAAGGCCATAACTGGTGAGAAGGAAAGAGTGGAATTGAAAACAACCTAGACCTACAAGAACCTCGCATTTGGGTAGAGGCTTTCACCATAATGCTGAACGGAAATCGTCGATATTATTGTCGTTATTAGTTCTTTTTTGTGATATGTGTTATGTGTTATTCATCATCGTCGTTTTCGTTAGGTTACATTGTCAGTGATATTGAGCATATTAATATAGTAAGGCAATTACATTACATTATCAAAAAGGCCAAGGCAATTATATTACACAAGGCTAGTAAAAATTATACTAAGTCAAATATAGTATATACTAATTATATGAACACCAATATAACAAGGCTATTAAATTATTATACATACAAACTATGAATATTAAATTATGGTAAACACTAAAAAATTATTATACTACGGGTAAAAGCTTCATTAAAAAAGGCAATATTAAATTATACTAAGGGTATTTGAAAGTAAAAATGATAAATTTAAAAAAAATGTTGTCTCCAAAAAGAAATTACATTAAAAACGTTACGACGCTATTATTGGCGTTAAACCGCTATTCACGGAAATATTATTGGAGTTAAACAATTTTTAACGCCAATATTATTGTCGTAAACAACATATTTCACGCCAATAACAACGAATCTATCCTAAAACACTCAAGGCATAGAATCATTCAAAATGGGGTATTCATCAGGTTCTTCAGGAAATTGGAAAACACCCCCTAACCAATCTACCCCTCCTTTTGCAAAATCTTGATAAGCAACAACAAATTCTCTTACTATACATGCGTTTTCACCTCAAATGTAATATCCCGATTTTTTTAAAAAGGGCAATTCGGACTTTTAGCAAAAATCAGAATATTATGTTATTTAATTAAAAGATTTAAGAAAAGTAAAAAGGGATAAACATGGATATTTATTTTAAGGAAAATAATTAGATAATTGGGATTATAAAAGGAAAACTAATCCTAATTTTAACCTAGTTGTTTTTGACAAAAAAGAAGAGGGACGCAAATAGGGGGGCGTAGTTTTGAGAAAAAGGGGGAGAAGAGGCTTTCGATTTTCGAGGCTAATCCGTTGCTCTTTTCAACAGACGTCTCAAGAGAGAAAGGATCACCGCGAGACGAGGATCGTTTTGATACCAACAATCCCTAGATCCGTTGACGTAAGTTATCTTCGTTCTTGATTTAGGGTTTGTTCATCCTCATCATTAAGCAGCGTTTTCTTTGGTTTAAACACCATAGTGATCAGTTTTGGATTGATCGTTGTAGGTTGGAGGTTAAATGTTTAACCTTTTTCAAAGCTTTGGTAGTTTGGATCGTTGTACCACGCAAATTAAGGTAACGTGGTTTTCTTATCGTATGATTAAGGTTTCGTAAATTGGTAGAGCAATTTGTATGATTGTTTTTCATGGTTTTAATTTGTTTAAGTCGAGTTTGGGTTGAATTTGAGTAGAAAACGCAGAGTGGAGAAAACTGTCCTCGTTGGTGCAAGAAAACGTGTAACAGGTGCAAGAGAGAGGCTCGGTCGACCGAGTGTGGGTCCATCCGTACGGATGAGTTGCTTATCCGTACGGCTATTTCTCGATGATCGGTTTGAGGGCGAAAAGAGAGAGAGCCGTCCGCACGGATGAAAGTTTATCCGTCCGGACAGGATCGCTATTTGATCTTTGTTTTTCTTTGTTATGTGTTTCAAGCTCCATAATAGCGTATTTACTACATAACCTTACGTGACAAAGCTCTGAATTAGCTTTTTATGCGTTTAGTTCCGGCACCACATGGATTCCCTAAAAAGATGAAGTGTGGGACCGTCGAAAGCTTTGGATTTGCCTTGTGCTTCGATAAGCTAGAGTTTATCGATGTCTGTGTAATTGCTAGGCCTTATCCGTGTCTTGTGGTCTCAGTACGAGAGTAGGAGATGTGAGGGAGCTTACTTGAAAACACTTAGGTGGCTAGTTAAACATCTAATCAAACGTATGTGCTAGATTAATAATATTAAACATCATGCAATGCTTGGTAAGGCATAGTACAATATCGCGATGTGTTCTCGACTGAGACAAAGTAGACTGCACTCCACGCCGGTCAATCGATTGGCTAGATAAAGCGTCTGGTGCATTCTCGCCGGTTATCACACCATCGGGACTCGAGATATTCCGGGGCTACTAGAGGCGTGTCTCTAAGTAGGTTGCACCCAGTTGTCCTAGTACATCCTATTACTAGGCGTAGTGCCCTTGTTATTCATGATGTAACAAACTTGAGCTAAGTTAGATACCTTTTGGAACCTCATGTTATGCTATGAACAAAATATGATAGTTAGCTAGGGTTAATAACGGAAAGGAATTAATAAAAGATGGCGTTGATTTTATTTCTTTATGAGATCATAGTTATACGATCTTCTACGCGTTACTGAGTACTTATGTACTTACCCCGTTACTTTTTGTTTGTCTTTCTCTTTCCCCAAAGAAGATGAACAGGTTGCTAACGCTGATGAGTTCTTTGACGAGGACGTGTGAGACGGAACTCGTGAAGATTTAGTTCTTTTAGTTTTAATTCTTTCAATAATGTTGTTGATTCAAGTTCACACATTGTTGTCTTTCTTTGGATTAGTTCCGTTTAAGTTCTTTTGGATTTAATGTTGGTTGGTTTAGTATTCTTTATTGGATTTAGTTTTACAGCATTGAAAACCGTGTGTTCGATCTTTTGTCTTTTGGTTTTCCCCGAGTCGTTTTATCTTCCGCGTCGTTTTAGTTCTGGTGTATGACGTAAGGCTTACATATATTATTGAATTTATTTGATAATATTTGTGCGAGCGCTCTTCCGGATAAGGACTCGTGTGTCGGGAAAAGGGCGTTCTGGTTGGTATCGAGAGAGAAAGGTTTTCCTTCTTTGTGTAGGACTTGATTTCTTCTTTAAGATAAGTGTTAGAGCTTTAGTAACCCCTCTCTTTTCTTGGTTACAGAATGGTTCTTACTAGAGGAGGAGCTAATACGAATAACACCGAGGCAGCTAACACCCAGACGGGTAACACTGAGGCAGGATTTACCGGGGTTGTGAATTCCGAGAAGGAGAAGAAGTGGACTAGCTACCCAAGGCCCTACAATTTCCCAAGTTAACACCCCGTCTGTGAGCAACATCCTGCGTGGGGTGAATCAGGGACCAGACATTGTCACCAAAGGAAGAGTGGAGCAAGGGGGTCCTTCACAGTTTAACACCCGCGTACCGGTTACTACTTCAGCTCCAAGGACCACGAGTTGGACCGGGTTGGGACTTTCTCATCCACCGGCTAGTCAGTTTTTCAGTTATCCACAGGTATCGATGTTTCCTTCTACACCGCTGAGTTTTACACCGCAACCAACGGTTCTACCTCCACCACCGCTTAGGTCGGATTCTTTCGTAGCACCTGGCTACACCCATCCCCAACAGAACGATCAAGATCGAATGCCCACCACTAGCAAAGCGAAGACATCATCATCGGTTTGGGGTTATGATGACCAAGTGGATTGGTATGAGAAGATGAAGAAACATAGGTGCCGAGTTCTTTGGCAATGTCGAACCAACAGCGGCAGACTTATGGATTCGTGGGTTCGAGAAGGCGTGCAGAAATATGAAAGCTCCAGAATCTGAATGGGCTCAGTTAGCAGTATCCTTGTTGGCTGGAAATGCAGAAATTTGGATGGAAGCATATGAGCAAGTTAATCCAAGGACCACGGATTGGGCAGTGTTCAAGGATCTGATCTATAAGGAATACTTTCCTAGGACAGCACGGAATGCGAAAGCTAATGAGTTCTTGAGTTTGAAACAAGGGAGATATACTACAGTAACTCAGTACTCCCAGAAGTTCCATGAGTTGGGCAGATTCTACCCTGAGTTCATGAAAAGTGAAGAGAAAAAGATTGATAAATTCATGGAAGGATTGTCACACGAGGTGGCGAAGGGCATGCTAGGAGATAGACCTACGAGCATGGCAAGCGTCATGGATAGAGCTTTGATTGCGGAGAGATTTGCCAGTAGACAGACGGTTGTAGTTGGAGATAAGAGGCCTTTTTCGAATTATCAAGGAAGCAACAGAGGAGCACCGCAGCAGAATGTTAAGAGGACAGGAAATCCGGCTACGAAGAGTTCAGCAAATGGAACGCCCTCGGTTTGTGCTAAGTGTAACAAGACACACACATGAGAGTGCATGGCAGGTAGCGTGAGTTATTTCCACTGTGGGGAAGTGGGACATTACTCGAGAGCGTGTCCTAAGAAGCTCTCTCAAGGTAATCAGGTAGGAGGACAAGGTAACCAGCAGGGTAATCGTACCACAGGTAGCAGACCAGTTCGTGTCTTCGCAGCAGATGCAGAACCGGAAGAGTTAGATGACCTTGTGGTGACAGGTACTTTTCAGTGTTTGTGTTTATTATAGATATTTAATATGATATAGCGCGCATATGATATTACATATTTATACTTAAATTGATTCACTTGCTAGGTACCATAATCATAGATAATCTAGCAGTTTCAGCTCTGTTTGATACTGGAGCTTCGGGGACTTTTGTTTCCTCTAAGATAGATAAGAAGTTGAACCTACCTCTTAAGGAATTGGAGAGACCTTTGAGTATAACCACACCTTTGGGCAGAGTCACTAGATGTGCTCAAGTCACACCCCAAGTCGATTTTAGAGTTGGGACTTACAAGTGCCAGCATGCTTTGACGGTGTTGGATTTCTCGGATTTCGATGTTATCCTGGGTATGGACTGGTTGTCCAAGAATTACGTCTACTTGGATTGTAGAGGTAAGAGGGTGATCTTTAAGGCCCCAGGAAAATCAGCTAAGACGTTTCAGGGTAACGTATGCAAGCCTAGCAAGGGTCGTTATCCGATTATCTCAGTGGTTAAAGCCTTAACAGCTTTGAAGAGGAGTTGCCAGGGTTTCATTGTTTATGCATTAGATAAGGAAAAGCATAAGCCCAATTTAGGAGAGACTCGTTTAGTTAAGGACTTTCCTGAAGTTTTCCCGGAAGATTTTCTAGGACATATGCCTGATAGGGCCGTAGAGTTTGAGATTGAATTGATTGCCGGAGCATCACCAGTGGCTAAAGCACCTTATAGGATGGCACCAGCGGAGTTGAAAGAGTTGAAAACTCAGCTTAAGGAGATGCTAGAGAAAAACATCATCTAGCCAAGTACATCACCGTGGGGAGCACCGGTCTTCTTTGTGAAGAAGAAAGATGGGAGTATGCGATTGTGCATCGACTACAGAGAGCTGAATAAACTGACAATCAAGAATAAGTATCCTTTACCAAGGATTGATGATCTGTTCAGTCAGTTGCAATGTAAGAAGGTGTTCTCTAAGATTGATCTTAGGTCTAGTTATCATCAGTTGATGATCAAGGTGTCAGATATACCTAAGACAGCCTTCAGTACGAGATACGGACATTATGAGTTTTTGGTCATGCCGTTTGGACTCACTAATGCTCCATCGAAATTTATGGACTTGATGCAAAGAGTTTTCATGCCTTATCTAGATAAGTTTGTGATAGTTTTCATAGACGATAACTTGGTGTACTCTAAGGATGGGGAAGAGCATAAAGGACACCTAAGGATAGTTCTACAGACCATAAATGAGAACAAATTGTATGCCAAGTTTTCTAAGTGCGAATTTTGGTTGGACCAGGTTAGTTTTCTTGGGCATATAATTTCTGGAGAAGGTATTAAGGTGGATCCAGCGAAGATAGAAGCCGTTTCTAAGTGGCCTAGACCGACATCAGTAACAGAGATAAGAAGTTTCTTGGGTTTAGCTGGGTACTACCGGAAGTTTGTAAAGGATTTCTCTAAGATAGCTACACCTCTCACGAGGCTTACTCAAAAGAACGTTAAGTATGAGTGGACCAGTGAATGTGAGGAAGCTTTTCAGACCTTGAAAGAAAAGTTGACCACATCACCCGTGTTAGCATTACCGGAAGTTTTTGATAACTATGATGTATATACAGACGTATCGGGTCAAGGTTTGGGTTGTGTTTCGATGCAATCAGGAAAGGTAATTGCTTATGCATCTAGGCAGTTGAAGGTGCATGAGAAGAATTACCCTACACACGACTTGGAGTTGGCAGCAGTGGTATTTGCTCTGAAGCTTTGGAGACACTATTTGTATGGTGTCAAGGCAAGAATCTTCATGGGTCATAAGAGCCTTAAGTTCTTCTTTACTCAGGAGAATCTGAACATGAGACAAAGAAGATGGTTGGAGTTCGTGAAAGATTACGACTTGGACATTCAATACCATCCGGGTAAAGCGAATGTTGTAGCCGATGCAGTTAGCCGGAGAGCGGTTAATGCTATCACTACCTTGCAAGAAGTTGTGGATCAATTGGATAGGATGTAGATTCAAGTAATTGAAAGGAAGGGTGAAGCTCAGACTTTGGCGCCATTGATGGCAAGGTCAGATTTGCTAGATGAGATTCGGGCTAAGCAGGATAAAGACCCGGTGTTGATTAATTTGAATCGAGTGGCTCGAGAGAAGCCTACAGTGGGTTATCAGTTGGACAAGAGTGGTCATCTTTGGAACAGAGACCGTTTGTGTGTGCCCGATTTGGATGGCCTAAACGAGAAGGTTATGGATGAAGCTCATAAGATTGCTTTCGCGGTACATCCAGGAGCCCTTAAGATGTATAGAGATCTCAAGGAAAGATATTGGTGGCCTGGTATGAAGTTAGGAATCGCAGAGTTTGTGGCAAAATGTGATACATGCCAGAGAGTGAAAGCAGAACACAGAAGACCAGGAGGTTTGTTGAAACCCTTAGAGGTACCGGAATGGAAATGGGAGAATATCACGATGGATTTCATCACCGGTTTGCCTAAGACTAAGGGCGGTCATGACATGATTTGGGTGATTGTGGATAGACTCACAAAATCAGCCCATTTCTTGCCGTGTAAAGTGGACATGTCTATGAAGAAGTTCGCTACTATGTATATCGACAATATAGTGAAGCTTCATGGTGTGCCTTTATCTATTGTATCTGACAGGGATAGTAGATTTATCAGTCGCTTCTAGAAGGGTTTGCAGAAAGCTTTTGGGACGAAGCCTGATTTGAGTACATCGTTTCATCCGCAGACGGATGGGCAGTCAGAGAGAACAATCCAGACTCTCGAGGATATGCTTAGAGCTTGTGTTTTGGATGCCGGAGGATCATGGATAGATTACCTCAACTTGGCTGAGTTTGCTTACAACAATAGTTACCATGCAAGTTTGGGAATGCCACCTTTTGAGGCCTTGTACGGTAGGAAGAGTAGAACTCCACTTTACTGGGATGAAGTGGGAGAGAAGCACATCACAGGGCCGGAGATGGTTCAGCAAGACAAGAAGAAGATCGAGGTGATAAGGAAGAATCTGAAAGCTGCTCAAGACCGTCAGAAGAGTTGGGCCGAAGTTAGAAGAAGACCGCTAGAGTTTGAGGTCGGGGATAGAGTTTACCTTCGAGCGTCTCCAATGAAGGGTATCAAGAGGTTCGGACAGAAAGGAAAGCTAAGTCCAAGGTATGTAGGACCTTTTGATGTCATCGAAAGAGTTGGGAAGTTGGCTTATAGACTTCGGTTGTGAGTCGATGTCTCAGAGTCCACAATGTTTTCCATGTATCGATGCTTAGGAAGTGTCTATCTAAAGTGGACGTGGAATCTGAGATTGACACGGAAGTGTTGCAAGATAATCTCTCCTACGTGGAGAAGCCGATAAGGATTCTGGATAGGAAAGAGAAGATGATAAAGAGACGAGTGATCCCGTTAGTATTAGTACAATGGAACAATCATGCACCGACGGAAGCCACTTGGGAAGTGGAAGCGGACATGTTCAACGAGTTCCCAGAGTTCCCTCATCTACCAGGTACGATCTAGTTTCGAGGACGAAACTCCTCTAAAGGGGGAAGGAATGTAATATCCCGATTTTTGAAAAAAGGGCAATTCGGTCTTTTAGCAAAAATCAGAATATTATGTTATTTAATTAAAAGATTTAAGAAAAGGAAAAAAGGGACAAACAAGGATTTTTCTTTTAAGGAAAATAATTAGATAATTGGGATTATAAATGGAAAACTAATCCTAATTTTAACCTAGTTGTTTTTGACAAAAAAAGAAGAGGGACGCAAATAGGGGGGGCGCAGTTTTGAGAAAAAGGGGGAGAAGAGGCTTTCGATTTTCGAGGCTAATCCGTTGCTCTTTTCAATAGACGTCTTGTTAAGGGTGATTTTATACGTTTTATAAGGATATATTTTATATCAATATTCCCCATATATGGATGTTTTTCATAGAAATCGAGCTTATAATCGATTAATTGAGTAAATGATGTTTTTAATAGCTAAATCTCAAAACGTAACGAATTATGTGCTTAAATGATGATTTTATGTTATTTTGGAAATACGTTACGCTTTGGTATGTTTTCCTATTGTTGTATATACTCATTGATGATGGGAGAGAGGATTTTAGAGAGCCAAATTCGTGCTTGGAAAGGATCAATCAAAGATATGGAAGAATAAAAGAGATAAGGAAAGAAATCAATGACGATAAAGATGGAAATATCAAGATTTCGACGGTGGGTCAGCGCCCGAGATAGGGTGGGCGGCGTCCATTATGGAATGGCGGTCATCCAAGTGAACAGCGTTCAGAGGAAGGAATTGAGCGAGAGAGTTCAAACGCATCTTTGAACGGGCGTCCGATGGCGTTTGCAAAATACGAGCTGAATTAATTTCCATCGAGACAGCGTCAGTGAAGCGGACGCCCGTCCGCATAACCGACTTAGGCTAAACCGCCTTAAATATCTATATAAAGCCGCATTGCCTCAACCCTAAGATCATACTTTTACACCGAATATTACACGCACAAAGCAGCCGCCCTTGCTGAGCTCCAAGGCCGGTCACCCGAGCCTTGTGCTCGGGTGAACCGAGGTTAGATTAGGAGTAGATTAGATGTTCTTTTCTTTCCCGTTTTCATGGTGATTCAACCATTGTAACCAGACTATGTGAGTTCTTCTTTTAGATTTATTCAATTTCAGTTTTATTTCATGATCTTTAATTAAAAGTTGTTTCTTTCTATGATTTATGATGCTATTATGTGGACTCATATCGAGAGATTTGTTTACTAATTGATACGTTTACAACAAACGAAAGTTGCGTAGACTAGATCACCGTAGAAAGAATAGATCTTTTATCTAAACAAACGGAAGTTGATAGATATAATCTAGGTTGCTTGAATTTATGAACTTAAAGCTCATGAGAGCTACTTAGGTTTGTTAATTCATACACCCGAGTTTTGTAAATGAACATTGGTCCCAACATTCGGAAGATGAGAGACCGGTAATTGGATTTACTAAGGAATTAGGAATCCATAGCTTGAGAAATAGGTTCACTAAGGAATTAGGGATCTAGATCTTGTGAAAAGGTGTAACCATAACTTGAATTAAAATCATGAGATAAACTAGGATTGAGATCCCTTAGTTTGTATTTTGGTTAATCCCATGTATCTTAGTTTAGGTTTTTGTTATTTGCTTTAGCCTAGATTTAGTTTATTTGTTCTTCAATTTATTTGTTTTTCGTTTTTAGTTTCGTTTTTATAGTAACAATTTAGAAGAATTAAGGAAGTTAGATTTAACATCCCTTTTCCCTGTGGATCGATACCGCATTTTATCCAACTTTACTAGCAACTACCCGGTATTCGGCCGGTTGGGAGGTAGTTTTGCATGGTAGTATAGGTTTATAAATTTTCTTTTGTTTTAATGATGCAAAATCTCCCCAACAAAAGTGGCGCCGTTGCCGGGAATAGGTGTCATGTTGAATCTAGTTTTGTTAGTTCTCGATTTTGTTACGTTTTATTTTTGTTTTTAATAAAAGTAGCGTATACCAAGTTGAGAGTTTTTATTTTGCCGTGTTTCGATGACCATTAGGTTAAGAATGTGCAAAAGTTTTTACTCAACTTGTTTTACGTGAAGTTTATATGTTTATGTGTTACCTAGTCTAAACCCTGTGCTTAATTTGATAAATTTTGTTGTCTTTGTGATCTGTTTCTTTGTGTTGTGTTCATAAGTATTTAGGGTTTTGCTTGTGTTTTCTGCTTTATGCTGTGTATTCTTGTTGTATGGACGGCGTGCATTGCATTGGACGCCCGCCCGATTCTTCATCTGCGCAGTAAACGCGACGTCCGGTTTTATGGGCGCCGTCCGTTCAAATATTTTCAATCTCGCTCGATTTAGAGACCAGACGGCGCGCCTATACTTTACAACGCCCGTCCGTCGGTTTTCAAAAGCGAGCGGCGTCGCGCAAGGTGGAACGCCCGTCGATTACGAACGCTAAGTGAACGTTCGTCCGGGTTGATCCAGGTTCTAAATTTCTTGATTTTATTTTCAATGCTTTTATTTGATGTGGATTTTTCATTCGAGCTTCTGTGGCTAATTGATTTTTACATAGATGCCCTGAACTTATATGTTTTTACGTTACCATCTATGAATCCATGTTAGATAATATCAATTCTTTAGATATGATTCATCTAGGCATGTTATAGTGACTGTCGGTTCTCGTAAGCTATAACTGTTCTTATGGTTAATTAGTAGCTAATGTCGGTTCCCGTATGCTACATACCGCTCCGATGAATCTTTTAAGCTTTTAAGACTTACGTGCTTCCTTTGTTTTTATAGTTCATATGGGTAGCTACTGTCGGGTTTCCGTATGCTACGTCTTATGCCATATGAGTTATATCTGTTTAGTATAGCTAACTGTTGGTTTCCATAATGCTATCACCTTCAATGAGTCTTAAAGCGCGTCTACACTGCATGTAATGAACAGCACTGTCGTTTATCGTAACCTGTCATTATGTGGTAGACGTTTATATGCATGTTGTGTTGCTAATGAGTGGGCTAGTTTTCTTTCTTTTATTTTATTTTATTTTTGCATATCACTTAGATGCATATCATTTAGTTGCATGTCATATAGTTGCATTATTTTTCTATTTTTTCTTTTATTTTTCTTGAGCGTAGTTAACTGTCGGTTTCCGTAATACTACCTCGTATTTATTTATTTATTTTAATTTTTAGGATTTGTCATGTAGTTTGCATTGTAGTACATTTTCATGTAGTTGCACCTAGCCACGAGTTTGTGATATTTCATGTATATGTATTCCATCTTTATATGAGCTTAAATTTGAAATATCTCTATATCTCATTTTCCATGTGCTTTATATATGTAATCTTTTCTTTTTCCCCGTAGACTCTTTTTGCACTAATCAAGTCTGCAGGATACTTTATATAGCTATTGTGCACTTTCACGATGAATTCAGTTTACCTGTGATGCTCCACAGTCTACTGAGCTATGCAAGCAATCCTGGTTCTTGTTGGTTCCTCGCACTGCCCGACATCCAATCGCCTAAGTTCTCTATTTGTTTTATTTCTGTACAACTTGAGGACAAGTTGCAATCTAAGTGTGGGGGAGGGGATAGATGATTTATGTATCTACTTTCGTTTGCTCATATTTTTAGTATTTCTATGAAAAGTGCTTAATTTTCAAATTTTTTGTTAAGTCCCGAGTAGACAAAGGCATATATTTGCTTGAGTTTATAATCATTTTTGCTATATTCTGTATATTTAGTAATTTTAGTTGTTTCACCCGACACTCTTTTTCACGTGCCATAGTAGATGATGAGCTATATTTTTAAAGCTATGCCCATTTGATTAGAAATTTTTGATGATTATCGCATGATTCTTTGCTTCCATACGAATTTTGAAATGTTAATAGTTTGTGTTTAGAGTTAAAGTATGACATACTGTGAATATCTGTAAGTTTGAATGTGATAAGTGAAACGTGATTAAGTCTTTGCAATAGTAATAAATTGTTTACTTGTGGTGTTATGCTCAGTGGTCTGTGCTACTAGAAAATAATCTTTTCCACTGCCAGCCAGAAATCTCTAAGTAAACATAATTGTAATCGGGTGTGTCGAAAGCTAGTCGATGATTTGGGTGCGGTAGGGTATACCACGTATGTCCTATTCCACTATGATGACCAAAAGCTCACGACAGTCAGTTTATAGCTGCCTTATGATTGGAGTAAGGTAGGGGATTATCTCGAAATGTCCTATTCTGCTATGACCGGGCAATAGCTCATTCTAATGTGTGTTTAAGTGAAATAATTAAATCAACTTATGAGAATAGTGATATGAATTACACGAAAGACTTAAATATCATCGATCTTATCCCCAGTATAAATGAAAGATATGTTGTAGGGACTATCCTCTAAGTATGTCGGAAATATTTTAAATGCTCCCTATTATTTTTTTCGGGGTTTGTATGCTTTGTGAGGTGCATGTTATAATCGTTTTTATATTTCTAATTTAAATGGGATGTTGGCTAGTTTTGCTTGAACCAATTTCAAGTGTGGATTTAGTGGAAGTTTATTATGGCTATGCACACACTCACTTGGGTGAACCTCTAAACTACTTGAATATGTTTTATATTTGCTAAGATGTTTATTTGTCTCGAGTGATGATTATGTTTTGTCTTGCTCGGGACGAGCAAGGTTTAAGTGTGGGGGAGTTGTTAAGGGTGATTTTATACGTTTTATAAGGATATATTTTATATCAATATTCCCCATATATGGATGTTTTTCATAGAAATCGAGCTTATAATCGATTAATTGAGTAAATGATGTTTTTAATAGCTAAATCTCAAAACGTAACGAATTATGTGCTTAAATGATGATTTTATGTTATTTTGGAAATACGTTACGCTTTGGTATGTTTTCCTATTGTTGTAGATACTCATTGATGATGGGAGAGAGGATTTTAGAGAGCCAAATTCGTGCTTGGAAAGGATCAATCAAAGATATAGAAGAATAAAAGAGATAAGGAAAGAAATCAATGAAGATAAAGATGGAAATATCAAGATTTCGACGGTGGACTGGCGTCCAGATAGGGTGGACGAGCGTCCATTATGGACGGGCGGTCATCCAAGTGAGCAGCGTCGAGAGGAAGGAATTGAGCGAGAGAGTTCAAACGCATCTTTGAGCGGGCGTCCGATCGGGCGCTTGCAAAATACGAGCTGAATTAATTTCCATCAGACGAGCGTCCAGGTGAAGCGGACGCCCGTCCGCAACCGACTTGGGCTAAACCGCCTTAAATATCTATATAAAGCCGCATTGCCTCAACCCTAAGATCATACTTTTTACACTAGAATATTACACGCACAAAGCAGCCGCCCTTGCTGAGCTCCAAGGCCGGTCACCCGAGCCTTGTGCTCGGGTGAACCGAGGTTAGATTAGGAGTAGATTAGATGTTCTTTTCTTTCCCGTTTTCATGGTGATTCAACCATTGTAACCAGACTATGTGAGTTCTTCTTTTAGATTTATTCAATTTCAGTTTTATTTCATGATCTTTAATTAAAAGTTGTTTCTTTCTATGATTTATGATGCTATTATGTGGACTCATATCGAGAGATTTGTTTACTAATTGATACGTTTACAAAAAACGAAAGTTGCGTAGACTAGATCACCGTAGAAAGAATAGATCTTTTATCTAAACAAACGGAAGTTGATAGATATAATCTAGGTTGCTTGAATTTATGAACTTAAAACTGCGAGAGCTACTTAGGTTTGTTAATTCATACACCCGAGTTTTGTAAATGAACATTGGTCCCAACATTCGGAAGATAAGAGACCGGTAATTGGATTTACTAAGGAATTAGGAATCCATAGCTTGAGAAATAGGTTCACTAAGGAATTAGGGATCTAGATCTTGTGAAAAGGTGTAACCATAACTTGAATTAAAATCATGAGATAAACTAGGATTGAGATCCCTTAGTTTGTATTTTGGTTAATCCCATGTATCTTAGTTTAGGTTTTTGTTATTTGCTTTAGCCTAGATTTAGTTTATTTGTTCTTCAATTTATTCGTTTTTTCGTTTTAGTTTCGTTTTATAGTAACAATTTAGAAGAATTAAGGAAGTTAGATTTAACATCCCTTTTCCCTGTGGATCGATACCCGTACTTATCCAACTTTACTAGCAACTACCCGGTATTCGGCCGGTTAGGAGGTAGTTTTGCATGGTAGTATAGGTTTATAAATTTTCTTTTGTTTTAATGATGCAAAATCTCCCCAACACGTCTCAAGAGAGAAAGGATCACCGCGAGACGAGGATCATTTTGTTACCAACAATCCCTAGATCCGTTGACGTAAGTTTTCTTCGTTCTTGATTTAGGGTTTGTTCATCCTCATCGTTAAGCAGCGTTTTCTTTGGTTTAAACACCATAGTGATCAGTTTTGGATTGATCATTGTAGGTAGGAGGTTAAAGGTTTAACCTTTTTCAAAGCTTTGGTAGTTTGGATCGTTGTACCATGCAAATTAAGGTAACGTGGTTTTCTTATCGTATGATTAAGGTTTCGTAAAGTGGTAGAGCAATTTGTATGATTGTTTTTCATGGTTTTAATATGTTTAAGTCGAGTTTGGGTTGAATTTGAGTAGAAAACGCAGAGTGCAGAAAACTGTCCTCGTTGGTGCAAGAAAACATGTAACAGGTGCAAGAGAGAGGCTCGGTCGACCGAGTGTGGGTCCATCCGTACGGATGAGTTGCTTATCCGTACGGCTATTTCTCAGTATCGGACTGAGGGCAGAAAGGAGAGCTGTCCGTATGGACAGAAAGTTTATCCGTCCGGACAGGGACTGTTTCAGTGCTGTTTTTCTTTGTTATGTGTTTCAAGCTCCATAATAGCGTATTTACTGCATAACCTTACGTGACAAAGCTCTGAATTACCTTTTGATGCGTTTAGTTCCGGCACCACATGGATTCCTTAAAAAGATAAAGTGTGGGACCGTGGAAAGCTTTGGATTTTGCCTCGTGCTTCGATAAGCTAGAGTTTATCGATGTCTGTGTAATTGCTAGGCCTTGTCCGTGTCTAGTGGTCTAAGTACGTGAGTAGGAGATGTGAGGGAGCTTACTTGAAAACACTTAGGTGGCTAGTTAAACATCTAACCAAACGTATGTGCTAGATTAATAATATTAAACATCATGCAATGCTTGGTAAGGCATAGTACAATATCGCGATGTGTTCTCGACTGCAGACAAAGTAGAGCTGCACTCCACGCCGGTCAATCGATTGGCTAGATAAAGCGTCTGGTGCATTCTGCCGGTTATCACACCATCGGGACTCAGATATTCCCGGGGCTACTAGAGCGTGTCTCTAAGTAGGTTGCACCCAGTTGTCCTAGTACATCCTATTACTAGGTGTAGTGCCCTTGTTATTCATGATGTAACAAACTTGAGCTAAGTTAGATACCTTTTGGAACCTCATGTTATGCTGTGAACATAATATGATAGTTAGCTAGGGTTAATAATGGAAAGGAATTAATAAATGACTGCGTTGCTTTTATTTCTTTATGAGATCATAGTTATACGATCTTCTACGCATTACTGAGTACTTATGTACTTACCCCGTTACTTTTTGTTTGTCTTTCTCTTTCCACAAAGAAGATGAACAGGTTGCTAACGCTGATGAGTTCTTTGACGAGGACGTGTGAGATGGAGCTCGTGAAGATTTAGTTCTTTTAGTTTTAATTCTTTCAATAATGTTGTTGATTCAAGTTCACACATTGTTGTCTTTCTTTGGATTAGTTCCGTTTAAGTTCTTTTGGATTTAATGTTGGTTGGTTTAGTATTCTTTATTGGATTTAGTTTTACAGCATTGAAAACCGTGTGTTCGATATTTTGTCTTTTGGTTTTCCCCGAGTCGTTTTATCTTCCGCATCGTTTTAGTTCTGGTGTATGACGTAAGGCTTACATATATTATTGAATTTATTTGATAATATTTGTGCCGAGCGCTCTTTCTGGATAAGGACTCGGTGTCCGGGAAAGGGGCGTTACATCAAAGTAAACAAAAAATACTTACAAATTGCACAACAAAAATCAAACAATCAAATAATCTAAGATTTATGCGAAAAACATGAAAGATAAAAATTAATAATAACCTCAAGGGCTATCTTGTGAAATTTGATCCATTTGTTCCGAAGGAGCATCAGAATCCATTGCAATCGTTTTCGGGGATGGGGAATTTGGGGAAAAGGGTTGTAGCAATGATAATTCGGGGAAGAAGAACCGTTTTCGACAATAATAGCATCGTCTAAAACGTTATTGGCGTAACGAGGACCGTATTGGTGTTAAATGAGTATCGACAATAATATTGGCGTTAAATAGTCCTCGTTACGCCAATAAGTAAATTTTTCTCTATGGGTGGTTTCACGACAATATTATTGTCATTAAGGGTTTACCTACGACAATATTTTTGTCGTTATACCTAAAAACGAAATTGGTCCAATTTGCAACTTTATTTCCAAGAGGGAGGGGGGGACAAGACCTGAATCTCCAATTTCCCCGGAAAGGTAGATAGATTTAGGGCATTCATAGCGGAAGTCTTATATGATGTCCTATCCTTAAAATAAAGATAAAAAATAGAGTGTACCCAAATAGCTCACACAACAGAGTCTCTATCCCTATTTATTTTTAGGGATATGAACAGTGCAACCCTACATTTGAGATGCACTATTCACGTTCCTAAGCCTATTTAATTTTTAAAAATATAGGGATAATGATAGGGATGCTCTTAGACTGAAATAATAAATATTTAATGTGTATTAATAGAGTTGTGAAATAGAATATATATTATTTAATATTATTTAAAATGTTATAGGGATAAAGATAGATATGCTGATGTGGAGTGTTTTGAATTGTGATGTTATAAAATAAGGATATATATTATTTTATATTATTTTAGGGATAAATTATGGTGCTTCTGATTTGAATGCCCGCAATGCCTATTGGACGTGAATTTTCAGGGAATAACATCGAGTCGACTATTGAGTTATAAATAAGCTACCAATGTCAAATTTTAAAACACACTTTTTCATTCCACAAAATTATTTTTACAACCGCTACTTTTCTGTTCCCAGCAGAATAGTTTATTTTACTTTCTGCGAAAATTCTTAGAATAATTACAACTTTATTTCCCATTTCATTTTGTGATTGATACACGATTCGAGTGGAGATGGCTGCAGATTTTATTGGTAATTTTTTTTTATCCTTTTTACTATGTCTATTATCAATTTATTCATGAATTCTTGTGCTTTTATGAATTACAGTTTGTGTCGAATATATAAGTGACACGCGTGTTAGCCTAATGAAAATATGTGGAAAGATAAGAGCATCTTCAAAGGAACACGGCAAATGTTATACCAAATCATCAATGTGGGGTAACTCTTACACCAAATATAATCCACCAACTTCAATCATTCAACATCAAAAAAAAAAATTATATTCTTGAAATATTCCATCTTTAAAAAGGAAAAAGAGGTGAACATTGTTTTGCCGGTGAAAAAACTCCACGACAAATTTGCTGTTGAAATCACTTAAAACATCAATCTGATGTAAGATTGGTTGGGTCATTGAAATGAAGTTCTTCCCCATCAAAACATCAAAAAAAAAAAATTTTCCGGAAACCAAACATCTTTTTTATGTATCCTTGGAGATGCTCTGAATGATGTCATCTTTAATTAATTTGATAAAAGAATCATAGTTCTTTCCCATATATATATATATATATATATATATATATATAAACATCATATAAAAAAAATTTTCCGGAAACCAAACATCTTTTTTATGTATCCTACAAATGAGATAGTATTACCTAATATCGATTCTGAATGATGTCATCTTTAATTAATTAACGTGATAATATCAGAATCATATCCTTCTTGCAGGACTACCGTCTCATATATATATATATATATATATATATATATATATATATTATACTAAATCATGGTAGGAGGGTTCAATGTATCCACCGATGAATTGTAATTTAATCTTTTTCTTAATATATAATTCCACTTTGCATCCTCAACATTATTTGACTTCTATTTTTTTTTTTTTATCCCTATTCTCTGCTACAAGATTTTTATAGTTTTATCCTTTGACTCCAAAACTATGTATTTAAAACACCGCTATACTTTCTCATCTAGTACGTAATATTTCGAATACAAATAATTTCCCACCATGTGTATAAATATATATTTTTGAAAAGGGTGTCTATTTATTTATTTTTTTTTTTTTTTTGGGAGTTCTTATGCTATAAACTTTCTCTCTCTTACAATTTGTGACAAAATAACTTTAGAAAGATTGTTAAATGATTATATATATATATACACACACAACTGCATTAAAGTACGTAGGATGAAACCAAAATACTCTTATTTAAACAAATTTAAAATTGGACATCATGAAGTTCAAACTGATATTTCCATGAACAAAGGATGTAACCAGTCAGAGGAGAATAAGAAATGTGATATGCTAACTAACAATGTATTAAAACAATTTAGTTTTAATACACTTCAGAGGAGAATAAGAGCGGACCTACATAGGTTTGAGTGGAAGTCAGTGATTCCATTGATATCTGAAAAATGTATTAATTACGACGACTTAGTTTTGATGTTAAAATTTTTAAAATACGGTGTTAATGTCCAAGTAGATGTTCTAATTTGCTCAGATGTCCCATCGAAGAAAAATTCTGGGTCTGCCACCGGTAGAGAACTCCACTACAAGGGATAATAATATGCAACCAATAATTTTTTTCAGAGACGGAAGACACACCCAGTACTCAACCTACATCAAAGTATACGTATTTGGGAGATAGATAACAACAAGAAGTTGTATTCAAAATAAAATCTGTTTACAGTAACTTTACTATGTTTGATTCCTGTAGTCAAGTCTATTGTTGGCTATCATTAAGCATCAACAAAGTAAAATAATGGTTGACTTCTATCTCTTTCAAGGATTCTAAGTCAGACTTCGACCAGCCTTAATTATTTTTGGTTTCTCTTCAAAACTGTTTCCCCTCTATTATTATTATTATTATTATTATTATTATTATATATTTTTATAATTTGGCTTTTTTCAAAGGCCAAAAGGGAAACGATAAGGCAGTGTAATACAAAAGCAGAGTTATTATAGAAGTACAACCACTCAACCACATCGGGTGACACAACATCTTTTTTCACCTTTAAATCTTTGATCATAATATAAGACCCTATGATGATGATGTAGACTCATAATAATTAAAAGTGAATAATTATACATGTATCATTACTCCAAAAGTAAATTCTAACTTCTAAACATCATCCGACATCCAAGATAGTCTAAGATTTGTAGCTTTCTCTCAAAACTTGATTCAAACATATGAATAGGGGACGAGGATAAATTAACATCATGAACTCTTCTATTTCCCCACAGCCGGCCTTGGGCCTGCCTTGCCTAAGGCAAACCAGGCTTTGGCCTTAGGCCCTCGGAAACAACGTTCTATTTTGGGCCCTAAAATTTATTATCATGGTATAAAACATATCAATTGAGATCCCTATTTATACAATGAGGAAATTTGTCTTAAGGGCATTGTTAGACTACACAAATATTGTACACAATAGAATATATGGCAGGATTTATTACCATTACTTGTGAATATATTCTAGGCAAATAATTAGCATTAGTACAGGCATGATTTTAGGAACATGTGTAGCTAGCCATTCAATAGTTGTAACTTATATACAGCAACTGTAAATCAATGAAAACACAAGGAATAATTTCCCTTTCATGGTATCAGAGCAGCCCTGCTAAAATTGTCTTCCTCCTCTCTTTTTTTTCTTTCAATCTCCGCCCCACCACTGCCTTCTTCTCCCCATGGCAAACCAAGCAAAATTTCATCCTGCTCTTACTGTGACTAACATAAAAAATGTCATTCCAATCACCCTAGAAATGGATGAAGGCTATTCTACCTGGGCGGAATTATTCCAAATCCATTGCCGGGTTTATGATGTGATTGATCACATCATTCCTCCAAAAAAAGTTGCAGGGGACAAAAGCAAAACCGATGAGGTTGATGAAAATTTGTGGGCCCGTCTCGACGCAATTGTGCTCCAATGGATTTACGGCACCATATCAAAGGACCTTCTCCACACAATCATCTCGCCTAACACTACAGCTCAAAAGGCTTGGTCTCGATTGGAAAGCCTTTTCCATGACAATCAAAATCAACGGGCTTTATCTCTGGAAGCCAAGTTCAACTCGACTCGCCAAGACGACTTTCCCAACATCTCCACTTACTGTCAGGAACTCAAGGTAATAGCCGATCAGTTGGCTAATGTTGGTGCTCCCGTTCCAAATCAAAAGCTGGTCCTGCAATTGATAGCCGGATTAAACGAAAACTATGACGGTGTGGCCACCATTCTTCAACAAAACAACCCATTACCTGATTTTTATGAAGCACGCTCGAAATTACTCTTGGAAGAAGCCCGAAAATCCAAGAGAGCGGCCATGGCAGCCTCCATCTCTGACACTGCCCTTCACGCCAACAGTTCAACTGAACAGATCAATGAGCAGCATTCCCGCCCCAATAATAGCAATCGTGGAGGTCAGCGTGGCGGGAATCGTCGTGGCTCTCGTGGAGGTCGAGGTCGTAGTGGTGGACAGCGCGGTGGCGGAAATGGCGGGACCGGCCTTTTACCTCAGTTCAGTCAGCTCGGTCAAAATCCGCAGCAGCGGCCATGGCAGGGACAGGGACCTTTTTCGTGGCCTGGATTTTTTAATCCGTGGAATATGCAGCTGCAACAGTGGGGCGTACCTCCTTGCCCTTATCCAACTTCAAATTGGGCTAGGCCTTCTGTCCAGTAGGCCGGTATTTTAGGCCCAAGGCCACAGCAGGCTCTCAACACTCAAACAGCGCCCCCTCCCTATGTTCCCACCGATATTGAAGCTGCATTGCACACCATGTCTCTTACTGTTCCTGATGACAATTGGTATATGGATACCGGGGCAACCTCTCATATGACAAAAAATACTGGTAATCTCTCGTCTTATTCTCATTTAAATCATTTAACTCGTAATATTATTGTTGGTAGTGGTCACGGCATCCCAATTCAAGGTCTTGGACATACCACCCTACAACCACCACAACCACCATTAAAATTAAATGATGTCCTCCATGCTCCCAAACTTATTAAAAATTTAGTTTCCGTCCGTCGCCTTACCACCGATAATAATGTTTCTGTTGAATTTGATCCTTTTGGTTTTTCTGTGAAGGACCTACCGACGGGGATGCCCATTCTGAGATGTAATAGCTCCGGGGATTTGTACCCCTTCACCTCCAACAGTCCAACTACTTTTGCTGCTATTTCTCCTACTTTGTGGCACAATCGTTTAGGCCACCCGGGAGTCTCCGTTCTCCACTCCCATAATAAAAATAAATTTATGGAATGCAAACCTTTACTTTCATCTTCTGTTTGTGCATCTTGTGTATTTGGAAAACATGTTCGACTACCTTTTCATGATTCCTCTACGCATAGCTTGATGCCTTTTGATATTATTCACAGCGATGTTTGGACATCGCCTATTTTGAGTTCTGCTGGTCATATATATTATCTTATTTTCTTGGATGATTATTCTAGGCATTTATGGAGTTTCCCAATTGGAAAAAAATCTGACGTTTTTTTCCATTTTTTCTAAATTCTCCGCTCAAATTAAAACCCAGTTTTCGATGAATATAAAATGCTTTCAATGTGATAATGGGAAAGAATTCGATAATGACTCGTTTAAATCATTTTGTGCTCAAAACGGCTTGATTTTTCGATTCTCCTGCCCACACACTTCTTCCCAAAATGGTAAAGCCGAAAGAACTCTCCGCACTACCAATAATTTAATTCGTAGCCTACTTTCCCATGCCTCCGTTCCCTCCTCTTTCTGGCATCATGCTCTCGAAATGGCCACATATCTCTTAAACATTCTTCCCCATAAATCACTTACTTATAAATCTCCCACTCAGCTTTTATATCATCGTGATCCTTCGTATGCACATCTACGGGTTTTCGGTTGCCTATATTATCCTCTAATCCCTTCCACCACCATCCATAAGCTTCAACCCCGCTCAACCCCTTGCGTTTTTTGGGATATCCACCCAATCATCGCGGTTACAAGTGTTACGACTTATCCACTAATAAAATAATTATTTCTCGTCACGTCATTTTTGACGAATCCCAATTTCCCTTTACCAAAATTTACTCTCCTCCCCCCGACAATTACCAATTTCTCAACGATGGGTTAAATCCACTGCTGCTCCAAAATATTCAGCCCACTCCTTTAAGGTCGGCCCAAAATCTAAGCTCGGCCCAATCCCCCTCTTCTCTGCCGCCCACTACTTCACCACCGCTGCATGTCTCACCAGCCCAGCCCAGCAGCCCTTCCCTTCGGCCTGTTGTCCCCATCCAGCCCGACAACTCCCCACCCCCACCCACATCTCGCACAATCACCACTCGGGCTATGAAAGGCATTTTCAAACCAAAACGTCAACTTAATTTATCCACTTCGGTCCAACCATCCCCTCTTCCTCGCAACGCCAAATCTGCCCTATCCGACCCAAATTGGAAAGCCGCCATGACCGACGAGTTTAATGCTTTACTTAAGAATAATACTTGGGATCTTGTCCCTCGGCCACCTAGCTCCAATATTATACGCTCTATGTGGGTTTTTCGCATTAAAAAGCACTCTGATGGTTCTTTTGAGCGATACAAAGCTCGTCTTGTTGGTGATGGCAGGTCTCAGCAGATTGGTGTCGATTGCGATGAAACTTTTAGCCCGGTTGTCAAACCGGCCACTATACGGACCGTTCTCAGCATTTCCATATCCCGGTCTTGGCCCATTCATCAACTTGATGTCCAGAATGCCTTTTTACATGGACAGCTCAATGAAACGGTTTACATGCATCAACCCATGGGGTTTCGGGATCCTACTTATCCGGACCACGTCTGCCGGCTAAATAAATCACTTTATGGCCTTAAACAGGCACCCCGAGCTTGGTATCAACGATTTGCAGACTATGTCTCGTCCATTGGATTCTCACATAGCAAGACTGATCATTCTCTGTTCATTTACCGTCGTGGCAAAGATATCGCTTATCTCCTTTTATATGTCGACGACATAATTCTCACCGCTCGATCGATGCACTACGCCAATCTATTATGTCTCTTTTGGCGTCTGAATTTGCAATGAAAGACCTGGGTCTTCTCAGTTATTTTCTGGGTATTTCTGTCACACGACATGCAGGTGGTTTATTTCTTAGCCAGCAAAAATATGCTGAGGATATTATTGCACGTACCGGCATGTCCTCGTGCAACCCCGTCGCTACTCCTGTCGACACTCAGTCGAAACTATCCGACTCCGGTACTCCATATGCTGACCCCACACTTTATCGGAGTCTTGCTGGCGCATTACAATACCTCACTTTCACCAGGCCAGATATTTCATACGCCGTGCAACAAATCTGTCTACACATGCATGACCCTAAAGATATTCACATGCACGCTCTCAAACGTATACTTCGGTACCTCCAAGGGACTCTACATTTTGGATTGCATCTATACAAGTCCTCAATTACTTCCCTAATCTCTTACACTGATGCTGACTGGGGTGGGTGTCCTATCACTCGACGGTCTACTTCTGGATATTGCGTTTTTCTAGGTGACAATCTCATATCCTGGTCTTCCAAACGTCAACCCACACTCTCTCGTTCTAGTGCCGAAGCCGAATATCGGGGTGTGGCTAATGTCGTCTCAGAATCCTGTTGGCTCAGAAATCTGCTGTTGGAACTCCACTGCCCTCTCAACAAAGCCACCATCGTATACTGTGATAATGTGAGCGCCATATACCTATCTTGCAATCCGGTTCAACATCAGCGCACAAAACACGTTGAGATGGATATTCACTTCGTACGTGAAAAAGTTAGTCGTGGTGAAGTCCGTGTTCTTCACGTCCCATCCAGATATCAAATTGCTGACATCTTCACTAAAGGACTTCCACGAATTTTGTTCGATGATTTTAGAGCCAGTCTTAGCGTTCGTGAACCTCCCGCTAAGACTGCGGGGGAGTGTTAGACTACACAAATATTGTACACAATAGAATATATGGCAGGATTTATTACCATTACTTGTGAATATATTCTAGGCAAATAATTAGCATTAGTACAAGCATGATTTTAGGAACATGTGTAGCTAGCCATTCAATAGTTGTAACTTATATACAGCAACTGTAAATCAATGAAAACACAAGGAATAATTTCCCTTTCAGGCATGAACCATATATTATTTATTAAAAATGGTGTCAAATTTTTTAAATTTGTAAAATGGCCGCAAGGAAGTTTAAAATTATTATAAAGGCACAACTCCATTCATAATAATTTTTAAACTTACTTACACCCTTTTTACAAATTTTGAAATATTTACAAATGGAGAAATATAGAATTCAAAATAACATTACAATAATAAATAAAAAAGTCAAACAATGATAACATAAAATAAAAATACCTTAAGATTTGACAAAATTAAAAATAAATAATTACAAAAAAAAAAACCAAGTACCTGTCCCCGCCTCCACCTTTCATGATTATTTTTTCTCTTCAGATTTTGTTTTTATTTTTGTGCAATCGTTACAATGCCGTCTGTACTATAGACTCTACGGAAATTCTTTATAAAGTGTGTGATTTTGAAAAAAAGTTATTAATGGCACAATACAATTAATACTGTAATATTTCGATTTTCGAAAAATGGCACACGTATCATTTTATGAAAATGAAATATTATTATTCCGCCTTCTTTATTTGGAGTTAAGTATTTTGTTATATATATATATATATATATATATATATATATATATATATATATATATATATATATATATCGAGTTATTATATGTATATAATTCAAGGGAAAATCTGATTTTTTAAGTAAAATGGGCAATTAAGGAAAATAGGTTATTAATTGGGGAAAAAGCTTATTTAAGGAAAAATAATTCCAATTATATGTAAAACCTATTGAAATTCAGAATTTCTTCTTCTACGTTCTGTGAGAGCCGGATAAGAGCAGGGAGAAAGGGTTGAGAGACTTTTTTTGAATTCTGAGTCGTTTCTCAACCGTTTTTAGATTCGAGTAGAGCGTTGGAATCGTCGTGAAGAGGGCGCCGTTTCAGCACAGGAAAGTTGGAGCTTTTCTTAAGGTATGATTTTCGACCTATCTAATGTTTTGGATGAGTTTGATGGATTAAAACTCATTTCTCTCGTAGTTTTGATGTGTTCGAAGCTTGTGATCGATTCTAATGCGAATTTGGATTGATCATATATGTTTCTCTGCAAAAGGTGTACGTTTCTGCAGTTTTTCTGAGGATTTGGATTTGGATTAGCTTGCTAAAAGGTAAGAGGGTGTTCCTATACGTTAATCACGGCTTATAGGGTTTAGTTATGATTTTGTTGATGTTTTGGATGTTAGAATTCATGCTACGAGTTGTTTAAGAATCATAGGATGTTATGGTCTTGTAAAGGTCATGTTTTTCTGCTAATTATGAGAAATTTTGATGTTAAACTTCTTTGGATTTGAGTAGGGATCGTAAAAGTGCAAAAAAAATAGAGTTTGGGGACTTTTCGGTAAATGCAGTGCGCCCGCATCAGCCTTTTCAAATCTTGCCCTGACCGGGCGGCGAAGGTCCAGAATGTTTTTTTAGCAAGTGGGTGCACCTGCACTGCTCGCGTGTAAGTCACTAACGTCGATATTACTAGCAAGAATAATAGGTCCATTGTAGTATAGTAAGGGCGAGTCAAGGTCAATCCCACAGAGACAATGCAACTTTAAGTATAAACGATTCTAACCTAACTAAGAAGACACATAGAAGTGGTAATTGACCAACAATAAGCAGAAAAGAAACATGGTATTCCTCCTTCTCTTCCCACCGATCTACTAACTAGGATTAGTTAATCCTTACGTTTACTTCCCCACATAATTTCCTTAAACTAATCGAGCGAGCTTTTAATTTAGTTTTAAGCTACGGGTGCAATTCCTAACCCTATCTACTCCGACCATGGTAGTAGATAATCTATACGCCAGCTACCCTGTTTACTTGGTCCGTAATAACCCATACACATAAAGAACTAGAATTGCCGTTATTGAGCGCTAACTCACACCGCTAACCCGCCTAGGCAGCCATCGACACTAATTAGCACGTTCCTAGGTTCATCAAGACAATGTCCTAACTAACACTTCACTATCAGTAGTTCATGTTAATTAACGAATTACGAATACTAGATTGGCCAGACCTATTACTCGTTTTAATTATTTTTGTCGATCAACAAAGATGACGCGAATCCCAGATTAGGTTTCCTAAATTTTGCCTCGGTAAACCGGTATAGACTGCCGGTTTACCGAGGGCGGCTTTTCTTAATTCTGGATCTACATTGCTCAGTTTCGATTAATCTAAGTACATTAGGGGGTCGTTAAACATGCAGGTTAACTAAAGCACGTAAATACAAACAGATCTACCATATTGAAGACAAAAGGGAATGTTCAAAGCTTCATACCTTCAAAAATGGAGATCTAGCTTGATCCACTCAAGCTAGAGATGGTGAGGAAGGGAAGGATGTTAGGAAATCTACGCGGGAACGCAGCGGAATTCAAAAATTTATTTCCTATCGACCCAAGATCGACTTCGTTTAAGCAATAAACAAACAAGTAGTAGACGGTGGTTACCTTGGTTGATCTATAAGATCGACGCTTTGACCGTCTAAGGAGAGTAGTTCTGCATAGAGCCGCCCAAGTGTTCGGCCTCTACCGGAATCCCATCATGGATTGCTATTGGAAAACTCCGGTTGCTAGACCGGCCTTTTTCCCCTCTCTCCAACTCTCTATAGGATGCTCTCTATTTTACACAAGAACTATTAGTTCTTGGAATTATGATGTACAAAAGAGCTTGACACCCACACTATATTTATAGTGTATGGGGCGCCCCCTAGTAGAGTAGAAGAGAAGAAAACCTTTTCCCAATAAAATAAGGAAAACATAATTGATTGATTTATCTCATTTATTACAATATCTCATATTAAATAAATCTAGGATATTGCCAATATCTCATATTGAATATTTCCAAGATATTGTCAATGTCTTATATTGACTATCTTTATTTTATTACCATAAATCAATTTACACATGTGTATATATCACATATATATATTATATGCATAAATCTCTATATATATTATATATACATACTACACTTAGTAATGCGCATCACATATGCACACCACACACGCATATATGCACAATATATCTAGTTTATTTTATTTATTAATATCTAATATTAATAATAGGTAATATCATTAATTAAATTGCACAATCCAAGTGTATCTTATACACTTCAATGTGGCGCCCCTTTGACCAACAAATTGGCTTCCGGAATATTCTTTAATTAATATAATACTATTAATATCTTGTATTTAATTTATTCATAATAAATAAATACCACCATATTAATTTACCACTATAACCTTTATAGTCTCGAGATAAACTTTCCTTATTTGGCTATCATCTATAACCACATTTTAATCCGGCTAGATGTTCATATGTGTGTGACCCGATAGGCTTCCGAATATGTTGGCCGTAGGCACAAAGTGCAAATTACGAAAACGCCCTTCATACCTAACGATCACGGGATAGCGTCTAGCAACACACCGTGACCCCCAATCATCGGAAGAGTCAAATGCAATGACTACTACCTTTCATGTGAAACAGTTACCGTGTAACTTACAATCCTATCGCTGTAATAATATCCATACGGTCGTTAGTCGAGTGTCGAAACATCAACGACCGTATCTTATAATCTGGATATCAAGCTCTCTCGAAGTAACTCATTTACTTCCACTTTGCAAAGATTCACGAGAGTAAGACATTCCTTATAAGAAGGCCATTTCGGATATTCGATCCCAATCATAGGATACGCGATTCCCGGACGACCAATCATGTATACTCCGCGATGCTTGAGATCATACCCAATCACTACCGCATGATCGCCCCGTGGCTGTGGAAACCTCAATAGTGTCAAAGCATGACAATCCACACCGTGATGCCATGAAGACTCGGTCTTAAGGATAATTACACAACCGTCACATAGTGTGACACTTATCGTGTAAGTGGGTCATCTAACGTCGCATTCTCTAATACACGTCCACGCATACCCAAGTGTCTCTACACTTCGATAGAAGCGAGATCTATCCCCGCCTTAAAGCAGAAGACATCTATCACGTGCTAGCTTTGTTTCATACTATCAATGCCCCTGTTTGATAGTACATCACCTAGTAGACATTTAAGTATCAAACTTATTAAAGTGATTAGAGATCTCATCAACCATAATCGCCTATCATGGTTTCTCTATCACGATTTAATACTAAGGACGTTATCATATAACAATTCACAATTGGTTCTTTAAAAGAACAAATATATGACAAATGAAAAGCCATTTAATATATGTATAAACATAAAGAAATAGTATAAATGATCCGACCCGGTCGGATCCGGTCCAACCCGATTGGGTTTAGGACACTATTCCAACAATCTCCCACTTGGCCTAAAACCAATCACCAAAGACACACAAGACCAAGTTGAAACACAAGAATCTCATGCAATACTACTTAACTAGCCCTAGCCATAAACGGATCGCTATCCGTGGGGACTCAGACTATCTTCATATCACGTTCCAAATGACCAAGTCAAAGGAATGCCTCAACACACACACGAATCTCTGGACGAGACCCTGGTCCTTGCTTCAAGCATTAATCCACTTACTATATCAACTATATAGAAAGGGTGGAAGAACCGTATAAGGTTCAGGAATGAACCTTCTAGATCCATGTATCGCTCCCATTTGTGCCTCTAAGGCACTTCTTGTGTTTTGGCTAAGTTGTAGAATTTTCAAATGACCCATATGCTAGAACATTTCCACTCATTGTATCACTTAATCAAAGGATTGCAAACCTGCATCAGTAGCTCCCACTTGCCTTCGTAAGACTCAGGATATACGTCTGTATAACTATATTTATCTGATTCCAAGTTTCGACAAACTAGGAAACCATCCTTAACTTGTTTAAGGACATTCTCGACATTCACCGGATTTACTTTCATACTTGCTCATGACTATTCATGGACTATGAACATCTGGAATTACTCTTATGATGGTTCCTATCGCAGTAGCAAAGGAAGCCTTTCATAAGCATCATCTTTCACCTCATCTTTAGGACCAACGTCCTAACATAGATAGATCTTGAGAACACTGGTTAGCAGTATCCCCGTCGTGATCTATGCTAAACTCTTTCAGCATCACATCTATATAAGTAAACTATAATCTAACAGCAGTTAAATCTATCACTATAGATTCTTATTTATAAAATAAGAACTACTAATCCAAGTGCTTTCGTAAAAGACCTTGAACTACCAAACATTAATTGACTGTGACATGGGGTGACAAATATCGAGAGAGATATCCAGTACCTTACTCGAAAATCGTAACACACTCCCACTATCCTTCTTGCACATGGGGCATATCCTTCTTTTGACTAAATCAAACTCCTTTGATTATCAAACAATGAAATTGTCTAGAGAAACTTGTTTGAGTCCATAAATAGATCTCGTGGGCTTACATATCATGTTATCGTCTATGAACATTGAGCTGTTTGCCCAACGTCTTCAACACTATCATATAGCCATGATACGAAGTTACAACAAGCATAGTCTGAATAGAACCGGGCACAGCTGCCAGCATAAAGACAATTATAAGGTTTACACCTCATGCCCTTCAACCGTCACTATAGCCTTATGGTAATCATATTACTATCCATGTCAGCCTTTCAGGGACACTCCCCTTAGGTAAGACAGACTAGGTTCACAACCTGGTTGTCACTGATGGAATCTAATTCAGATATTATGGCTCCTAGCCATATCTCTCAATATTGCCTCTCAAACATTCTTTCATAAGTCGTGAGATATTCATTCTTCAAGATGAACATACCAAAGACCTTTTTCAGCTTAAGGTCATCCATGACTTACAGAACTTTTGTGTGCTCTCGGCGTTGATCTACACCTCATCGCTATGCGGCGTCGCTCACGTTCCTCCTGGTTGAATATATCTTTGTGGATCTCAAACTGTTTTGAGATCTCGATTCACTCCCACGCTTCTTTTGGAAGAAACACTTCCTCTAGAAGACAAACATGTTTGGAGACAAACACCTTTTGCTCCGCGGACGTAAAATAATATCTAGCGTACTTGCCGAGATATTCCACAAAGTTGCATATGTCGTACTAGGCTCCAAGCCTTTCTCGACTTTGCTTATGACAACTTCAAATCATCGGTTAAGACAGATTTGACATTATCCTCTTCCATATCTAATGTGGAATTTATTCAACCTTTATTCTTTGGAACTCGGTTAAGTATAAGTGGCACTATCCGAAGCGGGTAAGGGATATTTCGCATGGCTTGCGCCACACCTTTATCATATAAAGTGTTATTTCCATTTTGGGAACACAATCTAATTGCGTATCCCAAAGATGGTATCCTTCAAGGAAGAATCTTATTCCTTTCGCAGACGACTTCGAAACACCCTTCGTGTATTAATTACTTCAATCCAATTGAAGATTAATTCCTAAGTAGCTCATCAATCTCATATTCGCATTTAGCTCGAACTTTTCGGCTTCCGAATTTTCACTTTACTAAGTACACTTGACTATTTCTAAAAATAGTCATAGAGATTAACAAACAATTATTTGTGGCATTAATTGTCATAAGCCAACAAACATCGGTATGTTTAGGCTTTAGACAATTTTTCTAGATCTTACAACCTTTTTCATAAAAGGGTATTTTAGTCATCTTTGGGTAAGATATGTATTACCCACATGATTCATAATCATATGGTTCAACATCATCAGAATGACGTTTAATCACACGCCCCTCCCAGAGAGACTATGTCAGAAACGACCACAAATCAAGGATAACAGCCATACAAATATTTAGTTGAGATCTCATCACATATATCAACTATATAGTGACAACAATCTAGTATGTTAGATTCAGTGACCATCCAACTTTATCGGAATAACATTTATTCTTTACAATTGAATATGTCTTATTAAATCCTAACAAGCAACTGAAAACATGTTTTTCATAAGAACCAGAACATAATAACATTTATTTAGTTCCCATATCGCAGTTTATTAGATCCGAATATGGTAAGTGTTACAACGCTTGTTTCACCTTCCATATTTGTATTCAATCTTTCTAATTTAAACACACTCGTAAGGTATCATATATCTTAGAGTTGACTTTGAACTTAGATAGATTTATCTCAACTCACTTGCCTAGAATAGAAACTTCAATAAGTTCTCTATTTAAGCACATGCCCTAACTTTCCTTTTTAATCCTTTAAGCACTTGAAAAATGTTTCTTATTGTAGTCTTCATAAGACTTAAGAAAGATCACAAGAGCTATGTCTTCAATTTCCTTTTATAAAGAAAATCTAAAGTTTATTAAATAGTTTATTTAACCTTTTGAATCGTATTCAAAACATTGACTATTTAATTAACCTTTAAGCAATGATAGAATTAAGTCGATACTTAAATCTTACAATTTTGAAAACAACCTTTCCAAAATTAGATGTGGTCATTCTTATCCAACGTTTGAATTAATTGTCATCGTATGACTGAATGATCATCTTGGATCGTATCCAATATATGACTAATTCGTTGAAATTTATTTCAAATGATTTAATCATATCATGAGCTTCCGCTTTCATTAATATTTAAAGTCTCGGAGAACTGCATCAATTATGTAATCTCCTTGTCTCTAACTACTATAACGGGATGGCTCATGTCATTGCTTCTTTTAAAAGAATTAAAATTACTTAACCATATATGAGAACGCTTCTCAAAATTAATGATCATAATTTGGTTTTACTAATCGAGAATAAAACATAAATATAAAGTTTGCTAAAACTACAACATAAAATGAAAATAAAAGAGTGTTGTTGTTTATACACGCAAAATCAAAATGGTCTTTTGATTTATGATTTTGCTCCCACTAGTCAACTACTCCCAATTGACTTTCAAGAATCTTTCAAAATTCTTTAGTGGCCAAGATCCCATCTGGTTACCCCGATTCCCGACGAGGCCGATCAACCGAATAATTCGAAGGTATGTAACTCTTACCAATCACATCTCTATGTGACTCTTGGTGGTTGACTAGTCAACTCTTTGACAATTCACATCTTTATGTGGTAGTCAACCCCTTGCCTCTAGAATAAGACGGTCCTGACGAGGGCCAATCACCGCAATACTCTAGTCAAGTCATAACCCAATATTCGCGAGATCTCATACGATCATATCTCAATAACGACGATATACCCGTGGTAGGTCAACTCCCGACGAGGGCCGATCAGTTGGATCCGAACAAAGGCTCTTCACCGTCGCTATAATATTGGGAGACAATTTCTCGACTTGATTTTTGTTGTGGAAGTATTTACGTAAATTAATTCACTTAATTAATTTTAATTACGGTCTCATCAAATATATCTATCTCTATAGACATACATCCTACACATTTATCTAGATCGTGCCTAGTCATGCATCTATCGTATCATATAAAATAAATACAAGCACAAAATAAATAAATGCGTAAAGTAACCGGTATGATCATGGACTTTTCCTAGAGTGCGGTTTCAATACAAATCGATTTAAACCGCGGGTCACAATCTAAGGGTAGCTGCAACCGCCAATAGGATCTTTAATGCTCCATTCTCCAATGGGATCTTTATTTTCGTCTTTCTTTGGTCTCCATCTTCTGCTCCATTCTTGTTACATTTAATTCTATCTAATAAAATAAATACAACCCGCCGCACACGGGGGGAGCCAACGGGAATGGGATAATTGCAGAAAATAAACTAGGTCACGTTCTTCATAACGGCCTAGGACAATTTTTAAACCAACAGAAAAATTAAATCATTCACATCTATCCTATCGGTCGAGTCCATGATCAATCGGGGTCCATATAATCATATTATATCTACTATATCTAATCCATACAATAAAATCTTATGAAAAAGATAAAATTAAAATTTAACTACTTGCGTCTTAATTAATCAATTAACATTTAATCTATTAAATAATTTTATCCAATCAATTAACTAATTAACATTTAATTAATTAAATGATTTTAATCGAAATAAAATTAACGATTAATTTTAAACCGATTTTAATTTTAATTTTAATTAATTAGAACTATTCCAAAATAAATCAAAATTAAAATTATTTCTCTTTTGTTTCTTTCCTTTTAATTCGTAATCAAAAGGGATGCCTTTGGTTTCCTAAACCAAATTTGGCTTAGGCCTGGCCACTTTCCAAAATCAAAATTTTGGAAGTGGCCTAAGCTAAGTCTTTACAAATCAAATATTTGGAAAGTGCCTGAGCCTATTCCAAATCAAATATTTGGAAAGGCCAAATAATTTTAGTTTGAGCTCAGCCACTTTCCAAAATCAAATTTTTGAAGTGGTTTCAGCCAAAGCTTTTCCCAAATCAAATATTTGGAAGGGCGCAGCCTATTCCAAATAAAATTTGGAAAGACCATTATTATTTTAATGCTTGTGTGGCATCCCAATGGCCAAACTATTTGAACCATTGGTTAGCCACATGACACAACTAAACAAAGGAGATATTAATCACAACTACGAACAATATTGAAACACAAAATACACAAAAAAAAATCGGGGCCACCGCGATCACGCCAAAGACCGCCGGCGGCGCACTGAGGTCGCCGCCGCCGCCGGCGATCACACGGTGGTGGTGCCGCCGCCGATCGGCCGAGCACCACCATTGCCGCCGCCTTTTTTTTTTTCTTTTCGTGTATCAATTTTGCGAATTAAAAATCTTTCATCTTTTAATCACGTGATTTAAACGATAAAATTAACTACGCGACTATAACATGCTTATTGCTTAAGCTCAAGCTCTCTCCGATACCCATCGTTAGAAATCTACGCGGAACGCAGCTGAATTCAAAATTTATTTCCTATCGACCAAGATCGACTTCGTTTAAGCAATAAACAAACAAGTAGTGAGACGGTGGTTACCTTGGTTGATCTATAAGATCGACGCTTTGACCGTCTAAGGAGAGTAGTTCTCGCATAGAGCCGCCCAAGTGTTCGGCCTCTACCGCTAGTCCACACGAACGGCTACCGGAATCCCATCATGGATTGCTATTGGAAAACTCCGGTTGCTAGACCGGCCTTTTTCCCCTCTCTCCAACTCTCTATAGGATGCTCTCTATTTTACACAAGAACTATTAGTTCTTGGAATTATGATGTACAAAAGAGCTTGACACCCACACTATATTTATAGTGTATGGGGCGCCCCCTAGTAGAGTAGAAGAGAAGAAAACCTTTTCCCAATAAAATAAGGAAAACATAATTGATTGATTTATCTCATTTATTACAATATCTCATATTAAATAAATCTAGGATATTGCCAATATCTCATATTGAATATTTCCAAGATATTGTCAATGTCTTATATTGACTATCTTTATTTTATTACCATAAATCAATTTACACATGTGTATATATATCATATATATATTATATGCATAAATCTCTATATATATTATATATACATACTACACTTAGTAATGCGCATCACATATGCACACCACACACGCATATATGCACAATATATCTAGTTTATTTTATTTATTAATATCTAATATTAATAATAGGTAATATCATTAATTAAATTGCACAATCCAAGTGTATCTTATACACTTCAATGTGGCGCCCTTTGACCAACAAATTGGCTTCCGAATATTCTTTAATTAATATAATACTATTAATATCTTGTATTTAATTTATTCATAATAAATAAATACCACCATATTAATTTACCACTATAACCTTTATAGTCTCGAGATAAACTTTCCTTATTTGGCTATCATCTATAACCACATTTTAATCCGCTAGATGTTCATATGTGTGTGACCCGATAGGCTTCCGAATATGTTGGCCGTAGGCACAAAGTGCAAATTAATAAAACGCCCTTCATACCTAACGATCACGGGATAGCGTCTCAGCAACACACCGTGACCCCAATCATCGGAAGAGTCAAATGCAATGACTACTACCTTTCATGTGAAACAGATTACCGTGTAACTTACAATCCTATCATTTGTAATAATATCCATACGGTCGTTAGTCGAGTGTCGAAACATCAACGACCGTATCTTATAATAACTGGATATCAAGCTCTCTCAAGTAACTCATTTACTTCCACTTTGCAAAGATTCACGAGAGTAAGACATTCCTTATAAGAAGGCCATTTCGGATATTCGATCCCAATCATAGGATACGCGATTCCCGGACGACCAATCATGTATACTCCGTGATGCTTGAAGATCATACCCAATCACTACCGCATGATCGCCCGTGGCTGTGGAAACCTCAATAGTGTCAAAGCATGACAATCCACACCGTGATGCCATGAAGACTCGGTCTTAAGGATAATTACACAACCGTCACATAGTGTGACACTTATCGTGTAAGTGGGTCGATCTAACGACGCATTCTCTAATACACGCCCACGCATACCCAAGTGTCTCTACACTTCGATAGACGAGATCTATATCCTCGCCTAAAGGCGTAAGACATCTAATACGTGCTAGCCTGTTCATACTATCAATGCCTGTTTGATAGTACATCACTAGAGACATTTAAGTATCAAACTTATTAAAGTGATTAGAGATCTCATCAACCATAATCGCCTATCATGGTTTCTCTATCACAGTTTAATACTAAGGACGTTATCATATAACAATTCACAATTGGTTCTTTAAAAGAACAAATATATGACAACAGAAAAGCCATTTAATATATGTATAAACATAAAGAAATAGTATAAATGATCCGACCCGGTCGGATCCGGTCCAACCCGATTGGGTTTAGGACACTATTCCAACAAAGGAAACCAGAAAATAACTCCCTAAAAGCTTAGGAAAACTTTATTTCCTCAAATTGTATAATGTATATATATAATAAATAATTGAATATAATTGTGTGCTTATGTAATAATCAGTATATACGGCTTTATATAGACATAATAGCCAACTTATGACTCTTAGAAACCCTAACCGACCCAGTCAATGCGGCAGAATCGATTTCATGTTCCACAAGGCTCTCGGTTTACCGGACCTAGCCCACGGTAAACCAGGCTCACTTTTCCTCTTTTTCTTCAACGGGTTTCTTCTTGGACTTTATTTACTTGGCCCAACATCCTTCTCTTGATCCAGATCCATTCCTCCATTGCTCTGATTTGATACATCCTATGAAACACATAAAATGAGGCAAAACAGTACCAAACCCTCAGGAAAATAACACAAATGCAGAATTACGAACCTGGGAACACACACATAACATTTAACACATATTCAATATAATAACGAGCCTATCTATCCTCTCTTGAGCATAGTTCGGGGTGAATAAATGTATAATTAATGGTACTATTTAGAGCGTTATCAACTACCCCCAATTAGCTTTTGATCTTTCCCGAGCAAAAAGGCGAAAAGGAAATGAAACCCTGATCAGTATACAAGTTAATTAAAAACAGCTATGCCTCACAACGTCAAGATCAAGATCATGTCACTCATATCCATCAGTAACGCATTAAACAATATTCATGCCATGAGCCAATGTGCGTGTGCAATAACTCCTCATCCACTTAGTAATGCAAACAAGCTCGCATTACATCAACCCATAGTCGAACTAACCAACCTGAAACATTTTTTTATTAATCAAATTAGCTGGGCAAGGCAGATCGAGAACCGAGTATTAATCTTAGGCTCGTGTTTACCGGTCTACGCAAAGGTCGTGCATCTTACGCTCATCGACTCATTTTTGCCAAAGAGATTATAGATGTATATATTGCAATTCACTTCTCTTTCTTGGCGGGTGAACGCTCATAAAATTTAGCTATCCTCACGGTTCCACTCTTGATAAAATACCGAATCCGAAATTCCTTTGCCCTTATAATCGTTGGTGGAACATGATTCGGGATAAAGCCAGGGTCAACTCTAGTCAAGGTAATGCGCTTTCGACTACACACCAAGGAAAGTGAGTTATACATGCTTAAAAATGGTGGCTGAAAACAGAATACGCGCTTAATACGCCACTACTTCAGAAGTGGACACAACTTTTACTTATACAATGTGAAAAAGCGATGTAATTAATTAACACCAAAAGATCAAAGATGTCATGTTTTTTTGAAATTCTGTCAAAACGAATCAAAGTCTAGATGGTGAACAGTGCATCAAAGAGAATCAAGATAATCTAATAAACTTGAAACATTGTCCCCAGTGTGTAAGATGAAAATAGAAAAGAAAAGGAACTTATCTTTGTTAAGGATGGAGACAAAGGAATAACTGGATCGTCTTGTAATGCATCGGGCGGATGCAAGTAGTCCTCGAATAATCTGTGCTAAATAACTCGAGCAAACCAAAAAGAATGGTGGTGACAAGAAACCGTATAACTGAATTTTGGCAGTAAAAGAGAAAATAAATAACTCTAAACAAATTAAGTCGACAAAATCATCATATTATTAAAATTCTGCTACATTTACTAGGTAGGAAATGGAAAATAACAACAAAATAAAAAGAAAGAAAACTAGTCGTCATCAGAATAATCCTTCAAGTCATCTCTAGGCTCAAAACCGGGAGGTGGTGCAGAACTCAAGGCAGCAACGGAAGAAGAGGATGCGCCGTGACGTGGGGTAGTCCTAAGAGGTAGGGTCGATGGAGGAACGTCGAAAAAGTTCATAATTCTATCCATTTCACGATGCAGAATCACAATCTCTCGTGAATGCTCCTCCAGCAAGGCTCTCTAAGATCGAGGTGCTCTGAGGACCTGAGTACGCTCTCTCTTAGCTCTCTGACCGACCCATCTTGGTACTCGTTAAACTGACTGTGAACTGATCTTCGGTTCAGGGTCCTCCCAATCTTATAGACGAGAACTTTGACCTCGTCCTCCAGAGCGAACATGTCAATCATATGCCAATATGGCAACTGCTCTCGCTCAGACGTAGCTGTAATCTCATGAATACGGCTATGCAATCTCATGAATATGGAAACATCAACTCCACCCTCTTTGGTGTGACAGACACCGTATGCTTGGTCGGTAGAAGGTGGGCACATACAAATCGGTTGATCATCTTCCGGTCCCAGGATAATTCATTTTCTAGGAAGATGGTGGGGGATCCCATAGGGTTGTGCTTGTAACACCCCGGTTTCCAATCCCGTCGGCCGCCGGTATTGGTCACTATAGTGCCACTCATCACAACACACAGTCGTGGCGGTAACATTCAACATTCCACAACAAAAAGAAAATAAACATTCACCATTCATTATTTTAAAAGAAAATATTAAAGTGAGTACAAATATCCTGAAGAAAATGAAATTATGCGGAACGTCAAAATCTTTAAAATTTAAAATTCCAAATAATGTAGAAAACATGTCACTACGACTACGTGGCTCTCAAACCCCGCGACATCCCAGCAACAAGCAAACATCCATAGAAGTACCTGCTAAGAATCTTCTCCCCATAAATGGATCATAGTAGGGTCAAACGAAAGCAAAACCGTCAACTATAAAGTTGAGTAAGAATAAATCTAGTATACGTAAGGTAAAACCAACCCATGAAAAGTACCACCAATTTATGAAGGACCCAACCAATCTATAAAAGTTACGACCAATCCATAACGGATACCATACATCACAACTATCCACCTAAAGGTCCCGAATGTGCACATCCCTCAAAAGGGTAAAGCCCTAGAGAGGAGGATCCTAAAGGTCATCCAATGGTACCATACTCGATGGACCATCACGTACTGGGGTGCAAGGAAACCTTCTCGGGTTCCCGGCTTCGGGTGCTACCCTATCCGGCCCGACCACACCACCGCATCGCCACTCTCCAAATACGTTAAGGTCATCGAAGTCGTAAGAAACCTTCCGGTGCCCGGCCGGGAGCTACCCTATCCGGCCCAACCACTACGGGTCTACGAACTTCGATGCCCAATATCCGAATCTCACCAAGACACCAAAATTCTTGACTCACCAAAGCGTAACCTATAGAACATGTTCGTAAGACTGGCCAACAACCCACAAAGAAGGAAAACAACATAGACTGGACGCCCGTTTGGAAGGCCGGACGCCCGTCCAAGGACTCTACTGGACGCCCTTCCAAACTATCAGACGCCTGTCCAAAATATCAGACTCCCGTCCAGAATGTATAGACGCCCGTCCACTCTAACAGAGTTAGATCCTGAATGTAAAACCCCTCAGACGTCCGTCCAAGAAAAATTACCCAGGGCAGACGCCCGCCCAGAAAATCCGGACACCCGTCTGAAATGAAATCAAGGCAGACGCCCGTCCAGAAGGCTTGGACGCCCGTCCACCTGGGTTTCATCTCGAACCCTAACAATTCTCCACGCGATTTCTGAGCCGTTTCTCAACAAAACAGCAGCAAAAGCAACACTTTAAGCCCAGAAAACTCCAAACAAAAGTATCATATCAACTATAGATTTTAACCAACGCAAAAACACACTACTATGAACGTTTAACATCCCCGAAACAGGACAACCAAGCGTAAACACCCTTGAATAAAACTTGACAGCATAACACTTTGGGAAAATTAACAGCATTATACTCTAAAGCCTACCAACAGCTCCGAATTACACTTAATGATCCATACACAACAAAGCCAAGTATCCACAAAGCATACGCAACCCTACATATTACTCAAGATCCCATCTTTCAAACCAAACGGAGCGCAAAACATAGAAATATTCTTACTGGTTAAGCTGCGTTTCTTGAAAGCCCTCTGCTATCGAGCTAAAATCGCTCCTCTACGAAGCCCGAATCTATAAAAAAAATAGTGATCACTAAACAATTCTAGTGACCCCCAAAGGTAGAACCCTAGATCGAACACAACCCCTTCCCAACGCATAAAAGGATCGGCCATGGCCTTTGGTCGGCCGATCGTCATGCTCGAGATGTAGGAAAAGAAATAACGATGCTTACCGATGATGACGACGATGAATTCCTAAACACCAAGGAGAGATTTTTCTCTCCTTCTTCCTTACAAGAGGCCGACGGCAAGGGGAGGGTTTTGGGGCTGAAAATTTTGTGTTTGGGGAAATAAGGGAGGAAAAAGGAGTGAAAATCTTTTAATTTATTAAATGATTAAAACTCCTTTTTAATTATTAATAAATCCCTCCATAAAATTAATAAATCCCATATTTTTCCAAATAATTAGATCCTCGGGATATTACATTCTCCCCATTAAAACAAAACTTCATCCTCGAAGTTCAGGTTCGTACCGGGCGTTGTTCCACCCCCCCCCCCCTTAAAACACACTTCGTCCCCGAAGATAAGCAAAAGGATTTTACGTACAAGGCTTGAAAAATGCATACCTTAAGAGAACAAATGCGGGTACTTCTGTCGCATAGCATCCTCAGCTTCCCATGTCGCCTCCTCGGTGGCATGGTTAGACCATAAGACCTTGACGATGCTAACCTCACGTCCCCTTGTTTTCCGTACCTTGGTATCTAATATCTGCACCGGTACCTCCTCGTAAGTCAAGGACTGGTCTAGCTCAACCACCTCCGGTTCGATCACGTGAGAAGGATCACTCACGTACTTGCGCAATTGAGATACATGGAACACGTTATGCACTTTATCCAACGCCGGTGGCAAAGCTAGTCGATATGCCACTTCACCTATGCGGTCCAAGACCTCATATGGCCCCACGTACTTGGGACTCAACTTCCCCTATTTGCCAAAACGCATCACTCCTCTGGTTGGTGATACTCGTAGCAATACTTTATCGCCCATGGCGAACTCAATATCCCGGCGGTGTAAGTCTGCATAACTCTTCTGCCTATCTTGGGCAGCCTTCAACTTTCTCAGATTGTCTGCACCTGCTTGACCGTATCTTCGATCATATGCGGTCCCAAAACCACTGCCTCGGACGAATCATCCCAACAAACCGGACTCTTGCACTTCCTACCATAAAGTGCCTCAAAAGGTGCCATCTTAATACTGGCATGGTAGCTGTTGTTGTAAGAAAACTCAATAAGGTCGAGCCTTTCCTCCCAAGAGCCTTTGAATTCTAACACACATGCCCTCAGCATGTCATCCAAGGTTTGTATGGTCCTCTCCGTCTGACCATCGGTAGCAGGGTAAAAAGATGTACTCATTCGTAGTTCCGTCCCCAAGGCTGCCTGTAGCTCCTGCCAAAACCGAGATATGAATCTTGCATCTCTACCTGACACAATGCTGCTGGGTATACCATGTAGTCTCACAATATTTCTCCGGTATGCCATTGCCAACACCGTCTTACTCCAAGTGTCTTTCATCGGAATGAAATGCGCCGCTTTAGTCAGTGTATCCACAACGACCCAAATCATATTATTCCCTTTAGGGCTCCTCGGTAATCCGCATACAAAATCCATGGAGATGGAATCCCACTTCCAAACTGGCACATCCAACGGCTGCAAAGATACCCTGTGGGCCGTCGATGTTCAATCTTGATCTTCTGACAAGTCAAGCACTTTGACACAAATTCTGCTACTTCGCATTTCATATTGGGCCACCAAAAGGTTTTCCTGATATCTTTATACAGTTTGTCTCCTCCCGGATGAACCGAATAAGGCGTACTATGAGCTTCACTCAAGATCCGCCTATTGAGTTCTTCGTCGGCTGGTACACACCACCGACCTCTAAACAGATACTACCATCCTCGTAACGTAAAATCAGTTTGCCCCATCTGTACTCAATCTTGGCCTTCTTTGCCTCGATCACCTTGTCACCCACTTGTCTCACCGGATCTCGAGTATAATTCGGGTTGCAAGACTAAGTCGCTTTTATCTCGCCGCTACGGATGACACAAATGTCCATGCGGTCCAACTCTTCTCGCAACCGATCCGAGCTACTTCCTCGCACAAGGAATGAATCGATTTCCGACTCAAAGCGTCCGCCACTACATTGGCCTTCCCTTCGTGGTATTAGATTTCCATGTCATAATATTTAATTAACTCCAACCAACGCCTCTGACGCATATTGAGCTCCTTCTGTGTAAATATGTACTTCAGACTCTTGTGATCTGAAAACACCTTGAAAGTTATTCCATACAAGTAGTGTCGCCATATCTTCAATGCGAAGACCACAGCTGCCAACTCTAGGTCGTGAGTCGGGTAGTTACTCTCATATGGTTTCAGCTGCCTCGATGCATATGCGATCACTCGCCCCTGTTGCATCAGTACACAACCCAGACCATTCTTCGACGTGTCGGTATAAACCTCAATGCCTTCATTACCCTCTGGTAATGCCAAAATAGGAGCTGTAGTCAACCGTTACTTAAGCAGTTGGAACGCCTCCTCACATCTTTCATCCCACTTAAACCGGTTATCTTTCTTCATTAGTGCAGTCATCGGCCTCACAATCTTGGAAAAGTCTTTTACAAATCTTCGGTAATATCCAGCCAAACCCAAGAAGCTTCGAATTTCCGCAACATTCTTAGGTGTTGGCCATCTCGTCACTGCCTCTATCTTGCTCGGGTCAACGGATACACCGTCTTTCGAGACAACATGCCCCAAGAATGCCACTCGTTCCAACCAGAATTCACATTTAGACAGTTTCGCATACAGTTGTTTTTCCCGTAAAATCTGCAGTACGAGCCTCAGGTGTTCGGCATGTTCTTCCTTAGTCTTAGAGTAGACTAAGATGTCATCAATGAAAACTACTACAAACTTGTCTAAGTAGGGTCCATTTTGCCACTGTTGTCGGAATAACTGCTTTTGGTGGTACGGGCATGGCTTAAGCCAGCTCCAGAGTCGAGGGTGACTCCATTCATTCCTACTCCTCTTCGGACATAGAGATTTGGTCCAGGAGACCTCTTCAAATACACGGTTCATCAGATCCATGAAAACTGCTGGTGCGTTGGTCAATCCGAAAGGCATGACCGTGAACTCATAATGTCCGTACCTAGTACGAAATGCGGTCTTTGGGATATCCGCATCTGCTACCCTGAGCTGGTGATACCCTGATCGCAAATCAATCTTCGAGATAATACCTGCCCCCCATAGTTGATCGAACAAGTCATCGATCCTCGGTAACGGATACTTGTTCTTCATCGTGGACGTTGTTCGCTCCCGGTAATCAATACACGGCCGTATACTACCATCCTTCTTCTTCACAAACAACACCGTGTGCTCCCACGGTGACACACTCGGTCGGATGTACCCCTTATCGAGCGCTTCTTCCAATTGTACTTTCGATTACGCTAACTCAGAGGTGCCATACGATAGGTGCTTTCGATATCGGTGCGGTCCGGGCATCAACTCCATCGCAAACTCTACCTCCTCGGGGTGGCATACCTGGTATATCATCCGGGAATACATCCTCAAAATCACGGATTACATCAATGTCCGTTAGTTTAGGATCCTCGTTTACATCATGTACGTGACACATAAACAACGGGTACCCTTTATTGACGAGAGATCTCAACGTCACCACCGAAATGATCTTCACGTTAGGTTTATCCACAAACCCCTTGTAAGATACTCGCACCCCTTTAGGGCCTCTCAAATTCACCTTCTTCTGCTCACAGTCAATTTTGGCTTTATGCCGGTTCAACCAATCCATACCCAAAATAACGTCGAAGTTCTCGAGGGGGAACTCGATCAAGTCAACCGACAAGTTGACTCCCATAATCACTAACGGCACGTCTCTATACAACTTAGAGCATGGCACTAACTCTCCCGACGGTTGCATAAACTCACTGTTAATCACCTTGAAAGTAGCTAGACCCAGCCTCAAAACATGCGAACCCGCTATAAAGGAACATGATGCACACGAATCAAAAAGTACGTCGGATAAAAATGAGTTAACCAGAAAATTACCCGTCACTACGTGGTTGCTCTGATCGGCCTCCTCTCGCCAAAGGCGAATAATTTCCCGGCCCGATTTACTCGGCTCCCTGGGCGGTCTTTGGCCGACCACGATGGTCGGTTCTGTTTCCACCAAAGGGGCGTAGGTGTACCCCCATGTCGGCTCTGTGCGAGGGTACTACTCTGCTGCTTTGGTTACCCCTACTCATGTTTCCCGCTTTACCCTTGAGCTCCACCCATGTTGCTTCCTCGTAACCGATGCCGACCCGGCAGTGTTGGAGCCATAAAACACTCAAACCGTCTATGTCAAAACTTCCCGCGATTTTGACACCGAACTTGTGTCACTGAACAATCGGTACCGGATGATTTCTCTGGCACCGCTTGCAATGATAACTTCGTGGCCGACTAAGCCCCCGAGAGTCACCTCTCATCGTTGACCGCCGCCACGCCTCGTAACGTGGGAATTTGCCGAAAAAAGAGGGTCGTCTTTGGAGGGTTCCTGCACTATCGCTGCTTTTGTCGCCTCGATTGTCCTCAGAGACACTCTTCCTCTTGTTAGTAGCATATGCCGCTTTAACCTCTCTCTGAATCCTCTCAATGTTGCATGCTACTTCACACATCTCTTTTAGGCTCGTGAAGCCCCTGCTTGCCCCCATACGATCCCGGATCGCTAAATCTAAGTGTTGCTCAAACTTCACCATCTTGGCCTCTTCAGTCGGCACTAGCTCAGATGCATAAACTGCCAAGTCGACAAACTTCTCGTAATATTCTTGAACAGTCATAACCCTCTGTCAGAGATTATCGAACTCAACCCGCAGCTCTTTCCTCTTAGATTCGGGAAAGAATTCACGCCTCAGCTCCTGCTTAAACTCGGTCCAGCTCAGTGGTACCACTACTGATTCCCCTTGCTCATTTTCAGTCTGAGCCAACCGATCTTTGTTAGCACCCCACCACAAATCAGCCCTGTCAACCAAGTAGAAAGCAGCTTGGTCGACCTTCAGTTCCTCTGAACAGCCAAGAGTGGCGAAGATCTTCTCAAACTCTCTAATCCACCGCTTGAGTCCCTTATGATCTCCCTTACCATCGTCATCGACTAGCCTCTCACGACTCACGGCCCTAGTCATGCCGGTGGTTGACCACCGAGAACGATCCTCTCTGCCGCCTTGTTGACCGCCTGAATCAGGTCTTGATTCATCTTAACCAACTGATCAATCAGCTGGTCCCTCTCATTTCCATTCCTAGGAGGCATAGCTAAAACTAAAAAAGTAAACAATCATGTATTCAATTATCACCTATATCATGCCACAGAATATTTCACATATACTAACACTTACTGTCCAAAATTAATTGCAACACACAGCCACATTTCCACATACATCAGAACTTGCCGTACCTTCCCTACATAGAACTCAATACCTACCCCACACATCCTCACTGTGCTTATTTTAGTGAATTTATTCTTAAGGTTCATTTTAGGTGGTGGTCCTGGAGTCGAACGGCTCTGATACCACTTTGTAACACCCCGGTTTCCAATCCCGTCGGCCGCCGGTATTGGTCACTGTAGTGCCACTCATCACGACACACAGTCGTGGCGGTAACATTCAACATTCCACAACAGAAAGAAAATAAACATTCAACATTCATTATTTTAAAAGAAAGTATTAAAGTGAGTATAAATATCCTGAAGAAAATGAAATTATGCGGAACGTCAAAATCTTTAAAATTTAAAATTCCAAATAATGTAGAAAACATGTGGATCTGCGACTACGTGGCTCTCAAACCCCGCGACATCCCAAAGAACAAGCAAACATCCATGAAGTACTCGCTAAGAATCGCTCCCCATAGATGGATCATAGCAGGGTCAAACGAAAGCAAAACCGTCAACTATAAAGTTGAGTAAGAATAAATCTAGTATACGTAAGGTAAAACCAACCCATGAAAAGTACCACCAATTTATGAAGGACCCAACCAATCTATAAAAGTTACGACCAATCCATAACGGATACCATACATCACAACTATCCACCTAAAGGTCCCGAATGTGCACATCCCTCAAAAGGGTAAAGCCCTAGAGAGGAGGATCCTAAAGGTCATCCAATGGTACCATACTAGATGGACCATCACGTACTGGGGTGCAAGGAAACCTTCCCGGGTTCCCGGCTTCGGGTGCTACCCTATCCGGCCCGACCACACCACTGTCTGCAACTCTCCAAATACGTTAAGGTCACTGAAGTCGTAAGGAAACCTTCCCGGGTGCCCGGCTTCGGGAGCTACCCTATCCGGCCCAACCACTACGGGTCTACGAACTTCGATGCCCAATATCCGAATCTCACCAAGACACCAAAATTCTTGACTCACCAAAGCATAACCTACAGAACATGTTTGTAAAACTGGCCAACAACCCACAAAGAAGGAAACAACATAGACTGGACGCCCGTTTGGAAGGCCGGACGCCCGTCCAATGACTCTACTGGACGCCCGTCCAAACTATCAGACGCCCGTCCAAAATATCAGACGCCCGTCCAGAATGTATAGACGCCCGTCCACTCTAACAGAGTTAGATCCTGAATGTAAAACAACCCCTCAGACGTCCGTCCAGGTAACCCAGGCGCCCGTCCAAGGAAAATTACCCAGGGCAGACGCCCGCCCAGAAAATCCGGACGCCCGTCTGAAATGAAATCAAGGCAGACGCCCGCCTGGACGCCCGCCCCACTGGGTTTCATCTCGAACCCTAACAATTCTCCATGCGATTTACGAGTCGTTTCTCAAAAAAGCAAAGAAAAGCAACACTTTAAGCCCAGAAAACTCCATACAAAAGTATCATATCAACTATAGATTTTAACCAACGCAAAAACACACTACTATGAACGTTTAACATCCCCGAAACAGGACAACCAAGCGTAAACACCCTTGAATAAAACTTGACAGCATAACACTTTGGAAAAATTAACAGCATTATACTCTAAAGCCTACCAACAGCTCCGAATTACACTTAATGATCCATACACAACAAAGCCAAGTATCCACAAAGCATACGCAACCCTACATATTACTCAAGATCCCATCTTTCAAACCAAACGGAGCGCAAAACATAGAAATATTCTTCCGGTTAAGCAGCGTTTCTTGAAAGCCCTCTGCTATCGAGCTAAAATCGCTCCTCTACGAAGCCCGAATCAATATAAAAAAAACAGTGATCACTAAACAATTCTAGTGACCCCCAAAGGTAGAACCGTAGATCGAACACAGCCCCTTCCCAACGCATAAAAGGATCGGCCATGGACTTTTGTCGGCCGATCGTCATGCTCGAGATGTAGGAAAAGAAATAACGATGCTTACCGATGATGACGACGACGAATTCCTAAACACCAAGGAGAGATTTTTCTCTCCTTCTTCCTTACAAGAGGCCGACGGCAAGGGGAGGGTTTTGGGGCTGAAAATTTTGTGTTTGGGGAAATAAGGGAGGAAAAAGGAGTGAAAATCCTTTTAATTTATTAAATGATTAAAACTCCTTTTTAATTATTAATAAATCCCTCCATAAAATTAATAAATCCCATAATTTCCCAAATAATTAGATCTTTTACTAATTAATTAGGAAGTCAAAATTTCGGGATATTACAGTGCTTCCATTGCACCCCAAAATACTCAGCAATCATCTGCATCCTCTCTAAATATTCAATATTGGTCGAGGATGTATACTCATCTGGGCCCACGGATGGATTGCGAACCCTAAAATTTGCGTTGATCCTCTCAATTGTGAAGTCAACCTTTACTCCATGGACCATCACAAATGTAGCTCCTGGGTTATGCGATAGATACGTATAAAATTTGCTCACCACTGTAGTATTAAATTGGCTCGGTGCCTCTGCCATGTCCAAAATATCTTGCGCTTTCATAGCGCCTGGCAAGATCGAGCCACAATCTTTTAAATCCATCCCGCACTTATGGCTAACCGGTCGGCCATTCCAGTGTCCTCTGAATGACTCGTAAATCTCGAGTGAATCAAATTGCTCAACCCCGTCGATTAAGGGGTTGGCATCTCCGTATAAGAACTGTTGACTGCTTGGACGACGTGTTGTTCTGCTTTGTTTTAGACCCATCTTGATTGATACAGAGAGACGCAAATTATGCTAAATCTAAAAATAGACCCTCGTTAAACCGGCCCTATGCTCCGATTTACCGGCATAAATTTTTTTCAATTCTTAGTGGGCCTCTGCTATGATGATGAAAGAAGAAGAATTTTAGCAGTTAAACTACTGCATCAACAATACTAATCATCAAAAAAGGATGGAGAGGATGGTGTAGTTGGTGTTTATAGAAGAAAAAATGTTTGATTTTGGTGGAGGTATGATGGTGATGGGGGCTGAATTCTTACTAGTGGAAGAGATGGAGAAGTTTTGGTGATTGAAGAAAAAGATGGTTGTTGAGGATGATGAATAATGGTGGTGGAAAGGTGTTTTTATAGGAGAAATGGGTAGAAGGTGGAAGGATTTGGTGCTCTGCGAAGAAGTTCAAAGGCGAGAGGGCCCGGGAGATGCTGCCTCCGATCAGTAGCGTTTTTCCAAAATGATGAACGAGGAGCTCCCCGTGGTCGGCTTCAAGTTATCATTTTTGACATCTATTGTTTACCTTGTTCCGGGAACTTTGGTCGGGCTGGAAGTTTTCTGAAGATTGGGATAAGCTTCTACAGACATTGCCGATCAAAAGAAGTAGATGGCCGACCCGCGGGAGGGTAGAGAAAGCTTAGGGGCTCTGTGGAGTCCAAGGACAAAGAGATCAAGGCTCACCATGATAAGCTTCGGGCTAGGGAGGCCGAGCTGAAGACTCTGGTAGAGGAGCTTACTGAGGAGAGGAAGGGGAGGGAGCAAGCTAAGCCCGAACTCTAAGCAAAACTGGCTAAGCTGGAAGACACTATTCTGATTCGAGCTGCCTAATCTATTCAATGGTATAAGGCTTCAGAAGACTTTGATTAGGTTACGAAGATGTTGCTCATCCCTGTCCTAAATCATGGTTATACCCAAGGCGTGGATGAGGCAAAGGTCCAGCTTCCTGACCTGGTTATTGACAATCTTCCCAAGAAACCTTTATATAAGTATGTGATGAGCAAGGTCTATGACGACCGTCTGAAGGAGTTCAAAGCAGTAGTGGACATCGTGTCAAAGTATTCTGGACAAGCTACAATTGATGCTTCCAGTTCGGTTCCTCTCACTTCCGAGCAACAGAAGAATCCGACACCTGATGCCGAGATCAATAGTGTTTAGGGAATTTCCTTTCTGTTTTGAAATTTTAATGTTATACTGTAAATTTATGTTTGATTATGGAAATGATTTTTGTTAATGCATTTCCTTTAAGTATTTTTTGCTTACTTTATTGTTAATGGGGTATCCTGACCCCCAGTATGCCATGCATTATCCGACGGTTTTTGGATGGCATACTTATGTTTTTGTCTCTGTTTTACACATATTGGCCGAGCCCGACTTGCAGGGCTCAGACATTTGATTGTCGGAGTCTGATCTGACAGAGCTCAGATAGTTGCTCTTGACGAGATTGTACTAACTTCTAGCATTGCTTTTCCTCGAACTGTGCTAGGATTTGCTGACTTCTTGTATTAAGTATACGTCGAGCTGGGTTTGATTGTACTAACTTCTTGAATTAATTTTTGGCAAGCATGGCCAAATTTTACTGACTTCTCACATTATGTTTTGGCAAGCTGGGCCAGATCGTGCTGACTTCTCGCATCAAGTTTTGGCGAGCTGGGCCTGATTTTACTGAGTTCTCGCATTAATAATTTTCGGCGAGCTGGGCCAGATCATGCTGCCTGATGACGGTCAAATTATACCCGTAAATGTCATCAACATTATCCTTAAATCGAGATTAATAATGTATATTTCATATTAAATCACATGTTTATATTTATTATTTAATGTTAATTGATTATTAATATGATATTTGGTATTTAGCCGTTTTCATTATTAAAATCCGATTTATTGTGCGATAAATGCTGATTTTGTAGATCACGACAAATCGAGAGGATAAATGTCATTCAATCAATGGATCTCAAGATAATAAGGAAGAAAATCGGAGCATTAATCAAGAGATAAATTAGAGAAATCAGATCAACACGCAAGCGTGGAGTGGGGAGCAAGATAGATGAGAAAAACGATTAACGTGTGCAAATGTTAGGTTCGGTCGACCGAGCCTATAGCTTCGGTCGACCAAGTGTCGACTCTCGGTTGACCGAGTGTCGCCTTCAGGCGGTTTTCGGCTTATATCGTGCTTATCTTCTAGAACCACCCTAAGTCGGCAAAAACCTCTACATAAGCAAGCAGCTACGAAATTGTAAAGACACCTTGAATACCTTAGAATATCATTCAATAAAATCAATCTTTGATACAATGTAGAATAATTTGAGGGTTTCCAGCAAATTAAGGGCTGCAAATATGTAAGCTCTTATTGTCTGTTTCTTTCTTTTAAGTAATTAATCCCCCCCAATTATGCTTTATTGTTTGAGTTAGTTAATCATAGCTAGATGATGTAGATCTAGGCTACGACGTTAGGGATGTGGCGACACCTTGTCTATGAGGATCCCATAACCTACGTCATCTACTTAGTTTCTATCCATGAATCTGCATTGTTTAATTAATGTGTATCTAAGTTAGTTTATATGAATGCTTTACAACCATCGCTTAACTCATTCGTATGATGAAACGCCGAGAGATACGTTCAGGATGTAACTGGGACGAAATTGATTCGGGTGACCGAATGAGTTCACTCGGTCGACCGAGCCCACCTATTCGGTCGACCGAGCCCTGTTTTATCCGTTAAATAGCCACGTCTTTATGGTTAGGTTAACTTAATAGAATTTATCATCTCAGTAGGTATGGCTATGGCTACGTTACTCGCTTAGTTTAATTAAAACGTGTAAAAAGGAAATACCAATATAAAACTCTTAGGTAAGCTTATGAATTGATCTTCGGACGTTCAGCGTTATCTAGGTAGGTTTATATTTGGGAATTGCATGCACCTGCTTATACGTACGTCGTAGATTAGCATGAGACTATAACTTGGTAAGTGCTAGTTGGACGAGAGCTTGAGTAATCGTTTAGGAAGTACGCCTAACCATAGGAATGTTGCCTGGACGAGGTGTACGGTTAATATCGGCATCCTTAGAGTCGTAAGCGTGTGAGTTATATGAGATGGAGGCACCAAAAGGCGAAGTCACGTAACAATACCACAGTGATTTAGTGACTTACCGGTGCTAAGTCAAGTTAAAGAGGATGACTCCCGTAGCCAATCTAAGATAGATACAAACGGATTGACAGTTAATAAGTTCAGTTTATTATATAAATTATCTACGTCCAAACGATAAAGACTATAATTGGGGAGGTTAATTACGTTGTGTCGAGTCGTGTCTTTACCTTTCTTGTCTTATGTTGGTCGTAGACCGCCTCTATGTCCTTGACATGTTTAATTAATTGTTTGTATATAAGATGATCCACAATTGGTTCCCTGTGGGATCGACCTTGATTCACTATAGCTATACTACGATGGGCCTAGTCCTCTTGCTAGTATTGGTTTATGGTGGTCAAGTATATTATAACCTGATTGACCCCGTCATCAAGTTTTTGGCGCCGTTGCCGGGGAACCAACGGTCAATTTTATATATAAATAATTTTCTTATTCATGTCAAGTTTTCTGTTTTAGAGTCTGTTTTTACGTTTTGAGTCCCTCTGGTTGTCTGCTCTGTCTGAAAATTCCAGATTCTTAAAAAAAAATTAAAAAAAAAAAAAATTTTATTCGGTCGACCGAGAGACCTTATTCGGTCGACCGAGAATTTAGAATTTTTGTTTTGTTTTGTTTTGTTTTGTTCTTGTTCTGTTCTGTTTACACGGTTTCTGATTTGTGTTTTCGAGTATGGAATTTCGGTTTCTGTTCTGTTTGTCCCCGTATGTTTAATCCGTAGGTCTGATAGCAGCATGGGAAACCATGTTAAAATCAGTCTACGGTCTGTTTTGTTTTTCTTCTGTCTGCAGAAACCAGGGAAGCAATAATCTGAGTCAGTAATTTTTTCGCGGGCGCTGAGAAAATAACCCAGCAAACATGTGGAGCTACGAATCTAAGATGGGAAAAGCAATGGAAGCAATACCTTTAAAGCACCAAGATGGCTCCGAAAAAATTTTAAAGGCTTAAATTCTTCGTGGTACAATGTTGAAGGCAAGGTACTACCTTTTTTTGCTTATGTTTTACTACCTTTTGGTTTTTTGAGCATAAGTTAGCCTATACATGAACCGTAGTATGAATCTTAGCCCGGAGTTGGTTTGTAAGAATAAATTCATTAGTGTCGATGGTTTTGCCCCATATATGTCTCATCTAGAGGGTGTAAGAAAACATGTAGTCGTTGAAAGGAAGCAGTGAATAAAGAGTTCCTCGTATTTCTGTTAAAATCTCATTGTCCTATGCATGAGATTGCTTCTACTGGCCATGGGAGAAACAAATTGTGTAGTTTAAGCATTCACAATCTAAAGAAGGCGTTGAGTTTTGAGAGAACACAATCTTCTGCTTTCGTTGAGTTTTATGGTGATGGCTTCTCGGTGAACCCACCTTAAACAGAAACGAGATTACGCTTTGGGTGACAATTTAGAAATCGGAGACTCTTAGTACATTGGTTCGGAAATGGTCAAACCATGGCTGGGCGAGTTTAACCGAGCTGCGGCTCAATCGACTCCCCTCCACGTGTGATGTACGTTACAATGATTCGACAAGACTTAGCATAGCCGATAAGCCTTCGGGCTAAACGGGGCTTATCTTGACGGATTGGCCTGAACTGTCACATATGTTCCAACGAATAAGACGGCATAGGCTTGCCTACATAACCGACCTTATTCGGAGTACTTTGATTCAATGTTTCTTATTGTCAAGGCCAAAACCGTATGTTAGCCGAGTTTCTTAGAATTCACTAATTCCTAAAACGAGAGCCGAGGTAAGAGCTTTGGATAAATGGTATGGATAAATATCGTTTCCTAGGTCTCACAACCAAAGGAAAAGTATTAATCCGCAAAAGCGACAAGCCCACCTCATATAATGCTCAGAGGGTCAAGGTCTGGCGATCCAAGAATAATGACTGACAAGGATACTTTTGGAAAGTCGAGCTGAGGACTCTAAACTCAGAACTACTTCTTTAAAACCCTTAGGATTTCTTTTTAGGATTTTAGGTTTTGTTTTCTTTGAGTCAAATAAGAGTAATGTGACATATGTTGAGGTTTTTTATTTTGCCATGTTCCGATGGCCATTGGGCTAAGGATGTGCAAAACTTTTTTACTCAAGATAGGCCACGTGAATTAGAGTTTCTTAGGAGAGTCGAGAAATTGCTAAAGAAAAGGAAATTTAGCAATCCACCTTAAGATGGAGGCATTAAGAGAACTTGAGAATTATTGAAAATGTAACAGAGAATGATTGGTGTGAACAAGAACAATCTTGGTCAAATTCTAAAACTTTTTAGGTGATCCAAGTGAAAATCCAAAGTGATGTGCAATTCATTCTGCAATTATCCTTATCTTTCCCTTTACACTTTGTCACCTTCAACCTTTTCGATCCTCTCACCAATCTGCCCCAACAGTTCACATTTCTAACCATTCTTTCATCGCCTCTCTTACTTTCCATCCAATTCACTCTCCCACCCAATCCCATTCCTTTAAACAATTCTCAATCCCAAAAACACAATTTCTTACCCACCCTTTATCTTTTCTTCCCTACCTTATGTGTATCTTTTTCTAAACCCATCATACTCTCAACCTCCATTTTGTTTACACAATACCCTTGTGTTGCGGAATTTGAAATATTGCTATGTTTTATTGATTATTTTTTATCATTTTGATTTTCATGATCCTAGTTGGGGGAAGTGTAGCTCTGCCCCTAGCTAGATTTTAAGAGTTTTTGGTTCGATCAAAGTACAACTTATCTTTCTACCGGCAGTTTTAAATTTCACATTTTTTCCGTTTATTCCGGCATTTCTAGATGATAAGTTTTGTTCTACATCATCATACTGATCAGACCTTGTTGATGACGGTTTTGACTTTTACGTGATACATTGGGTTATTAGTAATTTCGAGGAGTAGCTACATCTCCCTAAGTTGTTGATATCCAATGCAAGCGAGAAGTTTCTGCGTTAAGTATTTGATTTTATCTTTAGACAATAGGTCGCATTGAATCTGTTATATCTTACCAAGTTTCTCTTATACTGGACTGAATACATAGTGAGCCAGCCCACCTCGTGTTTTCCCACATGGGGTACTGCTTTTTGATCTTTGTTTTCTCCACCCAGTTTTAAGGATATTTAGGCGGTGGAGGTTGTAGATGAAGACCACCATCTTTAGTTGCTTGTTTATTTTTCTTTCTATTTAGTATTTTTCTTTTTGGTATTCCCTTGTCTTTGGTTGTATAAAATAAAGTGGCTTAAACTGTTTTTAGGTATTTATACCTCATTACTGCCACATTATTTTATAACATCCATAGACATGGTATTTTACGGTTTCGAGGAGTTTGTTTGCTTATACAGGATGTGTCTATCTCTCCACGACGTGCTGAAATTTACTCTGATATTTTTCCTTTACTTAAGAGCCGTTTCCAGAGCTAAGTCTTTTTCTTAAATTCTCATTTATTTTTGTCATTGAGGACAATGCCATGTTTAAGTGGGGGGGTAGGAGACTTAGCTATGTTGTTATGATTAAATTTGAATGAAACGGTAGAAAAATTGAAAAATTGAATAAATACCATATTATGTATCTCGTACCCTTAGAATTGTGATTTCCTAGCTAAGAATTGATAGGAAAGGAACCAAGTTTCATTAGTACGTGATCATTTTATACTTATGTTAGGTAAATTTAAGGATATTCATGCCCGTTTTTGCAAGTAGTTATTTATTATTCAATTACTCAATCTGTGAATCGAGAATACCGCACGAATCATAATAACTGACGAATATTGTGTACATTGCATAGATGATTGGTTATGTAAACTTAGTGTCAATATCTATCTGCTGATGCATTCTTATATTTTAGCAATTAAAGCGGAGTAATAAGCTTGAGACGTACCTGTGTTTGACAATGCGTTAAAACACTGGGCTTGTAGTAACATTACCAAAGTAGTCCCGCACTTGTGGTAATATTCGATGCTATACATGATCTAAGATAGGGGGATACTCTAAAAAGTTTTCTTCCTTGAGTTTGATAGTATTTGAAAAATATGAAGATATGAAAAGAATATTCAACTCTTTAAGAGGCTTTGAGTAGTACTCGGTCTCCAAATCCAAAATCCCTATAGATACGCTCTTGCTTATTGCTCTAGTGCTCTAACCATTGCGAGGCATAAGAAGTATGAATGCCGAGGTTGGTAGGTTGAGATTGCGAAGTTAGCATAAACTCTAATCTTGCCACGAATACATAAAACTAAATGCACATGCACACATCACTTCGATTCATAGTCAGTAGTGAATAATGGATATCTTATGAGCATGACTAGTATGAGTTGACTTGAGTTTCTTGTGTAAGTATGATTTGACCATAGAAAATGTTATCTTGGGGAATGACTTATTGATGCTTTGTTCGGGATGATCAAAGTCTAAGTGGGGGGTAGTTGATGACGGTCAAATTATACCCGTAAATGTCATCAACATTATCCTTAAATCGAGATTAATAATGTATATTTCATATTAAATCACATGTTTATATTTATTATTTAATGTTAAGTGATTATTAATATGATATTTGGTATTTAGCCGTTTTCATTATTAAAATCCGATTTATTGTGCGATAAATGCTGATTTTGTAGATCACGACAAATCGAGAGGATAAATGTCATTCAATCAATGGATCTCAAGATAATAAGGAAGAAAATCGGAGCATTAATCAAGAGATAAATTAGAGAAATCAGATCAACACGCAAGCGTGGAGTGGGGAGCAAGATAGATGAGAAAAACGATTAACGTGTGCAAATGTTAGGTTCGGTCGACCGAGCCTATAGCTTCGGTCGACCAAGTGTCAGCTCTCGGTTGACCGAGTGTCAGCTTCGGGGCGGTTTCCGGCTTATATCGTGCTTATCTTCTAGAACCACCCTAAGTCGGCAAAAACCTCTATATAAGCAAGCAGCTACGAAATTGTAAAGACACCTTGAATACCTTAGAATATCATTCAATAAAATCACTCTTTGATACAATGTAGAATAATTTGAGGGTTTCCAGCAAATTAAGGGCTGCAAATATGTAAGCTCTTATTGTCTGTTTCTTTCTTTTAAGTAATTAATCCCCCCCAATTATGCTTTATTGTTTGAGTTAGTTAATCATAGCTAGATGATGTAGATCTAGGCTATGACGTTAGGGATGTGGCGACACCTTGTCTATAAGGATCCCATAACCTACGTCATCTACTTAGTTTCTATCCATGAATCTGCATTGTTTAATTAATGTGTATCTAAGTTAGTTTATATGAATGCCTTACGAATTACTGTTTAATCTGTTCTGTATGATGAAACGCTGAGAGATACGTTCGGGGATGTAACTGGGACGAAATTGATTCGGGTGACCGAATGAGTTCACTCGGTCGACCGAGCCCACCTATTCGGTCGACCGAGCCCTGTTTTATCCGTTAAATAACCACGTCTTTATGGTTAGGTTAACTTAATAGAATTTATCATCTCGGTAGAGGTATGGCTATGGCTACGTTACTCGCTTCGATTTAATTAAAAGCGTGTAAAAGGAAATACCAATATAAAACTCTTAGGTAAGCTTATGAATTGATCTTTGGACGTTCAGCGTTATCTAGGTAGGTTTATATTTGGGAATTGCATGCACCTGCTTATACGTACGTCGTAGATTAGCATGAGACTATAACTTGGTAAGTGCTAGTTGGACGAGAGCTTGAGTAATCGTTTAGAAAACGCCTAACCATAGGAATGTTGCCTGGACGAGGTGTACGGTTAATATCGGCATCCTTAGAGTCGTAAGCGTGTGAGTTATATGAGATGGAGGCACCAAAAGGCGAAGTCACGTAACAATACCACAGTTGATTTAGTGACTTACGGTGCTAAGTCAAGTTAAAGATGATGACTCCCGTAGCCAATCTAAGATAGATACAAACGGATTGATGATTAATAAGTTCGATTTATTATATAAATTATCTACGTCCAAACGATAAAGACTATAATTGGGGAGGTTAATTACGTTGTGTCGAGTCGTGTCTTTACCTTTCTTGTCTTATGTTGGTCGTAGACCGCCTCTATGTCCTTGACATGTTTAATTAATTGTTTGTATATAAGATGATCCACAATTGGTTCCCTGTGGGATCGACCTTGATTCACTATAGCTATACTACGATGGGCCTAGTCCTCTTGCTAGTATTGGTTTATGGTGGTCAAGTATATTATAACTTGATTGACCCCGTCATCACTGCTTCCGTGCATTAAGTTTTGGCAAGCGGGGCTAGATGTTACTAACTTCTCGAAAACCCTCTTTACCAAATTTTTCTTCACTATGGCCTCTATGACCAGGCCTTCATTATTTGTAACCAATGGAAGCAGATCCCTAGGACCATAGGTCAATTCCTGAGCTGGCCTTTGATTTTTGTTGTTTTCTGATGAGTTCAGGTCGAGCATTATGGTTACCTGTTTCCCCGAATATGTTGCTTGGGTCACCCACATTGGTGTTGATAGTGTTGATGAGGCGATTATCTACCTGTCGATCTCTCACCGGAGATCGGTCTCTTCTTCTTTAGGGTTCTCCTTGCCGACCCCGGTCTGGGTTGAAAATTCTATGCTGATAGTCTTGCAGACCTTGCGGCTCCGCAGACTAGGACCGATCAACGACCTCATCCAATTTGCCATCCATGATTGCTGCATTAATATCCCTCTAAAAATCATTACAACTGTCTAAATCACGCCCAACATATTTATGCTAGGCAAAACACTTTCTCTAATCCCTTCTTTCTGGGGGACTTCGCATCGGTGGTGGAGTTCGGGCTAGGCCTTTTCTTTCCATAATTATGAGAACCTGCTCTCGTGGTCTGTTTAATGGTGTGAAGTCCCTATGCTATAATACTTGCCTTTTCTCTGACCAATCTGTGGATGAGTTGGCTGGTCGGTCCCAAGACGACTTCCTTTTCTTGTCAGATGGCTTTTCTGCCTTTTTATTTTTGTGCTCTCCTTTCTCTGACTCTCTTTTCATCCGGTTTGCTTCATGCCCTTGGCAGTGCTTATATGCTACTTCCATACATTCTTCTATCGACCTGGGGAGTTCGCTATTCAGCTTGGTGTACAACCTACCTTCTCGAAGCCCGGCTATGAAGGATACGATCATAATGCGATTGTCAGTGTCTTTCACCTGGGTAGATTCTTCATTGAACTGTTTTAGGAATTACAGCACTGTCTCATCTTTCTTATGTTTGAGGGCGAGAAGATTAGTAGCATTCCTCTGGAAGGGTTTGGCTATGATAAAGGTGTTGAGAAACATCATTCCCAGCATCTCAAAGTCAGAGATCGACCTTGCAGGGATCTTTCAAAACTATTCTTGAGCTCGGCCTGTTATCAGTGCTGGGAAGTCCTTGCACTTCATCTCGCCCGGAACGTAGTCCAGATTCATGTGTGTCAGGTATTGAAAGAGGTGAACCTGGGGATCCTTTGTTCCATCGAAAGGTTGTAATTTCAGCACTTTGAACCTTGCAGGTCGCGAATAATCATCTATCTGCTCGGTGAGTGGTGATATGATCTCTTCCCCAAGATAACATCCAATTTGGCTCTAGCCGCATCGACTGCACTGGGGTCTATTAGCTGCTTCACCCGATTAGAAGAGGACGAGTGGTCATCCTTCTTGGCCCGCTTAGGCTTTGGAGGAGGGGGAGGTGTTTTCTCTTGTGATTCCTCCTCCTCATATTGGTCTTCCTCATCCAGATTCCTATAGCTCTTCTTCGAGAGGATCATCGTCCACCAAATCTTCATCCTCCTTATCGTCCTCCTCTAAGCCAACTTCAAGGACTGCTTGTTTGGTGGCATCATCCATAGCCACCAACTGATCTACCAATGCTTGATAGGTAAGGTTGAGGGCAATCTCCTCTTGTTCATGATTCTGGTTGTTGGCATTATAGGCCGAAGCATCATTGTCGTTATTTTCATTTACGGTCTGTTCTTGAGTCGTCACCATGGTGATTTGGAAACCTTATGCAGGATTTTCAGTAAAGAGCCCTCCTTCTAGCGCCAATTGACGATGCAGAAAATCGTTGGGTATTAATTCATGGGACTTTTGATCCCAGTGACAATCTACACAAGCTTTAAGAACACTAAAAACGATTAAAGAGGGAGGTGGTTTGTGTGAGATTTAGACTAGACTTCAGATGATGTGTCTAAAGTTGCCTACGTATCCTATTAACTAGTTAGAAATCAAGTCTCCCGTAGTTACTTAGAGATTGTTTATATAAAGGGTATTGTGCCCTAGGCCTGCATGGGCATGTCCTTGGTGGATTTTTGATTTCGTGTTCCATAAGGAAGAGATAAACACGATTTAATCCTCTTGATAGTAGATAATCACGCTAATTTAAATATAGGATCAGAGCCTTTATGGATGAGGGTTCTTTCCATGTTTATCTGATTTTAGTATGCACGTGGTTGAATTATTCTTAAGACCTCCCGAGCCGACCTGCGGTGGTCAGGAAGAGGCTGCCGAGCTGACCCCCCTACCTGGGGTTCAGGTCGGAGCTCATGCCTACTTATAGGTTAAGGATGGGTTTGTAACCTCTAAGGTTTGTATTTCCTCTATCTGTATATATTACCAAGTTGATGTGGAGTTGATACGTGGCGAGGTGTTGGCCCGACCCCCGTCATAACCATTGTTACAAAAATGTCTACCATTACTATGAATGAAAGTGAATCTCTACTTTCATAACTTATGAATACAAAATGTTATAAAATAAATGTGTTTCAATACATGGACAATACATTGACATCCAAGACTATTGTTTTATAACATATTAATATTTTTCATAACAACCCTCACTTTAATTGCAATGGTTAGACAATGTCCTAACATTTCCTATGTTAAAAGAATTCCAAAAGTCATTTTGGGGTAGCAACGAACAGTATTCCAATACTATTAATAATGTAGACGTACATATTCAAGATATTGTATTGAATGAGTATGAATATATTAAAATGAAAAATGAAAGATAATTGCCTATACGTCTAGACCGTTAAAGGTGCATGAAAATTGTTATCCAACACATGATTTAGAGTTGGGAGCAGTAGTTTTTGCCTTAAAGTCTTGGTGGCATTACTTGTATGAAGTCAATGCTAGGATCTTCACGGACAACAAAATTTTAAAGTATTTCTTCACTCAAGAGAATCAGAATATGAGGCAGTGGAGATGGTTAGAGTACGTAAAGGATTACGATTTGGATATACAATACCATCCGGGTAAAGCAAATGTGGTGCAGATGCCTTGAGTAGGAAACCAGTCTTTGTAGTTTCAAGTGTTGAAGATGTGGCAGAACAGTTAGATGGGCTGAAAGTCCGGGGTTTTGAGCAGATCGAAGATCGACAGTGTAACGCCCCGTTCCCGGACACCGAGTCCTTATCCGGAAATGAAACGTTCGGCACGTATAAAATAAAAGTAAATTCACTTTATACGTAAGCCTCTACTACGTCGTATCAAACAAAAAGCAAACGGAAGCAAAAACTCGGGTATAAATTTTCTAAACGTTTAAGAATAGAAAAGGGGAATCTAAAAGCAGAAAATGTAAATTTATTACATTTGAGAAAGTACGAAAATCCCAAAAGAAAAGTACTACACGTCTCGAAAGACCAAAAGTCTACCTCAAAAGTATCAAAAGTAATCCAAATGTAAAAGTAAAGCGGTAATTGATAAGTCTTCAACGAGCGCCGTCAAACGTCATCGTCGAACTCCTCCTCGAAAACCTGTTCGTCTTCTTATCCCCAAACACATAGAAAACATGCATTTGAGGTAAGTACAACGTACTTAATAAGAAAGAGAAGCTATGATAACAACTGTAGTTCATAAGGAAAAGATATTTAAATCGATTGGTTGTTTATGTGAGACCGACTCAACCTAGGGTTCATTTCATGTCCATCAACATGAATTGAACTAAACGTTTGTACTTAGCTTATCTATGTTACAACCGCACTCAAGGGCACTACACGCATCCACCTCAGCAGAGTCCCTCCGTACTCAGGGTCATTATGACCTACGGAGTTCTTCCACCTCGGGAACACTCTTTTGCAACATATTAGTGGATCACACCAATATCCACGGAGTCTAGAAAAGGTAGACCCCGATAGCATGCGCGTCTCAGCGGAGTCCCTCCGTACTTAGGGTCTTTTGACCTATAGAGTTCCTCCACCTTCAGAGGTAGCACATGCATCGCGATTTAGCCTGGTGCCTAGCCAAGAGCGACAAGTTGTTTATTCTTTTACTAGTCAAGTACGTTGATTATTAGGATGATTAACTAGCCACCTAAGTGTTTTCAAATAATCTCCCTCACACATACTACTCTCTTCCTAGACCACTGGACACGGACAAGTCCTAGCAATTACACAGACAATGATGAATGCTAACTCATCAAAGCACAAGCCTATCATGCTCTTCCGACGGATCCGAACTTCAACTCCCTTTAAGAGTACATTCGGTGTTTTAACTGAACGAATCAGAAGCTCAATTCAGGCTTGTTCAAGTTTATATAGTGTTAACATATCACGTTTAAAGGTTTAGAAATGATAAAACGTACTTATAAGGCTGAACAACAACCAAACGCCCGTTTAAAGAGATGGACGCCCGTCTGGAACTTACTGGACGCCCGTCCATCTTTCCCAGACGCTCGTCCACCCTAAGACTGCTACAACCTGAATGTAAAATAACACCTCAGACGCCCGTCCAGAGAAGCCAGACGCCCGTCCACATAAAGTAAACGCCCGTCCGACCTGGGTTTCGGCTAGAACCCTAAAATATCCAACACGATTTCCACATCGTTTCTCAACCAAACATCAGTAAAATTAACACAGTGAAGCACCAAAATACTCATCTAAATGCACCCTATCATCTATAGTCATTAACCAAGGCATAACTCATCTTCCTAACACCAAAATTTCTTAAGAAAAGATCTAATATGTACATCAAAGAATTGAAAAAGCAACCGAAAACTGATCAAAAGACTCAGAAAAGCCTTCTACACTTCCCACGAAACTGGTGCCAAACGGTGCACTCTTCACAAGGGTTCCAAATCTTGAGTCCGGTCTGAAAACAATTCAACACCTCCTTAGATAATTGAAGAACTCTTCTAGTCTCTCTCTTTTCTTCCCAAATGCACAGAGATGGAGTAGGAAACGTGAAACTAAAATTCTGAGTAGGTTTTTAGGAGATTAAACTTTGTTAATTTTCCCTTAAATACCCACTCCCATAAAACCTTAGTTTTCCTTATTTGCCCTTAGTTATAAAATTCAGATTTCCTTAACTATATATATATATATATATATATCACTCGAAATATATATATACAACGTCCAAATTAATTAACTCCGAATAAAAGGAACCGAACCCAATATTTCGTTTTCGCAAAAAGACACGTCTGCCTTCTTTTCGAAAAATCGGAATATTACATTCCTCCCCCTTAAAAGGAGTTTTAGTCCTCGAAACTAGAACATACAGTAAGTCCACAAACTCTTGGAACTCACTGATCATGTCGCTTTCCACTTCCCAAGTTGCCTCCTTGGGTGAATGATTGCTCCACTGAACTAGCACCAAGGGAACCATCCGCCTCTTAATCGTCTTTTCTTTCCGGTCTAAAATCTTGATAGGTCTTTCGTCGTAAGCAAGATTATCTTGTAGGATTTCTGGATCAACCGTAGTTTCAACATCGTTCATTGTCAGACATTTCTTCAACATCGAAACGTGAAATACGTTATGGACTCTCGACATTGATTCTGGCAACTGAAGCTTATAAGCTAACGTTCCAACTCTTTCCAAAATCTCAAAAGGTCCAACATACCTTGGACTTAGCTTTCCTTTCTGTCCAAAGCGTTTCACTCCTTTCATCGGTGAAGCTCGGAGGTAAACTCTATCACCGACTTCAAACTCTAGGGGTCTTCTTCTAACATCAGTCCAACTTTTCTGCCTGTCTTGAGCTGCCTTTATATTCTTCTTGACCAAATGAACCCTTTCCTTTGCTTGCTCAACCAATTCCGGCCCTGTGACCTGCCTCTCCCCGACTTCATCCCAAAACAGTGGCGTTCGACATCTTCTCCCATACAACGCTTCAAACGGTGGCATGCCTATGCTTGCATGAAAACTGTTGTTATAGGCAAACTCTGCTACCGATAGGTAATCATCCTATGATCCGCCTACCTCCAAAACTCATCGGATGTACCAAACCAGCTCCCTAAAAGTCTACTGCATGAGGATTACTCAACATCTGAATAGGCTCTGAAGAAAATACATCAGATGCCAGAGTCTCGAGTCCAACACTTATACCAACAAGAGACATGATCACAGAACCGTCCAAGCCCAGACTACTCAATCCTACTTAAGCCCAAACTAGACACACCACCAGAAGGCATAGAAGTTCTAGCATAAGCTTGGTGAGGGGTGTGAATAGGTACATCAAGTACCCAAGTAGTTAGAGAATAGGGATCACGCTGACAAGCATCTAGATCATCTGAAATCTGACTAGCAGCAGGGTAAAGATTCCTGAGAAAAGCACGCTGACCTGCAAACCAACACGCAAATCATTGGCCCACTGACGAGCTCTCTCGATTCCTAGGGTCAGATTTGCATTATAATCCACTTGGCCACCACGGAGGAAAACCATCTCGGTCTCAATGAAGTCAAGCCTAGTTATGATAGCAGGGTCTTGGATAGGATTCATGCAAGAAAAAAAGGTTCTAGATGAGCCAGGTTGTGGTGTACTTTAAGGGTGTAGGCCTTGGGATGGGTTAGGAGCCTCAAAAGATGGAATAGGACGGGCAACAGGAATCTCAGGAAGGTGAGGACCAATCAAGGTCATAGAGGGTGGGACAAGCCTATCACCAGGGAGACTATGAACTTGAGCTAGGGGGCATAGTTCAGAAATAAGGCACATAAACGGCATGTTTCCATTCCTAGGATGATTGTCGGCAAACTCTATAGCCTTCCTATGGGTGAGCTGTCCCACATCTAGCAGGATCTTCTTCAGAATTGCTAATTCGAGGCAAGATTCTTCATAGATGAATGCACTAGTGTGCCGAGATGGGTAAACATCATGGCTCAGGAAGTGCTTTAAGGCCCTAATATCCTTGACACAACCGCAAAACTTAAATATTTTCTCAATCCAGTTGGCAGCAGGGCCAAAAGCATTTTGAGCCTCAAAAGTGCACTTTTGCACATTCGCCTCTTGATCAAGCTCCCACACAGTGGAGTAATCCCTCTCATACAGAATATTAGGAATAACATAAAATGCATTATTAATCTCAGGTGTGAAGGGGACTTGAGTGTTGTGAATGGAAATGGATGCAACTTGCTCATCTTCCTTATGCTTGACAATTGAAGGCATGGCATAAAACTCAGCCACCATCATGGCATTGACAACCTCAGTTCGGGTTTCTGCAAACTTTTGCCAATCACAGCTCCCAATAACTCTACGGAAGCTCACACTAAGAGAATCAAAATCTACGCCATGCTCAAATAGTAAAGTACATGTACCAAAATACTCATCATAAAACTTAAGAGCACTCTTAGGATCTGCTTTCCGAAAGGTGATAGCTTTCTCGGCATTGGTGAGAGAACGGGGTTGATGGATGGGTAAAGGTATAGACGGAGCACTAGTCTTATGTTTCTTGCCGGAGTCCTTTTTACGAGTATTGGAAGATTCGGCCATGGCTAAGGTGGTGGTCAAAGACAACAACAACAATCCATCCTCCAATTTCAAATATTTAAAATGAAGAACAACATTGAAGGAATAAATGAAAAGAAGGAAATGACTGATTACCTTGTTGTTGTGTTGATTCACTAAAAAAGAAGATGAAGAACTAGACCGGAAAAGATGGTGACTCGCCGGAAAGACTGAATGTGCCCTTCAACTTCAATAAACCGGTGCTTCCTTCAAGAGAGAGAAGGGAAGGAGGAATGAAGAAAAAGATTTGGGAGAGTGAAGTGTGGTGTAAATGGTGGTTTGATGGTAAGAGGATTTGTAAATGAAGGTGAAAAGAAGTAAAAATGGGGAGAAAAAACGGAAGAAAACCGATGGGGGGAATTTATGGGGATAGAGAGAAGGAAAAACCGAATTAAATTCAAAACTGCCGTTCCGGATCAGACCGGGAATCGTCCGGCGTGAACCGAAAACACTGGCAACCCTTCTGGTTTTTCTTCTTGATCCCTGCGCAGACCGAAAATCCACAGTGCACGTCGTGTTCAACTTCACCCAAAAACATAGACTTTCTCTCACAACCCGGCGTAGACCGGTTCAATTCCGGCTCAAGACGGAAAACTAAAAAAGAATCCAAAAGTCTATTTTATATCCATTTTCATTCACAAAACTAACTAAGCAAGCTTTGACACAAATGTTTATACAATTATGGGCTGCCTCCCGGTAGCGCTTTTGTTTAACGTCTTTTGCTCGACGGGATTATATGGTAGAAAAGATGGAAGTTATACAGATTATCGTGCATGGACACCACTAATCACTACTCACCTAAGCACGTAGCAAGTAAGCACAAAAAGACCAACCAAAAGATGTATATGCTCTATGAATAATGAAAATATAGTACCCATAGTTGCTAAATTTATAGTCTATAGCTAAACTATTCCATGCTTTAGTATGATGGAGGATCGGTAAGGAACATCACCTCCTTAGTTTTAGGGATTCCATCCTCTTCAACAAATATATTCACCTTATGGCCATTTTCCATAAACGTAGTTTTCCATCATTCAACTCCATAGCTCCGAATGCATGCACCTTAGTCACCACGAATGGTCATGTCCATCCAGACTTAAGTTTACTTAGAAACAATTTCAAGTGTGAATTGTACAAGAGCACCTTGTCACCCATATGGAACTCACGATGAAAGATTGTTTTATCATGAAAGGACTTCGTGCGTTCCTTGTCGATCCGGGCGTTCTCATAAGCATCAAGGCGAAACTCCTCAAGTTCCGTGAGTTGGAGAAATCTATGCCCACCAGCAGACTTGGGGTCAAAGTTAAGAAACTTGATGGCCCAAAAGGGTTGATGCTCTAACTCGACCGGAAGATGATAAGACTTGCCAAAAACTAGTCTAAGAAGGAGAGATCATAGACTCATTTCCGGATGAACAAATCCTTATAGTTGATGCTCCCCCGGCAATGCAACTTATCAAAGACGGTTCTATGACCACATTCTCACTACCCTTCTTATCCTTGATCTCAATGTCAAATTCTTGAAGTAGGAGAATCCATCTAAGAAGCCTTGGCTTTGCATCCTTCTTTCTTAACAAATACTTCAACGCTGCATAATCAGTGTAAACAATAACTTTAGAACCCATAAGATAGGAGCGAAATTATCCAATGCAAACACTATTGCAAGTAGCTCCTTTTCGGTCGTGGCATAATTGATTTGTGCCGAATTTAGTGTGTGGGATGCGTAGTAAATAGCTTTAAGAACATTGTCAAAGCGTTGGCCTAACACGGCCTCAACCGCCAAATCGCTTGCATCACACATGAGTTGAAACGGTAAGTTCCATTCAGGTGCCACAAGAACATGTGCACTTGTCAACCGCTTCTTCAAAGTCTCAAATGCCTCCATGCATTTCTCATCAAAGTTGAAAGATACCTCTTTTTCGAGTAGATGGCTAAGAGGCTTGGCAATTCATGAAAAATCTAGCATGCCCTAGAAATCCTCTTAGAGTCTTCAAATTGACTGGTGGGGGTAACTTCTCAATTATTTCGATTTTTGCCTTGTCAACCTCAATGCCTTCTTCTAACATTCTATGGCCTAAGACAATACCATCCAATAGCATTAAATGAAATTTTTCCTAATTCAAGACCAAATTGGTTTCTTCAACGCTGTAGAACACGTTCCAAGTAGAAAGACATTATGTGAAAGAATCTCCAAAAATGCTAAAATCATCCATGAAAATTTCCAAAACCTTCTCCACCATGTCGGAGAATATTGCCATCATGCATCGCTGGAAAGTGGTCGGTGCATTGCATAGTCCAAAAGGCATTCTTTTGTATGTGAAGGTTCCATAAGGTCAAGTAAAGGTTGTTTTATCTTTGTCTCCCGCTGCAATGAATATTTGCAAATAGTCTGAGTAACCATCCAGAAAGCAATAAAATTGGTGCCCGCACAACCGTTCTAACATTTGCACTATGAACGGAAGTGGATAATGGTATTTCTTTGTATGCTCATTCAGTTTGCGGAGATCAATGCACATCCGATATCATGTGACTTCCCTTGTTGGAATCCATTCCACTACAAGAAAAACAGATTACAATGACAGGAATTTAATGACGGGCCAAAATTTTATCACTCTAAACGTCTTTTAATGACGGCAACCTATATATATAATAATATATTGTATAAACGGTGAGGAAGTTTTAATTCTCGTCATTATTGATTCCGTATCCCATTATTATTTGTATACACAAAATCTTCTCTTCATTAATATGTAAAGAAAATATTATAATTTTTTTTCCATTATAAGCATTTACCTAAAATTTTATTCAAAAAAACCCAAATCATAAGCGGGTAAAACTCCCACCAAAAACATTCCCAATTCATTTTTCTTGGGCAAAACATTCCTAATTCTATCCATACACAAAACCTAAATGACCTTCAGACCAACCCAAAAACCTAGAAAATAATAACACCTCCGATGACTGCTAGCTGTTTTCACAAAAACATCGATTCCGGCCTCTGACCTACTGACCCTAATCGATGATCAATCTGACGCTGCCCTCCTCCGTCTTCTCCGATTATCAATCATTCCTCATCATCCAAATTTACTGATTGCAGACGTAGCGGGTCCAAACTCTTCACTTTGAACTAGTAACATGAAAAAGACGGTGAGTAGAAACTTCGCTCTTCTTGAGACTCATTTTTCCCTTTCCATTGTGTTGATTAAAAGCCCGAAATTGTATTCGGAAAAATAGGGTAAACTTTTAATCGATCAACATCACCTCCATCATGGGTCGGAGCCCTTTGTTCTTAGTTTTGCAGTTTATGTTTGGTGGTCAGAAAGTTGGAGAGAACAAAATCGATAATGCTCACTCACTGAGACTTGTGTTTAATCATCAAATGCAGTGGCACTTTGTTAATGTAAGAGCCGAATCTGTATTGCTGCTGCAAAGTATCGTTTTTTTCATTATTTTTGTGCTTAAAAATCCATATTCATATGAAAGAGGGTACCTTTTATAAAACATGACCTAATTGCTAATTACTGTTGCTGGATTTGATTTAAAAAAACAGCATTTTCTCTCTTGGTGGGGGTTTAAATTAGTTTATGAGGTCTTTTTTGAGCATTTCGTTTTTGCTAGTAGTTCCGAGATGATCTGGAATTCTATTCGATCTTACACCCTTGTTGTTAGATTTGGACTACTCATGCTCATTTTCTTGAATATTTTGGTACTTACACACATCTAAAGGAACTTTTCCTCCATTCATAATAGTGTTTTTGAGGAATTAGCATATTGATTTTTTTTGGTTATTCATTGTTTCAGTTATGTTGGTGCTGTTGAGTATGTAAGGGTTGAAGTTTTTATTGTTTTATCTTTTCAGGTGCACGTGTATGTGGTGTATTGTATCTGTTACATCTACAGGTATATAACGATACTGTCTATCTTTAGTTGTCATTTACTTTATTTATTCTTTGTCTTTCTAACTTTTTTCATGAATTGTCCTCACTCATAGCTAAATTTTAGAATTGAAAAGAGTCAATATAGATCAATGCTTATGCTTGGCCTATTGAAGGAAATATGGCTTCTGCAATCGACGCCTAATCTGCTGTTAAGCTACAACATCATGCCCCTCTTCCGATGCAACAATAAGATGTCTAAGTTCCTCATTCTCTTCTAGGTGTATTATTTTAAACTTTTTTATGTTAGTAGAGTAATAATGGTGTATTCAAGTAATTGTGTTGCATTAGTTTATACAAGAAATGGATCAATCATGTACTTTTTAGAACTGTTGTGATTGCAGGAAGCTGTTTGTGCTTAACATGGGCAATACAAAGAATATAAACACATGTGGAATTAAAACATTCAAGGTAAGAAAATTTGTGAAGAACATCTGTTATACAAGAAATGCAATAATTTTGCCTGTGCCTGTCTAAGCTTTGACTAAAGCATCTTTGCGTGCATAAAGCAAGTCCAATCTTCTCACGATGGCCTTGGAAAATGGATACTACACATAGATTGCTCATTGTTCACACTACCTGTTTTATAGAAACATAAATAAGGATAATGCATCAGTCCTAGCTTAGGTCTTGTCCAACCTATTTGCTTGATGTTAGTCCTGCGTACTCTATCAATCTTGTGTCGGATTCTCATGCTTGGAGTCAATGTGTTGCGCGCGCTCACACACACACACACACACACACACACACACACACACACACACACACACACACCTTTTTTGGTTACTCTATTTAGGAAAACATGTTTTTTCAATGTTCAAGTTAAATGTTGTGTGCATGTTGGTTTTATATGCACATTGTTTTTGGCTAAAGTTAAACTTGATTAGTAGTGTTTACAACTTTACATGTCATATGTTTTTAAGTCCTGTTGTGAGTGTATGATCATGTGTGCACTAGAAGCTTGACTGTGCATATATATGAGTTTTAGCCTAGTTGAATCAGTCTGTTATACATTTTCCATATGATCCTTATGGTTGGCCTAAGTCCATGGCCTGACATGTCTGCTTGTTTTAACTCTATTTTTATGCACCATGTTGCATACATTGAATCTATCATGTTAGAGTAAAACAGGTCTTTGATTTAGTGGGTCTGTAGTTATGAATTTGATAATTTTGTTTTGCTGAGTCTTAGTCCAGGTTTTGTTTGGTAACCTGTTGTTTAATATGACTTGCATCTATATACTTGAGTATACATGATTGCTACAAAATGGTCTGCTTTGTGTCCAGTCTTATATATTGTCCTGATTGCTCACTTATTTGCCTTATTTGTTGAGTCAAATGTTGGTAGTATCTCAGAAAAGACGCGGGTCAACAAAACTAGTAACAAAATCTCAAAATTTCACTACACAAGAAAACAACCAAAAGGCAAACAACTTTTCCTTCTAAAAGGTCAAAACCAGAAGTTATAATCAATGCAATTATCACAATGTAGTTCTTTCCTATTAGAACAACTCTCTCGGAAGAATCATCTAACCCCATCTGAAAGAATGCCCAATTCTGATGTATCACTTGACACTCCTTAATTTAAATATGTGTTAACCGATATTGAAAAGTGTTGGGCGCCAACAATCTGGCCTGCGGTGGTTCAAAACATGGTGCAAGATGTCTGGGTGCAGTGTATAAGGAAATAAAAGAACACCTTCATCACCAATGATTGCTTCTGATGAGATGGCCAAGCGCTTGATTCTATAATGGTATGAGAGTATGGTCACGAGTATGAATCCTGACAATAACCAATTGTGCATAGTTGAGGCTGGCATGTACTGAGGGGTTTTGGGCACCAACAATCCTCTCTGCAGAAACAACATATTGTGCGCAGTTGAGGCCAATATGTGCTGGGGTTTCAGGCACCATCAATCTATTAGGAAATCTACGCTGGAACGCAGCCGAATTTAAAATTTAGTTTCCTTTTTCCAAGATCTACGTCGTATAAGCAACAAGCATGAAATAAGTAAACGAGAAATTTACCTTGGATGATCTAAAGATCGAAGCTTTATCGTGTACGGTTGATAATCCAAACAATGAGCCGTCCAAGTGTCCGGCCTCCAGATGTAATCCACACGAACAACCGCCAGAATCCTCGCAAGACTGCTACAGGAAAAAGTCGACTGCTAGGTCGCCTTTTCTTCTTCCCACAAAAACTCTCTGAAAAACTCTTTCTTTATTTCACTCGAATATTGCAAGAATATTGTGATACAAAAGAACTTAGCACAACTCCCCTTTTATAGAGTAGATGGGCACCAATTTTACTTGGAGTATAGTAGGGAACAAGTACTATTTTCCCAATAGAATAAGGATTTACTAAATCAATCAGATATTTGATTGATTATCTCATTAAGTACTTTCCTTAATCTTATTAAGGATTTTCTTTAAAATCATATATGCCATATATTTGATATCTTATATTAAATACTTTCCAACAAATATATATATATATATATATATATATATATATATATATATATATATATATATATATATATATATATATATGTGTGTGTGTGTGTGTGTGTGTGTGTGTGTGTGTGTAAATTGCTTTATGGTAATATAATAAAGACATATTCAATATTAGATATTGACAATATATATATATATATATATATATATATATATATATATATATATATCACATATATATACTATATGCATAAATCTATATATGTGTATATCTATTACACATGCGCATATGTATATCACATACATACATGTCACACGCATATAAATACATACACACATTAATATCTAATTTTAATACAGAATAATATAATACTATGATTAATTAATTGGAAAAATCAATGTGTATCAATATACACATATATGCTCCACATAAATATATAAATTATGTATTTAATTAATCAGCATAATTAATATCATGTATTATATTTTTTCATAATAAAAAAATATTACTATATTAATTTATCACTATAACACTTTATAGTAAGCATAAACAAATCCTCGTCCCGTTATCGATATATCCACAAATTAATTCTGGCTAGTTATTCATATGTGTGTGACATGATAGATTTCCGAATATGTTGGCGTTACGAACAAATTGCATTTACTAAAATACCCCTCATGCCTAACGATCATAGATAGCGTCTAGCAGCATGTCCACGACCCCCAGTGATCGGAGAGAGTCAAGTGCTATGACTACAACCTTTCATTTGAAATAGTTACCATGTAAATACAATCATATCGCTGTAATAATATCATACGGTCGTATCTCGAGTGTCAATACATAAACAACCGTATCTTATAATCTGGACATCCTGCTCTCTCGAAGTAACTCATTTACTCCCACTTTGCAAAGATTCACGAGAGCTAGGCATTCCTGATAAGAAGGCCCTTTTGGATATTTACTCATAATATTAGGATACACAATTTCTGGACGAGCAACATGAATCCTATGCATGCTTCAGTTTCACACCCAATCACTACCGCATGATCGCCCTATGGCTAAGGGAAACCTCAATAGTGTCAAAGTATGACATTCCACACCGTGATGCCATGAAGACTCCGGTCTTAGGATAATTACACAACCGCCACATAGTACGACACTTAATAAAGTAAGTGGGTCAGTCTAACGTACGCATTCTCTAATACACGTCCACGTACAGTCCAAGTGTCTACACACTTCGATAAACAAGATATATCCCTATCTTCATGAGATAGAAGACATTCAGTTAGTTCTAGTCTAACCATACTATTAATGTCATGTTTAATAGTACACATGACTCGAGACATTTAAGTATCAAACCTTTTAAAGTGAGAAGAGATCTCATCAACCATAATCACCATCATTATTTATCTTTCATAGTTTGACACTAGGGACATTATCATATATATACAATATCATAATTGGTTCATTAAACGAACAATATATAATACTAGAAAGCCATTTATCATTTGTATAAACATAAAGAAATAGTAGCATTGATCCGACCCGGTCGGATCCGGTCCAACCCGATTGGGTTTAGGACACTATTTCAACAATCTCTCACTTGGACTGAAGCCAATCACTAGTACACACGAGACCAAGTTGAAACACAAGAATCTCAAGCAGTACTCGCAACCAACTCTAAGCATGAACGGATCACTATCCGTGGGGACTAAGACTATCTTCATATCATGCTCTAAATGATCCAGTCAAAAGGAACTGCCTCAACACACACTTGAATCTCTGACAAGACCCTAGTCCTTGCTTCAAGCAATGAATCCACTACTATATCAGCAATATAAAATGTGGAAGAACCACACAAGGTTCAGGAATGAACCTCTTAGATCCATGTACTGCTCCCGCTGTGCCTCTAAGGCCCTACTGTGTTTTGGCCCTAGTTGTAGAATATTCAGTGATCTCTTGCTAAGAACATTTTCCAGCTCACTTTATCACTAGGTTAAAGTGATCACAAACCCAGATTGTAGATCCCACTATCATCATAAGACTCAGGGTATACATCTGTATATCTACATTTATTTGAATCCAAGTTCCAATAAACTAGGAATCCATCATTAACACCTTTAAGGTTATCCTTCACATCTACCAGAATAACTTTCATACTTGTTCATGACTTCTCAAGAAGTATGAACACCTAGTACAAATCTTATGATATGGATCCTACTGCAGCATCACAGGGAACCTTCCATAAGAGTCATCTTTCACCTTATCTTCAGGACTGGCATCCTATCATAGATAGATCCTGATATTACTGGCTAGCAGTATCTCTTGTCGTGATCTATGATAAACTTCTTTAGCATCTATCTACATTGGTGAACTGTGATAATAAAGCAATATCAATCTTAAATAAGACCTGCCATTCTAAGATCTTTCGAGAAGACCTTGACTACCAAACCTTAACTGACTGTAACATGGGGTAACAACTCTCGAGAAGGATATGCAACACCTTACCCTAAAATTATAACACTCCCACTAACCGTCTTGCACATCTTGCATACTCTTACTGTTGGACATATTTTAAGTTTTAATGATGAGTGCCAGACTAGTTGTTATAGAGAAAAGGCAAAAAGATGTCTAGATCAAATGTATAGGTTTATTAGAGTTTGATCTTTGTATAGGTTTGATCAAATAAGAAATGTAATTAAGTCAACTGACTTTATCAGCAGACCTGTCTAGGTCAGTAGAGTGTCTAGGTCAATAGACTTACTAGGTACCTACTGATGACTAAAGGCTAAGGGATAAAACTTAGTATTTAAAGTCAAAGATATTGAAGCAGAATTTAGGAAAGCCTGTGATGACCTAAACTGATTACATATAACTTGTGTACAAGGTCTAAGTTCCATATGTCAAGTGATGATTGGAACTTAGTTATATTCAAAATGGTGTACTCCAACTTCATAATAAAAAGTTAGATAAGAAGAAGTCGGCTGAAGTGTTATTAAAATACAGTAGACTTAAACCTAATGACAGATAAGGACATCAGTAGGCAGTTATAAATCTCGATTTAATCAAAGGTTACATTGGAAGAGATAAGGATGAATTACAAGCCTTGATTTTGTCAACAAATCAATGGTCAAGATAAAAGGAACGTTGTAAAGATTCGGAGGATTATCCAATGGACATAAGTAAAAGGGTGGACAGACTGAAAACTGACAAAAAGCAAACTGACAGTGTCAGTACTATGAACAGAGACAGAAAGCAAGTCTAGATGGAGATACATCTAAAACGGCTATGTTTGAGATTCAAACACAAGTCACAAGATTCTCACCTATAAATAGAAGACTCCTGATTCAGACACAAGTGATGAAAAGTAAGAAGCAAAAATTATTTATTTGAAGCTGTCAAGAGAATCACCTTGTTGACATACACAGAGCTTAAACTCACTGATCAAGAAATATCTTCAAGTGTAACCTGCTATCAAGTTACATCAAGTATACACACTTGAAGACATCAAGCTGCTGATCATTTCATCCTGATCAAGCTGCTGACAATTGAATCATTTACTTGATTCAATCTTTCATTTTCAAGAAACCTGCTGAAGACATAGAAGCACTTAGGTGTCAAGAACTGTTGTTTGTGTGGTGGTGCTGGTGAAGAGGCAATCCTACCCTTCAAGGACCAGTGGAATACTTTGGAGCAGTAATCCTACTTGTTTCAAGTGTTCAGTTTGTGAAGCCATAGTTATTGGTGAAGGACAAACAACTTAGGGATTTTTGTAACTGCACCCACAAAGATCTCCAGTGAATTTCCTCCAACATCACATGAGAAGAGTGGACTGACAGGATTACACCACCTCGAACCACTATAAAATCTGCCTACTTACTTTCTGCACTTACTTTATGCATTTAGTATACTAATCACATCAACCTACTGAAACTAGCAACTGAATCACACACTTACACTGCCGAGTATCCAATACTTAGTATCACTCTTTTAACAACAAGTAATAAGGCTTAAACTAAATATATTCTGCTGCAACAAATCCAGTAATATCAAGAGTCAGCAGACTACTGAGTGGTCAGCAGACTATTGACCAGTCAGCATGCTACTGACCTTGCTGAGTTTGTTAACTCCAAAAGTTTTAAGTGTTAAGTTTATTCACCCCCCTCTAAACTTAACCAAACCCTTTTCAAGGGACCAACAATTGGTATCGGAGCAGTGCTTCTGTTCTGAAGTAATCATACTTGTTGTGAAAATACTTTGAAAACTTTTTCAAGTTTCTGATTTTCAAAGCTTTGCATGATGGATAACAACCAGTATGCTAGGACTATGTTGATGTGTTCCTTAGATCATTTTGATGAGTATAAATGTCGTATGCAGGCTTATTTAGCTGCAACACATGACGACATGATGGATGTGCTAACTGATGGACCACTGGAGATCACAAATGCCATAACTGTGGGCAGTGAAACTCAGTATGTTCCAAAACCAAAAAGTGAGTGGGGTGCTGAAGATAGAAAAAGATCAAACCTCAACATTATTGCTATTGATATCATATACAGAACCTTGGATAGCAATGTGTACATGAAAGTGAAAGATTGCAAAGGAACATTGGGATAAAGTACAATTAATCTGTGAAGGCACTGATGCTATCAGAAAGAACAAAGTCAGTGTAGCCAAAAGAAAGTTCCAATATTTCACAATGAAATCAAATGAAACCATTGAACAAATGTAGTCAAGATTTAATGCTATCATGGATGAACTCACCCTGCTGAATGTAGTGTACATAAAAGAAGAGATCAATACAAGAATTTTGGAAGCCCTACCTACAAAGGATGTTTGGGAAATGAAGGTTACTGCCATAGAAGAGTCCAGGAGACTACATGAAGAGGATACCTTCAAATTGTTTTCAGATCTCAAGGCATATGAATTCAGTAAAAAACATGTTCCTGACCCTGAAAAAGAGGAACCAAAGACTACTGCATTGGCTGCTGCACATAAAAAAGAATCATCAGGTGGTCAAGATGATCTACTGGATAAAATGCAAGATCAAATAGCCCTACTGAGCAAGAAGATCAGAATGATGAAATCAGGAAGGGTTTCTCCAAGAAATTTCACCAAGAAATCAAGTGAAAAGAAGAAGAACGAATCCAAGAAAGATAATGACTACTTGTGCTTTCAATGCAAGAAACTAGGACGCTTCAAACCTGACTATCCTGAATTGAAACATAAGAAGGAACATGATTATCTGTGCTTCAAATGCAAGAAACCTGGACATTTTAGACCTGATTGTCCAGACCTACTGAAGAACAAACATCAGCAAAGAAGATCTGGCAAGAAAGCAATGGTTGTTGATGATGAATCTGGCTATGAAGTGGAATCAGAAAAAGGAAATGAATCAGATGACACTGCACTCACAGCCGATATGGATGATTTTGCTTTAATGGCAAATATGGATGAGACTGAGGAGGTATACAATTCTGTATCTCTAAATACTCCTGCTGAAAGTGATTGTGAATCTACTTGTAGTTCAAATCCTAAAATTTCTGACAGTGAAGAGCCTTTGGATGCCATCCTTAATCAACTGAGGAAAATACAATCTGGTTATAAGATTGTCAAGGCTGAAAAAGAAGCACTTCAAGTAGAAATTCAAAGATTAAATGTTGAATTAAGAAGTCTCAAATGAAAGGAAAAAGATTATGGATAGACTCAATATAAGTCTACTGTACCATTAGTAGCTGCTGAATCTGCTGCACAATCTAGTTCCACCACTGCATTCAAATCTGGAAAGCCTTATGGTGATAGAACAGGCCTTGGATTTGAAACTCAACAATCCACTAAGGGTAGATCCAGTAAGGCTACTGAACCTAGTACCAGAATTGGTCCTAAATTTGTGCCCGCAGAGGATCCAACTCCCAAAAGGATTGCTGAGGCACTAAAACTTACTGAGAAAGCTTCAAGAAAGCAAAATCGAAAGTCAAAAAGGTCAATAGTACCTAACAACAAGGGTAAATCCAAAAGTAGGACTGCTGGACCTTTTAGACCTACTGATAGCAGACCTGCTGCCAAGTCTGTTGGACCCCAAAAGGGCAAAAATAAAAAATATTCCAAGGATAAGAATCCTAGACCTAACAATGTTAATCGTTCTAGGGATAATTATCTCAAGAGGAAAGGTAGATTGTTCCTGATGAAGATTGAATGCTCCTACCCCTACTGCTAAAAACAATAGACATAACAATAATGCTAGGGTAAAACCTCAGCAATACAATCAGTAAATGACTCAACAGAAGACTTATTCAAGAACTCAGCAGGGACCTCAGCAGACTCCATATTACAGGGTTGTTCCTAACAGACAGCAACTTTGTGGTTATACTAGTGGTTCTAACAATAGAAATCACTTCAAACAGCATTATGTACCAAAAGGCCAAAAATCATATGTGAATCCTACACAACCAGATGTTAGGCCTGTGGAAATGTGGGATACATATATGAACAAAGTGTAATGCTTTTCTAAGAAGACCTTATGGAAATTTGCCAAGGGTCATGCTTACCACTGACCTCTATGGACCCAAATAGTTTAGGGTACCTAAAACACATTAACTTTGTTTTGTAGGGTGTCTGGTACTTTGACAGTGGATGTTCTAGACATATGACAAAGAATAAGCACTGTTTGACAAATTATGTGGCAAAGGATTGTCCAAGAGTGAATTTTGGCAACAAGAACACACCAGGATATACAAGAGGATATGGAATACTGGTGAGGAATGGATTGACAATCAAGAATGTTGCATTTGTGGAAGGATTGGACTACAGCCTACTGAGCACTAGACAATTTTGTGACATGGGTTACAAGGTCACTTTTGACAAAGGCTATTGTATTGTCATTAGTGAAAGAGGTGAAAAAGGTGTGTTGGCTGGAAGAAGAAAACAAAACATGTATGTTGTGGATTGGTCAACTGCTGTTCTAGAAACATGCCTGATTGTGCATACCAAGTCAGAACTAAATTGGTTGTGGCATAAAAAGTTGAATCATGTCAATTTTGATGATATCAATCAACTGGTGAAAAAGATGTTAGTGATTGGGTTACCAGATATCACATTCAAAAAAGATACTATATGTGATGCATGTCAGCAAGGTAAACAAACAAAGTCAAGCTTTAAGTCAAAGACTAAACAATCAACAAAAAGAGTTTTGGAGCTGATGCACATGGATCTATGTGGACCAGTAACACCAACAAGTGTAACAGGCAAGAAGTACACTCAAGTAGTTGTGGATGATTATTCAAGATACACATGGGTAGTATTTATGAACAAGAAAAGCGAAACACTTCAAAAGATGCCTGAACTTTTGAAGAGATTGCAAAATGAGAAAAGTTTAACCGTAGTGAAGATCAGATCAAAACAGACAAGGGTACTGAATTTCTCAATAAAGTCATAAGAGAATATTGTGAACAAAATGGTGTGCTGCATCAACTAGCAGCTGCTGGAACACCTCAGCAAAATGGGGTTGCTGAGAGAAGAAACAGGACTTTGAAAGAAGCAGGGAGGACTATGATTTGTGAAGCATTACTACATGAAGGATATTGGGTTGAAGCAATCAATACAGCATGCTATACACAAAATAGGACCTCAGTAACAAAAAGCTGCGGAAGACACCTTATGAGATATGGAATGGAAGAAAACCTAATATATCTTATTTCCATCCATTTGGAAGAAAATGTTTTATTTTAAATCATAAGGAGCAACTGAAGACTTTCCAACCAAAATCAGATGAAGGACTCTTTTTGGGATATTCTTCAGTCAGCAAGGCATTCAGGGTACTGAACAAAAGAACATTGAAACATGAAGAATCAATACATGTTGTGTTTGATGAACCAAAGTTTACTAGAATGGAAGATGAAGTCTCAGAACCTGCAGAAAATCTCCAAGTCACTGATCCAGAATGTGTTGATGTTTTGGAAAGGATAATTGAATTAAAAGTTTCAGACTCCGCCCCTATTGAAGAACCTGCTGATAACACTATTGATGCAACAACAGATGCAGTTCAAGGGTCTGTTGAACCCCCATCAAGTAACAAAGTGAGAGCTCATCGAAGATGAAGCTCCTGTAAATCAAACAAATCAAGATTTACAATGGTTAAAGGATCACCCTTCTGAACAAGTTATTGGCAATATACAGCAAGGTGTAAGGACTAGAAGACAGTTGGAAGAAATGTTTACTTGTTTTCTATCTCAAATGGAGCCTAAAGTTGTTGAAGAAGCAATATCTGATCCAGATTGGATAATTGCTATGCAAGAAGAATTTAATGAGTTTGAAAGAAACCAAGTTTGGACACTAGTGGAAAGGCCTAGCCATGCAAATATAATTGGAACAAAATGGGTATACAGAAGTAATTGGATGAATCTGGTAACACTGTTAGAAACAAGGCCAGACTAGTGGCAAAAGGCTATTCTCAAGCTAAAGGAATAGACTTTGATGAGACATATGCCCCAGTTGCAAGATTGGAAGCTAGAAGATTATTTTTGGCATATGCTACATATAAAAACTTCAAAGTATACTAGATGGATGTCAAAAGTGCATTTTTGAATGGCATTCTGGAGGAAGAGGTTTATGTTCAGCAACCTCCTGGTTTTGAAGTTAAAGAGCAATAAGATAAAGTGTATAGACTCAACAAGGTACTTTATGGTTTGAAACAAGCACCAAGAGCATGGTATGAAACCTTATATCAATTCTTGGTGGACAATGGTTTTACCAAATGTACCATTGACAAGACTCTTTTCAGAATCAATGAAGGGAACAACACCCTGCTGGTACAAAGTTATGTTGATGACATAATTTTTGGCTCTAAAAATGAAGTGCTATGTGAAAAGTTTTCTAATCTCATGAAAAGCAAGTTCCAAATGAGTATGATGGGAGAGATGAACTACTTTTGGGATTACAAGTCAAACAAATGAAAGATGGAATATTCATTCATCAAACTAAATATACCAAAGAGCTGCTAAAAGATGTTTGGCATGGAAAATAGCACCAAGGTATCAACTCCTATGTGTACTAACATCAGAATGGATGAAGATAAAGAAGGCAAAGATGTTGATCACACTCTATACAGAAGGATGATAGGCAGTCTGCTGTACCTAACTGCTAGCAGACCTGATATATCCTTTGTTGTAGGTGTTTGTGCAAGATTTCAATCTAAACCAAAGGAAAGTCACTTAGCTGCAGTCAAGAGGATTCTCAAGTATCTAAAAGAGACATTGGGAGTAGGGATATGGTATTCAAAAGAATGAAGCTTCAAAGTAATATCCTACTCAGATTCTGATTATGCTAGATGCAAGATTGGTAGAAAAAGCACCACAGGAACTTGTCAGTTGATGGGAAATAGACTTGTTTCATGGTTTAGCAAGAAACAGAATTCAATATCAACTTCCACTACTGAAGCTGAATATATTCCAGCTGGAAGCTACTGTGCACAAATACTATGGTTAAGACAACAATTAACGGATTATGGAATTGAAGAAAGAGAAATTCCTATAATGTGTGACAACACAAGTGCAATTGCAATCACAGAAAATCCTGTTTTGCACTCAGGAACCAAGCACATTGATGTGAGACATCATTTTATAGGAGATCATGTTGAGAAGAAAGATGTAGTGGTTCTTTACATCCCTACTGAAGATCAACTTGCTGATATATTTACAAAACCATTGGATAGTGAAAGATTTGCTAAGTTAAGAACTGAACTTGGCATCATAAATGTTGACTGATCTATTAATGATCAGCAAAGCAATGGAATTCAACAAGGGGATTAGTCTTTGCCCTGTTGGGTGACCTCACTTGGCAGACTAGTCATTGGTATCAACAATTCCATGTACTGAAATAAGTTTGGACAATTGGGCAAGTGAAGTTGCAAAGGGGATTGGTCTTTGTCCTGTTGGGTGAGCTCACTTGACAGATCAATCATTGGTGTTAAACTTCATCTTGTATTATCAGTTGGACGAAACAAGAGTGCTTGAAGATGAGCTGAGTAATTTGTCAGAAGGCTGCTGAGCCATCTTTATCAGCAGGCTGCTGAGACAACTCTACTAAAGACCAAGTCTGCTGGAGTATACGTTACAAGACAGTCAAACTTAAATAAAAGTCAACAGTAAACGGATATTATTCTTATCCTTTATAACTGCGGTTACAATATCCAACGGTTACAACTCTTTATAGGATAAGTTAGTGGGACACATGGCAACATCACATTCATTCCAAAGTTAATCGTGGTTAAATGCTACAGTACGTGAACAGTACTTTCCTGACAGTTTTCACCCACTATCTTTCCTTATATATACATACACTCACAGACGATACATACAATTTTCAGATTGATTTACTTTGAATATACACTGTGTGAACATAGATTTGCAAGTTTTCTTCTTCATCTTTTTCAAATATTTACAATGGCGGATAAGGGAGATGTTCATATTGGAACAAGACAAAGTGTTAGAGGCTTTGTTACTGATGCTAACAAGATAGAATTAGCCATTAACATTGGAAGAAGAATAAGAAGATGTGCAGGACTGGAAACCATTCTAAATATGAGATTAGAAAGTATATCATACACCAATGTTGTTAATTTCTAGAGGAACATGGTGATTTAAAATGATATAGAGGCATTCCCACTACTGTCAATGCTCAGACAGTTGAAATCACTTCAGACCTACTGAGGGAAGTATTTGGATTTGGACCTACAAATGGTGCTCCTACAAATCCTGAATCTATGCAGCTAGCAAGACTGGACTTTGTTGATGCAATAAAGACCAACAAGTCCATACCATCAACCTTGAGTATCAACGTGAAACATATTGGCTTGGAGTATAATCTACTGAGCAAGATTATTGCCAAAAACATTCTTGGATTTAGTGGAAGTCTTGATACTCTCTCTAGACCGAAGATTGACATGCTGATAATCATATGCAAAAGCATGAAGTTTGATTGGGCTGGATTCTTTGTTCAAAATATGAAGAAAGTGGTGACTGAGGATAGAGATGCAACAAGAAAGTCCAAGACAAAGCCTTTGGGTTTGATCATTCAGGCCCTACTGACTCACTTGTAGATTGATGATATAGCACCTGCAAAAATCAACAAATCTAGATACAAACCACATATCAGTGATCCCATCCCTGGCTTGCATGATGTTGAAGAAGGAAATGATGAAAGAACTGAAAGTGATGATGATGGTGATGATAATGATGGTGGTGGGCAGGCCAAACAAGTTACACAACCTGCCGCACCAAAGAAAGCTGTAGAGAAAACAAAGGTTGTTGATACCAGAAATATCATCGAGCTTTTAAAGCCTAAAAGGACAAGGCAGTAACCAATAAACATTGCTGAGTTTACTGAGGCTCAAGTTGAAGATGAAGTTACTGAGCCTACTGAAGTTATAAGGAAGAAGACTGCTGCTGAGTTGTTAAGAGAACACAAAAAGAAGATCAAAGAAAGAGGAAAGCTGCTGAAGTTGAGGAACAGCCTGCAAAAAGAAGGAAACAGGTTGCAAAGAAGAAAGTTCATGGAAAAGGCAAGGAATTAAGGGTTCTAGAGGCCCAAAAAGGAATAGAAGAAGAGGTTGTTGAGCCTACTGAGGGTGCTGATGTTGTTGTTGAGCAACAAACTGAAGAACAACAACAAGCTGCTGTACTTTAACCTGTTGTTGAAGTTGTTGAATCTATTAAAGACCCTTTTCAAGTTGCTACAATTCGGGGGGAAGAACACACCGCCATGAGACTCTACCGATATCCATATGAGTCAGGGGGAACCAAGGGTTGAACAGTTGGAGGTGGTAGGTACAAATGGTCAACCTGATGAACCTACTGACCTATTTGTATCTGCTATAGATATATTGACTCATCTTGTTGAAGCCATTGGAGGACAACAAGCTGAGCAACCTGCCCCAAGAAAGCCTACTATGCCCTATGAAAGGAAAGAAAAGAAGTCAAAGAAAGAAAGGGTGGATCCTGACTTCAAAAGGGTTCAAAAGTACTTTGAATGGAAGTTTGGTTTTTACAAGAGGCAAAAAATAGCTGTTGAACCTATGACTGGATTTGAAGAATGGGTATTTGAACAGTTAGAAGTAGAAATCTTGCTTGGTTTGATTGATACTTCTCTGTTAGAGATGAGGCTGATGGCAATTATAGAAAATGGTAAGTAGAAGAAGAACATTATGTTCAAAGATCCCAGGTTCACACCTGATAGTGATGAATCATCTTCATCTGACTCATATGATGATCATCCTATGTTCCCGGAGATGATCCAGGTTGGTACAAACAATGCAAGGATCTAATCGAAAAGGCGGATGTAAGTCTCATGAGGAAGTAGCAGATCAGCCTACTGAAGGTGACAAGTCTACTGAGGCACAATTGACTGATTTGTTAAATGAAGATCTAGGAGCTGCTTACTTTGATGATTTGAAGATACAGCTTCCTGTAGCAACATCATTTGAAGAAGCAATGATATCTACTATTTTTTATGTTGTTATGTTTGAAGAAGCTGATACAAGTTCAGAGGACTCAGCTAAGTATCAGGAGTGGTTTGACACTCAGGAAACCTTATCACAAGTTGTAGATCAATTACAGAAGGTTGCTGATGCTAGAGGAGTCTTAGAGGAAAACTTGGCTATATTTCCTCAAATTTTTGTTGAAGAGGTTTTTCAGGCTGCTGAGGAACAAACAGCACCTGAATATAGGTCGGAACAGATGGTCCTAATCACTGAGGAACAAACTGTGTTGGGACAAAGGTTGGAAGTTATGTTGGGATTGGAGGAATCCCCTGTACTTTTTGAAGAGATTGTTGTAGAACAAGTTGCTGAAGAACTTGTTATTGTAGAGAAGGCTGCTGTAAAACATGTTGCTAAAGCAAAGGCTGCTAAAGGGATAGATAGTCACCAGACTGTTGTTGATGAGGATGAACAGCTGGTGGACTATGACTTCAGTGATGAAGAATTCCAAATGCCTGATGAAGAACAAGTTGATGATGAGCCTCAACAGGCACATGTACCAATTTTTGAGGAGGTACATGTTTGGAACCTCAACCTGCACAAGATCTCTTTTTAGAGGAAATTTTTGGAGATGTGTTTGAGGAAGGTCTGGAACCTGCTGAATGGGACAGGACAAGAGCCATAATTGTCAGTATACCAAGGGCAAACTACAATGTTGAAGAGCCTGCTGATGATTTTTCTAGACAAATGGCTGAATGTATGGCTGGTGTAGTACCAACACATGTTTTAGAAGAGTTGAGAGCTGTAAGGTCTGATATTGCACAACTAAGGACTCAACTGAATAGACAAGAAGAGATATTTGATGATTTGATGAATCTAGTGGAGAACAGAGAAAGAACTACTGAGACAGTTGCTTCCAACATTACATCTGCTCAATTTGCTACCAATGACATAATTAGAGATGTAAGAGGTATAAAGACCACCACAACAAACAAGGATAAGCATTTAAATGAATAGATTGCCTCAACATATAAGAAGTTGGACAAGCTTGCTGAGGCACCTAAACTCTTTGTGGTACCGCAACCTCTTTGAGACATCTCTACCGCTTTGCTTTGGATCCTAAGGTTACTGAGAGGATCAATCTGCTGGAACAGACCATTGAATGAAGGATCACTGCAGTTGACACAATGACTGATATTATGGAAGGTCAACTTGCAAATTTAGTAATCACACAAGAGAGTGTTCATGGCTAATTGTCCCGGTTTATTGATGATGTCAATAAGGGGGAAGAGGGCCTTACAGCAGAAGCAAAGGAGGTAGCAAGGATATTTGCTAAGAAGAAGTGGGATTATGAGATAAATGAGTTCAGGAAACCTACACCTGGCAGGATTCAGATGACTGATGATCTCCTGAAGGAATATAAGAAGCTATACTATGGAAAGAAGAGACCCTATCATGACATGGATTTCAGGAAGGACTCAACCCCTTCTTGGGACTAAAATTCTGGGAAATAAGGGTCAAGTCACTGAGATCTTCTAGTAGAGGTGGAAGAGGTCAAAGATTGGGAGTCCAATCAGCAAGGGATTCACTGGAAGAGTTTAAACATTTCTATATGAGACAGGGCTTCAGTGTTCACTCTATAAGGTTAGCCCTACCAGAAGCATGGAAATGGTGGAAACAACTACATACTTTGGTTGATTTCTCTACTATATAAAATCAATGGATGCAAGATATAATAAGGGAAATCAAGGAGTTTCAAGAGAAACAAGAGCAAGACAGAAATAGAAACAAGATCAGCACACTTACATTGTTTATTTTAATCTGGTGATCCAAGTTTGTAATAATGTTAAACAAATAAGATTCAAATGAAAACTGACAGAATTTGTTCTGTTTTGTTTTTATCTTTTTGCTTTGTTGTAAGGAGGGTATTGGCATCATCACTAAAAAGAGGGAAATTGTTTGACATATTTTAAGTTTTAATGATGAGTGCCAGACTAGCTGTTATAGAGCAAAGGCAAAAAGATATCTAGATCAAATGTATAGGTTTATTGGAGTTTTATCTTTGTATAGGTTTGATCAAACAAGCACTGTAATTAGGTCAACTGACTTTATCAGCAGACCTGTTTAGGTCAGTAGCGTGTCTAGGTCAATAGACTTACTAGGGACATGCTGAAGACTGAAGGCTAAGGGATCAAACTTAGTATTTAAAGTCAAGGATATGGAAGTGGAATTTAGGGATGTCTGTGATGACCTAAACTGATTACATATACCTTGTGTACAAGGTCTAAATTCCATATGTCAAGTGATGATTGAAACTTAGTTATGTTCAAAATGGTGTACTCTAACTTCACAAATAAAAAGTTAGATAAGAAGAAGTCGGCTGAAGTGTTATTAAAACACAGCAGACTTAGACCTACTGACAGATAAGGACATCAGTAGGGTGTTATACTTCAGATATATGCTGAGTATAAATCTCGATTTAATCAAAGGTTATATTGGAAGATTAAAAGGATAAGGATGAATTACAAGCCTTGATTTTGTCAACAAATCAATGGTCAAGATAAAAGGAACGTTGGAAAGATTTAGAGGATTATCCAATAGACATAAGTAAAAGGGTGGACATACTGAAAACTGACAAAAATCAAACTGACAGTGTCAGTACTATGAACAGAGACAGAAAGCAAGTCTAGATGGAGGCAAATCTAAAACGGCTATGTTTGAAATTCAAACACAAGTCACAGGATTCTCACCTATAAATTGAATACTCCTGATTCAGATACAAGTGATGAAAATTGAGAAGCAAAAATAACATATTCGAAGCTGTCAAGAGTATCACCCTGCTGACATACACAGAGCTTAAACTGAATGATCAAGAAATAACTTCAAGTGTAACCTGCTATCAAGTTACATCAAGTATACAAACTTGAACACATCAAGCTGCTGATCATTTCATCCTGATCAAGCTGCTGACAACTGAATCATTTACTTGGTTCAATCTTTCTTTTACAAGAAACCTACTGAAGACAGAGAAGCACTTAGGTGTCAAAAAATGTTGTTTGTGTGGTGGAGCAGGTGAAGAGGCAATCCTACCCTTCAAGGACCAGTGGAATACTTTGGAGCAGCAATCCTACCTACTTCAAGTGTTCAGTTTGTGAAGCCATAGTTATTTGTGAAGGACAAAAAGCATAGGGATTTTTGTAACTTGAACCTCAAAGATCTCTAGTGAATTTCCTCCAACATCACAGGAGAAGAGTGGACTGACAGGTTTACACCACCAGGAACCACTATAAAATCTGCCTATTTACTTTCTGCATTTACTTTCCGCAATTTTAGTATACTAATCACATCAACCTACTGAAACTAGCAACTGAATCACACACTTACACTGTTGAGTATCCAATACTTAGTATCAATCTGTTAACAACAAGTAATAAGGCTTAAAATAAATATATTCCACTGCAACAAATCAAGTAATATCAACAAATCGGACGACTCGAGTGGTGGTGAGCGGACTATTGAGCGATCGAGAGACTATCGAGTGGTCGCAGACTATGGAGCGATCAAAGAGAGCTACTAACCTTGCTGAGTTTGTTAACTCCAAAAGTTTTAAGGTTAAGTTTATTGACCCTCTTAAACTTAACCAAAGCCTTTTCAAGGGACCAACACTTACTTTTGATCAAATCAAAATCCTTTGATTATCAAAGCAAAGAACTTGTATAGAGAAACTTGTTTGAGTCCATAAATGGATCTCGCAAGCTCACATATCATGTTATTGTCAACGAACAGAAAGCCATTATCCTAATGCTCTCTACACTATCATATAGCCATGATACGCTACTGCAACAAGCATAATCTAAATAGACTTAACCATAGCTGGTGGTATAAAGGTAATTACAAGGTTTACACCCCATAGCCTTCAGCCATCAACTTAGCATTAAATTGTAATCGTAACCATCCATGTCAATCTTTCATAAAAACCACCTACAACTTTCAGAGACATTCCCTTCAGGTAGGACATACTAAGTTAATAACCCAGTTTCACACATGAAATCTACTTCAGACATCATGGCTCCAAGCCATATCTCATAATCTTGCCTTTCAAGAATTCTTGCATAAGTTGTGAGATCTTCATTCTTCAAGATGAACATACCAGTAGCCTTTTCAGGCGATTGGTCATCTGTAGACTCATAAAATACTTGGGCGTGCTTTGCAGTGTTCTACACCTCATCACTATGCGGCGCCTGCTCATGTAACAATGGTTTAATATCTCTTTGTGGTTCTCAAACACTTTTGACAACTCATTTACTCCCACTGTTTCTTTTGGATGAAACACTTCCTCTAAAATACAGTATGTTTGGAGACAAACACTTTTGCTCCGCGGATAAGTAAATAATCTCTAGCGTACTTGCTTAGATATTCCACAAAGTTGTATATGTCATACTGGGCTCCAAGCCTTTCAGACACTGCCTGCTTGCTAGAAGCATGACAACCCTAAATCATCGGTCAAGATGGATTTGATGTCATCTTCTTCTATATCTGATATGGAATTGATTCAACCTTATTTTTGGAACTCGGTTAAGTATATGTTTCGTATAAGGGAACTATCCCAAAACATATAAGGGATATGGCTTACATTGCATCTTTATCGTATAAAGTGCTATTTCAAATTTAGAAACACAATCTAATTGCATATCTCAAAATGGTATCCTTCCAAGGGAGAATCTGATTCATTTTCAGTCAACTTCTGAAACACCGTTCAGGTATTAATTACTCCAATCCAATTGAAGATTAATTCCTAAGTAGTTTATCAAAATCATATTCGTATTGCCTCGGACAGTTTGAGCTTTCCAAAATTCGTACTTCACCAAGTACATTCGACTATTTCTAACATAGTCAAAGAGTAATGAGTAATAATTCATGGTATTCATTGTCATAAGCCAACAAACATCAATATGTTTAGGCTTTAGTCAATTTATAGACTTTATTACCTTTTCATAAAATGGTATTTTAGTCATCTTTAGATGAGATAAGGATCACCCACATGATTCATAATCACATGGTTCAGATATCATCAGAATGACATTTGATTACACGTTTCCCTTCAGTAGAGACTATGTCCAGAACAACCACAAAATATTTAAGGATAACAACCAAACAAATATTTGGTTGAGATTTTATCACCTATATCAACTATATAGTGACACCAATCTAGTATGTTAGATTTAAAGACTATTCAACTTTATTGGAATAACATTTATTCCTTCTAATTGATTTGTCAATTAAATCCTAACAGATAACCGAAAACGTGCTCTTCTTAAGAACCGCAACACAATAACATTTATTTAGTTCCTTAATCAGTTTACCACATTCAGAATATAATGTGGTAAGTGTTACAGCATTTGCTTCACCTTTCATGGAACATTCTGCATTCAATCTTTCTTATATACTCATAAGATATCATATATCTGAGAGTTGACTTAAAATGATTTATCTCAACTTGCTTACTTAGAATAGAGACTTCGATAAGTTCTTTAATTTAAGCGCATGCCCTAACTTTTATTTTAATCCTTTAAACACTTGTGAATATCTCTTAGTGTAGTCTTCATAAGACTTAAGAAAAATCACAAGAGCTATGCCTTCAATTTTCTTTCATAAAGATTTATTAGATAGTTTATTTAACCTTTTGAATCATATTCAAAACATGAACTAGTTAATAAACCTTTAAGCAATGATTAAAGAATTAAGTCGATACTCAAATTTTACAATTTGGTTTACATTAGAGAGTTGGTGAAGGTTTTTTGATATACGCCTTTCATGATGCTTGGATAGTCCGCCCGCCCGCCAACTTTCCCCCTTGCACATGCAGATCATGAAATTCCTACCACATGCAACGTGGAGCATTTAACTATGCCGGGGACACGGCGTTGGAATGTTTCATTGATACGAGAAGTGTTTAGACCTTGAGAGTGTGATGCGATTCTGACCACCCCGATAATGCTCGGCCAACACTCGGACAAACGTATTTGGAATTACGGTGAAGTTGGGTTACCACCTGGCCTTATCTTTGTATTGCTAGAGAGGTATTAGCGGGCGAGCTTCGGGGTCAGGGGGCCTAATGAAGTGTGGAAGAAATGTTGGGATGCTTCTAGGAAACCACGCATCCATTTTATCTATGGCGGTCCCTACTATATTGCTTACCTGTGGCGCGAAACTTGTCTAAACGGAATGTGAGGGTGGGAGATCAGTGTGTGGCTTCATGGACGAGACTATGGCCCATGCTCTTTTGAGTGTGAGTTGGCGCTAGGGTGTGAGAGCAGTCGCCTTTTGGGGAGTTGATACGTCTGGGTAGGGCAGCGAGTTTTCGAGTTTTTTTGGTATCTATAGCTGAACGCCTGTCGCGGGAAGAGTTAGCAGAGCTGGTCTGGTTGATGTGGCATATCCAGAAGGCATGTTGGACTGCCATCTTTGATGGTCAGGCGGTTTATGTGTCTCGAGTTTGTTCCTCCGATCTAGAGTCTTTCGCCCGTGAGTACTTGCCGGCTATGCAAGCTTTTCATCTTGATCCAACGGGAGAGACTTTGAGGGGTCGTAGGGATCCTCTACCCGTAGGAGTGGTTACATGCAATGTGGACACGTCTGCTTGGACCGTGCTTCAGGAGTGGTGCTGCTTTTTCGAGATCATTAGGGTACTATACTGGCATCTTACTCTTTCAACATAGATCTGGGCATAGAGGTTGTTATTTTGGAGCTGCGAGTGATCCTTCTCGCATTGGTGGAAGGTGAGAGGCTAGGACTGACCCGGATGATCGTGGAAAGCGATTGTCTGACCTGTGTTCAACATTTTTCGCGTCGGGAGGAGGACTTCTCCTCGTTTGGCTGTTTACTGCAAGATTTTTTTGAAAGTTGCAAAATTTATTTCAGTGAGGTTTTCTTTTGTTCGGTGTACGGAAAATGTTCCTATGCATTTCCTAGCAAGATTATGTGTTGATTCTTTTAGGGGTATCTCTTGGGGCACGCAACCCCCGAATGATGTTTCTGCCACAACCGTTTTAGCGAATTTGGTTGAATAAAATACTTTAAATTTTAAACAAACAAACAAAAACAAAAATTTAGATAATAAATATTTTTTTTTTTAAACTCTATCTGTTAAGAAGAAACCGATATATTATATATCACAAAATAACCCTGTACTTTTCTCTAACTATTTTTTATGGCTTTTATTTCATGAAATTATCACTTTTATCCCCTCATATTTCAATTTTACATTTTAATCATCATTTTATTTTACATTTTTAGTCTAAATTGCCACATCCATTAATTAAAAAAATTACTATATCCGTCCCAAAATATAAATCCATTTAGCTTTTTGGTTTTCTCTCATAATGTAATTGCATTTAGCTAATCAGTGAATCATTTATTACATTTTCTCACTTTACCTATAATTTATTATGTACCTATCAATTTTTCACTACTTTGCATTAATAACAATCAAAAGTCATTTTAAATTTTTTCATCAAAATAAATGACACATTATCAATTTAACCAACATTCTTAATTTGTATGAAAATACCCTAAATAAACTTAAATTTAGGGGTGAAGTGGTCAATGGCGGATCAAGATTTTTCTCTTTGAACACCTGATCAGAAACTACATATTTTATCCGAAAATTTATTCCAAAGTAGGATCAATTGGAGCTCTACAAAATAACATTTTCAAACAACAAAACTACATTATTTTAATATAAATTTCTTTTTACCGGATCTCAGTGGGTCAGTAAATCATAAGTGTTATCAAGTGAATTGACCACGGCATGGGATGGAGTACATTTCCCTATGATAATATGCATACATATGAAATGACCATGCATGCATGCATGGGAAGCAGATCTTGAAAGCGAATCAAATTCCAAATAAAATTGACCTCACTTTGCACCACTCCCTACCGGTCCAAGATTTGGCAAGCTACACATTATTTCAGACAAAGGTAAAAGGCAGCACTGCCGACATCACCATTATATCTTCAAAAGATTTTGTAAAGGCCCACACCTCACCTTATATGTCCCCTTAACAAAATATAGATTTTATCTATTTTTACGCACGTTTTACATATGGCAGTATACCTGATTGGATGTTGTAGTGGTAAATTGAAATGCATATCTATAATGAGCTAGACAATATCTATAATTTCTTCTCTACATCATCAACATTATTTTGTATCTTCACATATTCCCCTACTCTACTCTTACATTTTCCCAATAGATCTGGCTACAATACACCCATTATGGTTGCTCTACGGATGTAGACTTATGTGATTGAGTTGAATATTTATCTTTATCGATTTTGAACGAATTTGGTCGAGTCGAGTATATATTGATCTTATTGAGTTGGCACGATTATTGAATTCAATATCGATCACGAACAACTTTTAAACTTGAGTCGAACTCGAGGTGAATTAAAACTTCTTTTGAATTACATGTATTATTGATTTTAATTTAAAAAAATTATACATGCACCCATATAATACTATCTTAATATATTTCATTTTAACCTAATATGTTAACATCAAAATTATTTTCTTATATGATGACATCTCAGCTATCCATTTTACGCACAAATAAAAATTGTGAAACGTAAAATCAGATTAGTATTACTCAAATTTATGCATAGTTTTCCACATTACACGTTCAATTCGGGCATGCTAGTGAGCTAGGACGGAGCTAGGATTTCAACTTCGAGTAGACTAATGGAAAATATTTAAATTATCGGGTGGGCTGTATTATGATAATTTGGTGGATTGAATCGGTCTACAGAGATTTTTATGTGTAATTTTTTTTTTTTTTTGTTTAGGCGAGTTTAGCCTCCCTACAATAATACATGGCTATGTCTTTGCGCTCGCGAGCTAACGAGTGAGAATGTGAAAGTTTGAGATTGACCATTTAGCAAATGAGCATATTTGGGTCGAACTCATTCGATCTCAAAGCGTATCGAACCAGACTATTCAAGGAAAAATTAGAACAGAAAATCGCTCACAAACCAATTGACTCATATACACACATAGATGTCCAAATACCGGTACAAAAACTCATTAAATTGATAAGTTTTATAGGTAAACATGTTAACTAAAAGAGATACTTACGCTTTCAGTCCCGTGTTTTTCTCAAAGCATATTTGGGTCGAACTCATTCGATCTCAAAGCGTATCGAACCAGACTATTCAAGGAAAAATTAGAACAGAAAATCGCTCACAAACCAATTGACTCATATACACACATAGATGTCCAAATACCGGTACAAAAACTCGTTAAATTGATAAGTTTTATAGGTAAACATGTTAACTGAAAGAGATACTTACGCTTTCAGTCCCGTGTTTTTCTCATTTTGTTTTTCAAATCTAGCCAATATTTTTCATGTTAAGATAGTTTGTCCCTAACTTAACTAATTTAACAGAAGCATAATGTTTCGCGCTTAACTCTACTGAATGTGTCACGTATCACATAACTATTAGTTAAGAAATAATTGAACACGGCGCTTTTGGTCTATTATATTTTCTTATTATCTAAGAAATAATATTATTTAGTGATCTTATTTTTGGTGCCCTAACTCTAGATTTTTGTTAAGCTTTTTGGATACTTAACGAATTCGACATTGGGTCAAATGTTAAGCATCCTAAAAATGTAACAATAAAGCATAGATGGGAGACAAAATATCAATGTAAAAGAAAAAAAAAACGAGAAAAATATGTGACAAAAAGTGTGGATTTTCCTTATTGAAATGTGGATGCCAATGTTAGTAGGAAATTTGAAACGAATGTGATACCGGTGAAAGAAGAATTACGTTATAATTAATTGATAAGTCAATAATATTGATTATTTTTATGCTTATTTTATACATATTATTTCGGAAAATGTTTTATTTTTTTATTGTATTATTATGTTTTTTAGAATATATGCGATTTTCATAGATAATTAAGGTTTATTTACTGTTTTGACAAAATTTTAAAGATAAAAGAGACGTGAAGTGTAAAGTGCAATTTTTGGGCTTATTGAATTGTAAATGATGTAGGTGGTATTATTACTTTAGCCGGAGCATTTCTTTCTTCATTTTATTTTATTTTATTTTGATTTGTTTTCATTGGTAGGAGATTAGTTTTTTTTTAAGTCTAAAATCTTTAAATTGTTAATTACGATCCGCAATAAAAGCATGAAAAACATCAGAAGGGGGTGAAGCCTCATTCCACACATCCTTCAGAAGGAGGTCTCCCTGAGCTAAGAGGTGGGCATGTATATTTCATTCTTTTTACACACAAAAAAGTAATCAAAACACAAGTCGGTAGTAATTTACGACGATCATCTATACCGCAACCAGCAGGAGAAAGATCTTCAAAAGAATTGCTAAGTCACTTGTGGATCAAGAAAGTGTCTCCTTAAAAAATACTCTGAAAAAGCCCCAGGTGAGTGCAAAAACCATGGCGTTATACATCGTGAGAGCTTCACCAATTAGTACAACATACCCTCCTTCTAATTTCTTCCAAAAGCAGCGTCCACATTATATTTAAGCGTGCCATGATAGGCTTGATTCCATTTCTTATTTAGAGGAGCACGTGGGATGATCTTCATATTCTCGGACCATGCATCAGGAGAGGTTTTCCTCCGCTTCCGCAAGAGAGACAACTTATATAGTTGTAATTCATGCCACTTTTCCTTCAAAGAGCCTATCCTTCTGAGTCTTCCATGTATTACATATGAGGTACATAATTTGGAGAAGTTCTTCGTTTTCCATCTTAATAACAGTGTTTAAAAAGTCCAAAAAATAAAGCAGACATAAATTTTGAAAAAGGCTCCTAGCTGGTACCTTTTCCGAATGGCTCGGGGGATATCGCATTCAATAATACAGTGCCACGTGGATTCCATTTGATAGTGACATTGACGGAGATCGGACTGAGCCTCAAATGGTGTCATCTTCTTATAGATCAAGCAATAAATGAGAACATAGCAATATAAACATGGCAGGAGCCCCACTTCATGCCTAAAGGCAGACCTGAACCCCAGGTGGGAGGTCTTACCAGTTCTCCCAAACAGAACCACCGCAGGTCGGCCAGGTCGCTAGGGAGTTTGGGTCCACGCAATACGGGCCGAGACGGTCTGAAGGGGCTCGACGCAGGTCGGCCAGAGCCTTACTCATCCGATATTGCCCATGTGCGTAACATATAAGATATGCTTGGAAAGAGTCTCAAGTCATTAAGACTTTAATCATACATTCAAAATATCCATAACTATCTCTTAAATCATAGGGATTGACATAAGATAATCCTTCACCAATACGAAAAGAAGTCCATGAAGGACACGACACATGCTTGCCATGGAGGAGATGTCAAGGAACTACGAGAGACTTGATTCTTGACTCATACACAGGATACGTAGGCAATTTAGGATTCAAAATCTCAAGCTGAGTCTAAAAATCACCAAACACTCCCCCATTTTTCGGTTTTAATTTGGGGTTTTGATTTTGTTCTTGTCACTAGGGTTACTTTGGGCCCGTATTACTCACAGATGATTTCCAGAATCGTCAATTTGTGCTAGAAGGAGGGCTTCTTACTAACAATTTACGCAAAGATCATCATGCCACCAAAAACACGCAAACAAAAAAGAACAGGCAAGGAGCAACCGCAACAACCTCCCAAGATGGTGGTCAAAACGCCAGGGGTAGGGTGACAGTAGACCCAAAACCAACAACCAGCCTCAACAACATGGATAAATTGCTATAGATCCAGCCTAGCAAGTGTTGGTAGAGCAACTAACGGCTATAGATACGCCTACCCAACAAGACATCTTCCAGACAGCCACACACATGGAGAATCTAGGAGAGGACACAAAGGAAAATATGCCTCCTCCTCCTCCACCTAAGCAGCATGATATGCCATCCGACTCTACCATGAGGAGAACACAAATTTATCCCCATGCACTAGAAGCGGTTATAGCAGAGCTCGACACCGTATTGGGGAGGAGATCTGACGAGTTCTCGTTTGTCTATGCGTTGACCAACCGAATCGAGAACTTTTCCTGACCTAAAGGGTTTAAGATACCTAAGCTTGAACCGTATGATGGATCTAAAGATCCACAAGATCACCTATATCAGTATCTTATGCACATGAATCTGTACTGCACACCGGACGAGATGAAGTGCAAAGCCTTTCCCGCAAACCTCACGGGCAGGGCTCAGGAGTGGTTGAGAGAAAGATTACATTGGGGTGATCCACAACTTTAAAACTCTCATCAAGATGTTCGTTAATGCTTTCATTACTGCTATGCCATTCCAGAGAACGCAACTCACCTCCTTACTATTAAGCAAGAAAATAGAGGAAACCGTACTACAATATTTGAAGAGGTTTGATGAAGAGTCCAGGAAGGTACGGATGCAGGTAAGCATTTGTTAAAAACTTCCTTCATAGAAAATCTATGGGAAGGAAGGTTGGACGCGAAGCTTAATAGCAATATCCCTCGAACTATGAAAGAGTGGGTAGAAACAGCTGACAAGCACTGCCAAATGAGAAAAGGCTAACCGATTAAAGAGAGAATCGGAGAAAAGAGAATCAAAGAGGGAAATGGCTGAAGACAAATCTGGGAAAACGAGGAAGCCGGTCTGGGACGGCATGACGACACCCATAACAGATCATCTAGGAAACAAAGGAGCTTTGTAGGAGAGGGATTTCATCCCTCTAAACAGATCAAGAGAGCAGGTTCTATCAATAATGGAAAGGAAAGGCCTGGCAAGGGTCCCGCCTCCAATGCAGGGGCCTTATGAAAGAGAGACCCAAGTAAATACTGTGCGTATCACTAGGACACAAACATGACTCAGAAAGCTGCCAAGAGCTGCAGAGGGACATTGATGCAGTAGTCGTCGAAGGAAATTTGGATGAGGTCGTAGATCGATCTCAAAACGTAGAGCCTCGAGGATGAAGAGACTTTAAGCGGTGAAATTACAGCCAAGATAGGGGTAGGCAGGATGAGCCATGGCATAGAAGGGATCGATCACTTGATCCAAATGGGCAGCTAGATAACCGTACCATCAACACCATCTTTGGTGTGCCGAGTAGCCCAGCTCAGGAAGGGGACAAGGACAGTGGCAGGTCTGCTGGTCCATCTACATCCAATAAGAGACAAATGTTCTCAAGAGAAGTAACTTACAGGCCGAGAGATTCACTCCCATTGGTAATAAACGATGATGGGCTGGTCATCGAAGCAGTGGTGAATCAAAACATAGTAAAGCAGATTTGTGTTGATACTGGAAGTGCAGTCAATGTCCTTTATTATTCTATCTTCCAGTCAATGAAACTGAGAGACTCCGAGCTGACACCTGTCTCAGCTCCGTTGTTTGCTTTGCTAGACCTCCAGTACATCTTGTTGGAATGATCAGGCTAGCCACTACATTCAGTGACGAAGCAAAGGGCAGGACCCATATGGTGAATTATGCCATAGTCAAGGCCCTATCTGCGTATAACATCATCATAGGGAGACCAGACTTGATTGACCTTCGAGCTGTAATTTCTCCAGCTCATATCGGCTTGAAGTTCCCGACCTCTAAAGGTTTGGTGGAAATTAAAGAGGACATGAAAGTAGCCAAAAGTTGCTACATGGCCACCGTCAAACAGAAGAATATGGTACAACAGGTTCTGAAAGAAGAATTTATCCTAGAAGAAGAAGATAAATGTTCTTCAGAAGATAAGGTTGAGGATGTCAACCTTTGGGATAATCGTCCTGAACTAACTGTGAAAATCGGGTCCTGGATCCCAGTACAGCATAAAAAGCTTCTTATTGACCTCCTCAAAGAATTAAGAGATGTCTTTGCATGGAAAACTGAAGAGATGCAAGGTCTATCTCCAGATCTCGCCTTGCATAAGTTAAATGTTGATCTAAACAAGAGACTTGTTCAGGAAAAAAAAAGGCAATTTGCACCAAAAAGAGTCGCATCCATTGAGAAAGAAGTGCTTAAGCTACTTCAGGCCAATATCATCAGAGAAGTTATATACCTGGATTGGTTGGAAAATCCAGTCCTTGTCAAAAATCCGGATGGCAGTTGGCGGATGTGTGTGGACTTCACCGACCTCAACAAAGCATGCCTGAAAGACTGCTACCATTTTCCCAAGATTGACCGACTGGTGGACTTCACAGTTTGTTTTCAGGTATTTGCTTTCTTAGATGCTTACAAAGGGTACCAACAAATTGCAATGGACCCTAAATATATCGAGAAAATATCATTCATTACATATTTTGGAACCTTCTGTTGCAGGACGATGTTGTTTGGTCTGAAGAATGTTGGAGCAACATACCAGCGAGCAGTAAACAATATTTTTGGTAACCAAATCGGCAGGTGCATGGAAGTCTGTATCGATGATCTCTTAATCAAGAGCAGGTCTCTTGGTTAATACGTTATTGATGTTATATAAGTGTGCAAAGTATTCAAGCAGACTCAGATGAAGCTTAACCCGAAGAAGTGCACATTCAGGGTTAGATCAGGCTAATTCTTGGGTTATATGATCTCTAAAGAAGGGATCAAGGCAAACCCATATAAGATTGAAGCAATGAAGAATATGTCTCCTCCATGAAACATCAAAGAAGTCCAGAGGATTATAGGGCGAATGGCTGCCCTAAATAGTTTCCTATCCAGATCGGCATATCGTGCCATTCTATTTTTCAATATTCTGAGAAAAGCGAGCCTGTTCTAATGGAACGAAGAGTGTCAGAAAGCTTTGAAGACTTGAAGTCTTATCTGGTCGAACTACCAACTCTGACTTCTCCGCAAGAAGGAGAAAAATTGTTAGAATACTTAGCCATATGCGAGAAGCGTTAAGCGCAGTTCTGGTCAAGGATCAGGATAATGTGAAAAAACAAATATTTTATGTGAGCAAAGCATTCCACATACCTGAGGTCAGGTATTCTAATGCAGAATAATTGGCACTGGCCTTTGTGCATGCCTCTAGAAAATTAAGGCCTTATTTTTAAGCTTATCTAATAGCCATAATTATTATCAACCACTTCATCAAATTATGACGCGACCAGATACCTCAGGTATATTAGCGAAGTGGGTATTTGAGTTGGCAGAGTACGACCTAGACTTCCGTCCCCAAACTTCAGTTAAGGAACAAGCCTTGGCAGATTTTTTGGCTGAGGAAACGACTATTACCATCGATTAAGATCAGTCGAGCTGCAATCCTTAGCAATGGAAGATGTATGTTGATGGGGCCTCCAATAAAGAAGGAGCAGGGATAGGTCTCCTACTCATCAGTCAAAAAGGGAAAGAATTCTCATATGCTTTGCGATTTGACTTTCAATCCACCAATAATGAAGCAGAGTATGAAGCATTGATCACGGATCTCAACCTGGCAATCAAACTTGGTGCACGAGACTTGCAAGTTTTTAGTGACTCCCAACTGGTTGTGAATCATGTGAAGGGATAATATGAATCTAAGAAAGAGCCAATAAAGAAGTAACTAGCAGTTGTTCAAGCCTTACTGAAGAGTTTTCAGAACATTCAGAACGAGCAGATCTCCAGAGCTCAGAATAAAAGAGCAGACGCACTTTCGAAGTTAGCCTCAAACTTCTTGTCTAACAAGAAGGTACTGGTCGAACTACTCAAAGAACGGAGTTACGATAACCAAGTTGTTCAGTCCATAAACCAGAAAGACACATGGATGGATCCAATCGTGTCCTATTTGAAGGATGGAATCCTTCCGTCAGATCGAACTCAAGCGCGAAGGTTAAATTTAATAATGGCCAGTTATGCCCTTTTTAATGATATATTATATAGAAAATCATTCATTGAACCCTTGCTCAGATATGCATCTGAAGAAGAAGGAAACTATCTCCTTCGAGATATTCACCAAGTTATCTACGGCGACCACTCCGGAACCCGGACCTTTTCCCGAAAATGCCCTCTATTGGCCAACTATGTAGAAGGATGCTCAAGAACTCGTAAAAAAGTGTAGATCTTGCCATGTTCATGACAACCTGTCCCATCAAGCTTCTTAGTCCATGATTCCGATTGTGTCTCCATGGCCATTTGATCAATGGGGGGTGGACTTAGTCAGCCCATTACCCCGACCTCCCAAAAATTTCAAATTTCTAGTCGTTGCAGTTGATTACTTCATCAAATAGGTAAAAGCCAAAGCCTCAATGATGATCACGGCCAAGGCCATTCAGAAATTCCTATGGAAAAACATTGTATGCAGGTATGGCATTCCGAAAGCGCTGATCTCGGATAATGGAACTCAGTTCGAAGATAGAACAGTTCAGGTATGGTGGTCCGAGCTTAGGATCACCCAATATTTTACTTCTATGGGTCTTTCACAAGCAAACGGATAGGTCGAGCAAAGACGGATCAGGACTGGTCTGAAGAAAAGACTTGAAGAAGATGGATCATATTGGGTTGAACATCTACCCAACATACTGTGCGCTTGTGGGACTATGCTGAATGCAGCAACGGGAGAAACTCACTTCTCCTTAGCATATGTGTGTGAATCAGTCATTCCTGTGGAGATCAGACTTCCAACTGTTTCTCTTCCTTCAGCTTGAGCTCTTCGAACACTTTCCAACTCAGCCAAGTGTTGCTGATTTAGCTGATTAAACACATAACCTGCCCAATTGAACTCAAATTCATCCCAGATTATGTTCATTAGAAAAATGCTGTCTTCAGATAACTTGGTGATTCTTTTGTATTAGCCAATGACGTGTCTGCTGACCCATTTGTTGAGGAGTCCAAACTCTGGTTTCAAATCGTCGAAATGAGTACCAACAGTTGCTGGTTCCTTCCTTAAAGAGATTTGTCTGAGAAAGGCGCTCCTTTGGAGTGGTAAACAACTCAAATCTATTGATTTCACAACTTGTTCCTTGAAATCAAATAGCAACCTGATGACATGTTCATTAACAATGATTCTTTTACCTCAAACATTTGTGATTAGGGAGTTCCTTATCAATCTCATGTTCTCCCAGAACTGTAGGATCCCTTCTAAATCACGTTCTTCTTGAAAAGTAACTTCCAAGATATCTCTCAATCTTGGTTGACGTTTAATCTTCTCGCAAATATGACTGGCTAACAGAGTGTTATTGCAGAGGCCTTCATATTGCTCGACAGATAAAGTTTCCACTTCAGTAATGAGCCTTTCTTCTTGTGTTTTCTTTGAGGCGGCCATTAAAATTTTCAGAAATTGAAGAGAAAATAAGAAAGAAGGAAAATTTTGAATTTTGGTAGAAATAGATTAGAGTTTTCTTGTGTGTGAACTGATATGCAGAACATGGTGGATATATAGGTGGGTTGTAGGATGGTTTAGTGAGTGGGTACATGATTTTGGGAGGTTCTAGTACAATCCTTTCAAATTCCTGACAGTTTTGTGTAACTGATGCATGTACTGTCTTGGCAGTTAGTGGGTGTGTACAAGCAATGAGTTTCGACAAACGGCGAGAATTAAATGCGATGTAACATTTGTCGGTTCGATTCAATAAAGCGTCATCGAGGTCGATTTTGAGTCAACTTTCAGTTCCGTCAAATCTTTCAGTTTCAATTGGTCAGTTTGAGATTGTTGATGTCAATGACTGGTATGTTAAGTGAGCACACCCAGCATAACAAAGATCAATCCCCTTGACGAATCTCTGGCTTAAACTGATTTAACTGACTTTGATTATACCCAACTCAGTTCCCAGTTTGGCAAAATCTCTCATTGTCCAATGGCTTAGTGAATATATCTGCCAACTGATCTTCAGTAGGTACATAAAGAATTGTAATGTCCTTCTTCTCCACATGATCCCTTATAAAGTGATGTGTCACATCAATGTGTTTCATCCTTGAGTGCAAAACTGGATTGTCAGTTATTGCAATTGCACTTGTATTATCACACATTATAGGAATCATTCCTTCTTCTATCTCATAATCTCTTAGTTGTTGTCTTATCCATAAAACTTGAGCACAACAACTTCCAGTTGCGATGTATTCAGCTTCAGCTGTATATGTAGAGATTGAGTTTTGCTTCTAGCTAAACCATGACACAAGTCTATTTCCTAGCAACTGACATGTGTATGAGGTGCTTTTTCTATCCACTTTGAATCCTGCCTAATCTGAATCTGAATAGGATATCAGGTTGAATTCTCCTTCTTTAGAATACCATATCCCAACACCTTCTGTAAGTTTCAAATACTTCAAAGTTCTTTTCACAACTGTGAGATGGCTTTCGTTTGGTGTAGTTTGAAATCTAGCAGAAAAACCAACAGCAAAAGATATATCTGGTCTACTTGCAGTAAGATAAAGTAGATGTAACATCCCGACTTTTCAGAAAAGGGTAAAAGAGTCTTTTAACAAATTTAGGTTTTTCGGGTTATTTAATTAAACGATTTGAAGTATATTTATATATATATATATATATATTTTGTTATATAAGAGAGAAAAACCAGATTTTTGTTAAGCAAGGGTGTTTTAGTAAAAAGGGGTTTATTTTGGAAGTGGGTATTTAAGGTTAACCTAACACTAATCTCCTAAACCTAATTAGAAATCAGTTTTCACGTTTCCCCCCCCTCTCCTGCGCAAATGAGAAAGAAAAGGGAGAGACTAGAAGAGTTCTTCGACCATCAAAGGAAGGGTTGATCGTTTTTCCGAGCAAATTCAAGAGTTGGAATCGCCGTGTAGAGGACAGACGCTTTTGCCTTCGGTTTGGTTGTGTTGTGAGCCTTTTCTCTCGAGTTTTGATCTGGTTGGTGGGCTTTGATTTAGGTAAGGAGAACTACCCCTATGATCTCAATTGTCTTTTATAAGGTTTAGATGTTTTTGTAAAGTGTTTTGGTGCTAGAAAGATGAGTTGTTGGGTTGAGCATTGATCATAAGTGCTATGGTATGTCTAGATGTAGTTTTCAGTGTTTTTCTGTGTTGTTCTTGCTGATGTTTGGTTTGGAAACGATCCGGAAATCGCATGATGATGATTCTGGGTTTGGGTCGAACCAGGTGGACGGGCGCCTGGTTCACCTGGACGGGCGCCTCGCCTCGAGTACATTTCGGACGAGCGCCTGGCCTCTGGACGGGCGCCTCAAGTGTTGTTTTACATTCGTGATTGAAAGCTGTTTTAGGTGGACGGGCGTGCTCTGGGTATAGTGGACGGGCGTCGAAGAAGGTTCGACAGGGCGCCCAGTGGTCTTAAACGGGCGTCTAGCTTGTTTTGTCCTTCTTTCTTTGTTGGTTGTCGTTCAGCCTTATAAGCATGATTTATCTTTATGAAACCTTTATATATGTTATGTTAATATGGTATAAACGTAGACAAGCCTGAATTGAGCTTCGATTCGTTCGCTTAAAACACCGAATGTACTCTTAAAGGAGTTGAAGTTCGGATCCGTCGGAAGAGCATGATAGGCTTGTGCTTTGATGAATTAGGATTCATCAACGCCTCGTGTATGTGCTAGGACTTGTCCGTGTCTAGTGGTCTAGGAAGAGAGTAGTCTATGTGAGGGAGATTACTTGAAAATACTCGGGTTGGCTAGCTAATAACCTAATAAACAACGACTTGACTAGTAAAAGATTAAACAACCTGTCTCTCTTGGCTAGGCACCAGGCTAAATCGCGATGCATGTGCTACCTCCGAAGGTGGAAGAACTTCAGAGGTCAAAAGACCCTAAGCACGGAGGGACTCTTTGAGGTGTGCGTGCTATCGGAGTCTACCTTTCTAGACTTCGTGGGTATTGGTGTGATCCACTAATATGTTGCAAAAGAGTGTTCCCAAGGTGGAAGAACACTTTCAGAGGTCAAAGACCCTAAGTACACAGAGGGACTCGCTGGGGGATGCGCGTAGTGCCCTTTAGTGCGGTTGTAACATAGATAGGTTAGGCTAAAACAGTTAGTCACAACATGTTGATGAGCATGAAGTGAACCCTAGATTGAGTCGGTCTCACTTAAATAACTAATTAAATAATTATCTTTTCTTTATAAACTATAGTTGTTATCATAGCTTCTCTTTCTTACTGATGAGCACGTTGTACTTACCTCGAATGCATATTTTTCTATGTGTTTGGGGGTGAGAAGACGCAAACAGTTGATCAAAGTTAGCCTTGAGCTCGTCGAGGAGTTCAATGATGTTTTGATGGCGTTGAAGTCACTCTGATGTTTTCCTTCACTTTTCTTTTAAAGGTTGTACGGTTTATCTTGTAGATTCTCTTATATGCTTGTTGTACTTTTATTTCAAGTTTGTGAGACTAGTTTGGTATCGTTCTTTTGAGGCATCGTACGTTGTAAGTTTTATATCGTTGTTGTAAGCTTTTCCCTTTTTTTTTTACCCGTAGATGGTTTGTATTCTATTCTAGTAGCATTTATGTTTTATACCCGAGTCTTTTGGGCTTCCGTTGCTTTATTTTTGATACGACGACGTAGAGGCTGGCGTATAATTTTAGATTTATTTAACGTTATACGCGCCGAACGTTCTCTTCCGGATAAGGGCTCGGTATCTGGGAGCGGGGCGTTACAGTTGGTATCAGAGCGAAGCGTTCCTTGCTTTTCTAGGCTTCCCTTCCTTAAGATAAGACCTTTAAGACTGCTTAGTAACCATTCTGACTTCTTTGATCTTTCAGAATTGCAGGAATTCATAGAAGTTTCTTTGCTGACCTAAACTTTTATTTTTAAGATAAGGTATCTTAGATCTTTTAGAACCTTTCTGACTTCTTTTTTTTCTTGGTGGCAAATCGTAAAACTAAGAATCTTTAGACCTTGGTCAAGTTTCACTAGGACCAGGTGAAGAGTCTTCCTAGGCAAAGGTTAGTTAGAGTTCCAAGCTCACATCCTTTATGTGATGCCCTCTAGTGTTCCTTCTAGGATCTTTAGCAGAACCCTTCTCTTCTTTTGGAGCTTCTAGACTTTTCTCCTTTTGCTCTTTTCTTGGAGTATTTAATATTTTCTTATTGGGACCTTTTGATTCAATCATTACCTTGATTTTGTATTTTGGTGTTATGCAAAACGAGTAAAACAACTTTGTTCACGTTTCTATATGTCTTTTAATATTACTTTGATGTTTCAAAATTCTATAAATTTGCAGTCACTTAGGAAATTGCCTTATCTACATTTTCTATTTTGGCATCAACTTAGTTTTCAATATGGATTGTTCATAAATTGTTTAACAAGGAGGAGTACTCTGTTCAGAAAATTCTGCAGCGGTACTCTTACTTATGAGTCTGTTTTGAATAAGCTAAACATCTTCAAATGACTTGAATTTTTGATATGTTGTAGAAAACTCTCTGATCTGCAATTTTGTTTTGGAGTCAAGTGCTAATTCTTTCTAGTTTGAGTTCAATCTGCAAATTAATGCAGATTTTAAATTTCTGAAAGTTTTGACAGCTTTGCAGCAGATTGTGAAAATAATTATTTTTAACCAACTTATGCTTTTCCATAAATTCTGAATTTTGTGTAGCATATGTAAAGCTTGTATACCTACAACTTTTCTTTTACATCTTGTTCAAAATTAATTTGGGTTACTTTGTGCAAGTCAATCATTTCATGGTTGATGTATGTACTTAAACTCTTAAAACCCTTTTAAGTACTTGTTCATGAAAGGCCATACAACATTCTTTCACCTTGGAAGTTTAGGTGTGGGGTAGTATGTGTTGGGAAGGCTTTGAAGCATAAGACCCTAACTTACTTGTTATCCAAAATAAGAAGTTTAGTGAGTAGATATTAAGTGTTGTAGATTTAATACCCTTTTGTGACAAGAAACACTTACATGGTGACTTTCCAATCCCATGTTTTCTTTAACGAGGTACTTTTTATAATCATTTGGATTCACACTTAGTTACCTCTAATTTCAAATGTTTTTCCCTTGCATACTATTTGTGACCAATGTGGTATTTGGATCATCCGCTTGAAACTTTTGAACTCGGTAATAGTCCTTCCATGGCGAAGTTTTATTTTTCAACTGTGCGCATACTTTGATATTTTTTTTATGAAGATGTTTTCATAGTGTCAAATGCTTGATTTAAAGGAAATGAGTTTCTCATCCTTTGAACTATTTGAACCTGCAATTGCATACCCTTTCATTGCATCATGTTTAGCAAATTCGGGTCAATACACTTTTACATCCTAGTGATTAACTTCAATGCATCCCATACATGATGTTTTGGTGCGTAAAACTTTTGTTTAAAGACTCAACTCTTTTATTAGAATTTTATACATTTAGAAAATAGGTGGAAAGATCAAACTTTCTCAAAACATCCATTTTAATTACATAATCCTTTGTCTTCCGGTAAGAATACGTGAACAACCATTCCTTACCAAAGTGTTATTTAGTAACTCCAGGCTACTTTTAAAAAAAAATTATATACATGTGTTCAAAAGTTCTATCGATAATTACTTTCAAGATAATCGCATCTTTTACTCCTTATGAAATTTTTGTCTTTGAATAAGCGAGTAGTTGAACCTCCCTTACAACTCATGCACGTCTTTTAAAGCTACGTTTGATAAAGGATTTAGCATGCAACTTATTTTGTTAAGAGTTTTCCTCGACAAAGAATTTTTTTTTTACTACAGGTGTTAAGTTGTTTTGTTTTATTCTAAACCTTCTTTCTTCAAATTGGAAGAAATGACTTTCTGATTTTTTTATTTTAAGAACAAAGGGTTGTCCTTATCCTTTGAACACTTTCCCCTTCAATTCAAAACCTTTTAACAAAATCACAATAGTCCTTATTGTGTGAATCTTTGAACGACACAAAACATGCACTATTCAAAACTCTTGTGTTTTCTTTACTCAGTCGTCACTTATGATTTCTTCACGAAGCACTTCTCCGGTTTACCTTTATCTTTGAACCTTTGGAGAAGATGTTTTCCCTCTTTCAAAGATAATATTTTAAATCTGCAACGGTTGTTGAAAGAAATAGATTATGCATTTTCGAATTCTTTTGTTTTTTTCCACGTTATCATTCATGACCCCTTTCGCAACATTTCACCAATTTACTTGGATTCTCAAGATGAAATCTTTGAAAGAATATTATTAAATCTTCAAATTTTTATATATATTTATTATATGTATATGTACATATTTGAATAATATTTGAGACTTCTTCCACTTCTAGACCTTTCTATTGAACTCTTTAATAGCAAGTTTGTCTTTCTTTTGCATTCAATCATACCACTTACTTCAAGAGAAAGGAAAATGTTCAAACTGGATTTTGTAGAATGACCTCAAATTTGTGATAAATGTCTCACTGTGAGTACTTTTGTTTTTAGTGACTTATCACAAGTACCCTCATATAGGCAAATTTTATATATCATCCATTTTGCATTATCTAAACAAATGTTTTATTATATGCATGTGAACCAAGTTCAATCCGTCTTCATTTTGTGTTATACATCTCAAGATTTTCCTATTTGCTATCTCCTTAGTAGTTTCAAATTTTCAAAATATTTGCATAACCATTCTTACCTTCCTTCGGAATCAAAGTGAGGACAAGTTTAAAACTTTGTTTCTTATAGATGTGTTGTTTAAAAATAAACTCTTTCACAACTCCAATATTCTCATTTGGACTATAAAATTATGGTTCTTTGATAAACTCACTGCCGAAAGTCATTTTCTTGTCTATAGGAAAGCCTTATAAGGTTGGTAGAAGATGTTTATATGGTTACCTTTTGGAGACTAGTAAAGATTGAAGTTTGTCTATGGTTTGGGTGTGTTATAGATGGTTTAGTTTGAATTGATAACAAGGCGGAATTGAAGTTCTTTAAGTTAATAGTTAGTTTCTTGAGGGTAAGGCGAATGTATAGATCGAGTAACTTTTGTGTAAGTCCGAAACTTCGTAAGGGTGATGAATGGACAAAGAACCTGGAAGAATACTACATGTTAACTAGAGGATTGACATGACTTTTGGGACAAAGTGTTATAGGAGGAGTTTAAGAAGTTAGGTTAGTAGAGTTGAGCATAAGGTAGATGAAAGGTGTGAATAAGATAGAATGGTGCTTGGGTCTGAAGTGCAAGATTAGTTGTGTGGAAAGTACTGAAGTCTTGTCGATGAAATTACTAAGGTTCAAATCAGTTGGAGATAACATTGGTGTGTTTTTGAAAGTGAACTAGAAGGTACGCAAACTGGTATCTAAGTTGAGAGTGGTGTTGGTTTTGGCAAGTTTCGAGGACGAAACTTCATTAAGGGGGGAAGAATGTAACATCCCGACTTTTCAGAAAAGGGTAAAAGAGTCTTTTAACAAATTCAGTTTTTAGGGTTATTTAATTAAACGATTTGAAGTATATTTATATATATATATTTTGTTATATAAGAGAGAAAACCAGATTTTTGTTAAGCAAGGGTGTTTTAGTAAAAGGGGTTTATTTTGGAAGTGGGTATTTAAGGTTAACCTAACACTAATCTCCTAAACCTAATTAGAAATCAGTTTTCACGTTTCCCCCTCCTCTCCTGCGCAAATGAGAAAGAAAAGGGAGAGACTAGAAGAGTTCTTCGACCATCAAAGGAAGGGTTGATCGCTTTTTCCGAGCAAATTCAAGAGTTGGAATCGTGCCAGAGAGACGCGTTTTGCCTTCGGTTTGGTTGTGTTGTTGCAGACTTTTTCTCCGAGTTTTGATCTGGTTGGTGGCTGTACTTAGGTAAGGAGAACTACCCCTATGATCTCAATTGTCTTTTATAAGGTTTAGATGTTTTTGTAAAGTGTTTTGGTGCTAGAAAGATGAGTTGTTGGGTTGAGCATTGATCATAAGTGCTATGGTATGTCTAGATGTAGTTTTGGTGTTTTTTCGTGTTGTTCTTGCTTGATGTTTGGTTTGGAAACGATCCGGAAATCGCATGATGATGATTCTAGGGTTTGGGTCGAACCAGGTGGACGGGCGTCTGGTTCACTGGGACAAAGCGCCTGGCTCGAGTACATTTCGACGACAGCGCCTGGCCTCTCGGGACGGGCGCCTCACGAAGTGTTGTTTTACATTCGAGATTGAAATCGCTTTTAGGTGGACGGGCGTGCAGGTATAGTGGACGGGCATCCGGCTTTGGACGGGCGCCCAGTAAGGTTGAGACGGGCGCCCAGGGTCTTAAACGGGCGTCAGCTTGTTTTGTCCTTCTTTCTTTGTTGGTTGTCGTTCAGCCTTATAAGCATGATTTATCTTTATGAAACCTTTATATATGTTATGTTAATATGGTATAAACGTAGACAAGCCTGAATTGAGCTTCGATTCGTTCGATTAAAACACCGAATGTACTCTTAAAGGAGTTGAAGTTCGGATCCGTCGGAAGAGCATGATAGGCTTGTGCTTTGATGAATTAGGATTCATCAACGTGCGTGTATGTGCTAGACTTGTCCGTGTCTAGTGGTCTAGGAAGAGAGTAGTCTATGTGAGGAGATTACTTGAAAATACTCAAGGTTGGCTAGCTAATAACCTAATAAACAACGACTTGACTAGTAAAAGATTAAACAACTCGCTCTCTTGGCTAGGCACCAAGCTAAATCGCGATGCATGTGCTACCTCTGAAGGTGGAAGAACTTCGTGAGGTCAAAAGACCCTAAGCACGGAGGGACTCATTGAGGTGTGCGTGCTATCGGAGTCTCTACCTTTCTAGACTTCGTGGGTATTGGTGTGATCCACTAATATGTTGCAAAAGAGTGTTCCCAAGGTGGAAGAACTCAGAGTCAAAGACCCTAAGTCTGAGAGGACTCTGCTTTGAGGGGATGCGCGTAGTGCCCTTGAGTGCGGTTGTAACATAGATAGGTTAGGCTAGAAACAGATTAGTCACAACATGTTGATGAGCATGAAGTGAACCCTAGATTGAGTCGGTCTCACTTAAATAACTAATTAAATAATTATCTTTTCTTTATAAACTATAGTTGTTATCATAGCTTCTCTTTCTTCGAGCACGTTGTACTTACCTCGAATGCATATTTTTCTATGTGTTTTGGGGTGAGAAGGCAACAAAGTTGATCGAGTTAGCCTTGAGCTCGTCGAGGAGTTCAATGATGTTTTGATGGCGTTGAAGTCACTCGATGTTTTCCTTCACTTTTCTTTTAAAGGTTGTACGGTTTATCTTGTAGATTCTCTTATATGCTTGTTGTACTTTTATTTCAAGTTTGTGAGACTAGTTTGGTATCGTTCTTTTGAGGCATCGACGTTGTAAGTTTTATATCGTTGTTGTAAGCTTTTCCCTTTTTTTTTACCCGTAGATGGTTTGTATTCTATTCTAGTAGCATTTATGTTTTATACCCGAGTCTTTTGGGCTTCCGTTGCTTTATTTTTGATACGATTTACGTAAGAGGTCGGGCGTATAATTTTAGATTTATTTAACGTTATACGCGCCGAACGTTCTCTTCCGGATAAGGGCTCGGTATCTGGGAGCGGGGCGTTACAGTAGACTTCCAATCATTCTTCTGTCGAGAGTTTGATCCATATCTTTGCCTTCTTGTCTTCATCCAATCTGATGTTAGTCCCAATTGGTCTTGAAATGCCAGCTGATTTCTCCATTCCAAACTTCTTGATCAATTCCTTTGTATACTGATGACGAGATCAAGTGATATATAAAATACTTGACCACCATAAACCAATACTAGCAAGAGGACTAGGTCCATCGTAGTATAGCTATAGCGAATCATCCCACAGGGAACCAATTGTGGGTCATTTATATACAAACAATTAATCATTCATGTCAAGGACACAAAGCGGTCTACGACCAACAAGAGACAAGAAAGATAAAGGACACGACACAAACAACGTAATTAACCTCCTCAATTATTATGTTATCGTTTGGATCTAGAGATTCTATATAATTAAGCTAGACTCGACAACTATTAATCCGATTCGTATTTCTTTTATATTGGCGACGGAAGTCATCCCCTAAACTAGATCTAGCTCTGGTTAGGCCATCTAGATCACTGTGCTATATTACGTGACTTCGCTTCGTAGGCCTCCATCTCATATAACTCGCACGCTTACAAAACTAGGGATGCCGATATTAACCGTATTCCTTACCTATGAAACATTCCTGTGGTTAGGCGTACTTCCTAGATGATCGCATCAGTCTCTGTCCCATTAATATTTACTTTTTAGGTCTCATGTTAATCTACGATTTACGTATAACTAGGTGTCGACAATTCCCAAATACTGAATGTATCTAGATCTCTTTGAAAGTCCCGGAAGATCAATTCATGAGCCGACCCAGAGCCCTATATTGGTATTTCCTAATAATATGCTAATTAAAACAGACGAGCAACGTAGCCGTAGCCATACCTACTAAGATAAGAAATTCTAAGTGGACAATCACACCATAATGACGTGGCAAGATTGACGCGGCGAAAACCTAAATCTTAGCGTTTCTACATACGTAACGGATAAAATAGAGATTCATAAAGCAATTATATAGATCTACTAAAAACACGATTGTCGATCATACCAAAGTCATCTATAGGTCACCGGATAACAGATCTGGGCTTGTGGATCCTTATAGACAAGGGATCCACACTGCCTCATATCGTATCCTTAGATCTACATCGTTCGGTGAAGAACGAACAACCTCAAACAATAAACAATAATTGGGGGGGATTAATTACAACATAGCAGAAAGAACAAGTGAATACAATAACTCACATTATTACTGCTGGAAATTTGTACTAAAACTGCTCTGAAAAACATATAATTTGTGTTATGAGTCGATGTACAAATTGACTAATAAAAGGGAGTTTATATAAGCTATAAACCGACTTAGAGTAGCCGTCAGCCGACCTAATTCGTAAATCCTAAACCCTATCGAGATAGAAAACGTGTCTGGAGAAGCAGGGGTAATTTACCCAACTAGCTGGCAGCCAGAGCAGGGCTCGCTGCCAGCGAGCCTGAGGATTCGCCTGGGCCATTTTCTGCTTCGCCTGGTCCGTCCCTGGTCCGTCTTAGTGCTTTTATTAACTCCGAAGTCCAGCTAAATTGCTTCCGAATCAAGCCCACTATAAATAAACCATAAAACAAGGCTTGTAATATCAAATATATAATAAAATGGCTAATTACATAATAACGAGTCGTAACTCGGTTCGGGTGTAATTTTTGCATGAGACGACTAATTATTAACCACTTAAAGCCCATTTAAGCTTGAATCGGGGGTAATAATTAGATAATTAATGGTGTAAATTGACCATCATCAACTACCCCCCACTTAGCCTTTGATCGTCCCGAGCAAACACAGAAGGCGAAAGAACCACCGAAACATAATTTACTAATTGATGGCAGGCTCATTAAAAATTCCAAAGTAAATAAAATAGCAAACACGTTTGTCAGTTAGGCATTAACCACTATTTTATCATTGAATCAACGTGTGTGTGATATAACCGTTATGCAGAGTATTTGAAATAGAGAGATTCGAATTATAATATCCTCTAGATGCAACTTTCACCACTCAAAACTTTGTGACGCCTCCTTATCGTTAACAAATAATACAGGTGTAATACAAGATTCAAGTGAAGCGGGGCGGATTCGGAAACCAAAAAGCATTTCTCGGTTCACGTTTGTTTCTTTGCCAGGGCCGCGTAGATTCTAGGGACAGTAACTTGCAATGGTGGGTGCCTAGCAAGCAACTACTTTCAAATCTCCACGAACTTGCTACCCTACTGCCTTGTTTTACAACCGTGCATATTATGCTCCGTCGGTTTAGCAGTCTCTAACCTAAACGCTCATATTATTCCTCACTTTTTACTTTATTTACTCATTTTTTCTATAAACCAAATCCTGTTTTTTATTGCCCGGTTTTTGCTTCACAATCATAAATATTAGCCTTATCGGAAGTATGACAAGAAGAAGTAATCACAAAGTCAAGTTGTTCTTGTTTCAACCTTCCAGAAAAAAATAATTTCTTATCTAACCTTTCAGACTTAGCATTTAATTTATACGTGCTTAAAGAGGTTGATTCCATGACAAAATATATGTTTAATACAAAACTACTCACACAGCGTGATATGATATTTACTAAGTAATTCTGAAGATAGCCTAGCAAAAATAAATTATAATTATGCTTAATAGCTTCTTTCATTATCTATACATGCTCGGTTTTCACAAAAGGAAATGTAATTCTTGCTTAAAATTTTAATTTTTACACATTTATCAATTATTTGATATACGGAAGCTAAGTGACTTATGTACCCCCCACTTAAACGATGAATTGTCCTCAATGCATAAAAAGAAAGTAAAGGAAAGGCACTTAGCTTCGGTCAAGCGCTGAAGTGGAACAAGTCGATGAACTTCGGGGCACATAGATAGAACTTAGAACTAACAAGAGATATATCGCTGAAAAACAAATCTTCAACAAAGCTCGAAACTCGTTACAGCGTTAGCCCATAAAAAGTAATAATCAAAAAGGGGCAGTAAAGAAATAAAATAAACCTTAAACCGATGTTTAAGCCCTTACAATGTTTATTTTATAGCATTAAAACTACTTGTTCAGACACGAATTCTAAAACGAATAAGAAAAAACGATATATATAGACTCAAAAGGAAAAATACTAAATAGAAAGAAAAAACAATCAACAAAAGATTATAGTCTTCATCGATATCCTCCACCACATAAATATTCTTGAAACCGGGTGGAGAAGACAAAGAGCAAAAGGCATTTCCCCATGTGTTAAAACACGAGATTTACTGGATTGATAAGGTATTTAATCCAGCGTAAAAGAGAAACTAATTAAGGTATAACAGATCGGGGGGAGCTATTGGCTAAAGATTAAATCAGATACTTCGCGCAGAAACTTCTCGCTTGGATTGGATATCAACAACTTAGGGAGATGTAGATACTCCTCGAAATTACTAATTACCCAATTTAGCATGTAGAAGTTTTCAACGTCATCAACAAGGTCGGATCGGTGTGATATTTTAGAACAAAACTCATTATATATATGTGCCGGAATGGTCAGAAAAATTGTGAAATGGAAATCTTCCGGCCGAAAGAGAAGTTGTTTTTTTTTCTTTTTCGATCTAACCAAAAACTTATAAAATCTAGCTAGGTTCAGAGGTACACTTACCCCAGCTAGGATCATGAAAACCAAAATGATGAAAGATAGTCATTAAACTTAGCAATGTTTCTAACGCCGCAACACAAGGGTATTTTGTAAACAAAATGGAGGTCGAGAGTATGATGGGTTTAGAAAAAGATATATATAAGGATGGTAAGAAAAGATAAAGGGTGGGTAAAACATTGTGATTATGGGTGGGTTGAAATTGGTTAAGGGATTAGGTTAGGGTGAGAGAGTGAAATAGATGGAAAGAAAGAGAGGGGATGAAAGAATGGTTAGAAATGTGAATTGTGAGGCAGATTGGTGAGAGAATAGAAAAGGTTGAAGGGTGAAAAGTTACAAAGTAAAGGATAAGGGTAGTTGCAGAACAAATTGCACACAACTTTGGATCTTCACTCGGATCGCCATTCTAAAAAGTTTTGGGAGTTGACAAAAAAGCGTTCTTGTTCGCACCAATCATTCTCTGTTACATTTTCAGAAATTCTCAAGTTTCTTAATGCTTCCATCTTAAGGTTGATTGCTAAATTTCCTTTTCTTTAGCAATTTCTCGACTCTCCTAAGAAAATCTATTTCACGTGGGCTATATTGAGTAAAAAAGTTTTGCACATCCTTAGCCTAATGGCCATCGGAACCCGGCAAATAAAAAACCTCAACAAATGTCATGTTACTCTTATTTGACTCAAAGAAAACAAAACATAAAAAACTAAAAAGAAATCCTAAGGGTTTTAAAGAAGTAGTTCTGAGTTTAAAGTCCTCAGCTCGACTTTCCAAAAATTATCCTTGTCAGTTATCCTTCATAGCACGCCAGACTTTGACCCTTTGAGCACTATATGAGGTGGGCTCGTCGCTTTTGTGGATTAATATCCTTTCCTTGGTTGTGAGACCTAGGAAACGACATTTATCCATACCATTTATACAAAGCTCTTACCTCGGCTCTTTTTTTAGGAACTAGTGAATTCTAAGAAGATGTAGTCCTAGGGACCCATTTTAATCACATCCCCTATAATGCTACTTCATTATGCTCTCTTAAAACTCAACTTCTTTAGATTGAGAATTCTTAAAAACTACACAAATTGTTGCTCCCATGGCCAGTAGAAGCAATCTCATGCATAGGACAATGAGATTTTCACAGAACTACGAGGAACTCTTTATTCACTGCTTCCTTCAACTACTACATGTTTCCATACACCCTCTAGATGAGACAGATTTGGGGCAGAACCTTCCACACTAATAAATTTATTCTTACAAATCAACTCCGGGCTAAGATTCATACTCAGGTTCATGTATAGGCTAACTTATGTTTAAAAAACCAAAAGATAGTAAAGCATAAGCAAAAAAAGGTACCTTGCCTTCAATATTATACCACGAAGAATTTAAGCCTTTAAATTTTTTTTGGAGCCATCTTGGTGCTTTAAAGGTATTGCTTCCATCGCTTTTCCCATCGTAGATTCGTAGCTCCACATGTTGCTGGGTTTTTTTTAGTTAGCGCCCACGAAAAATTACTGACTCGGATTATTGTTTCTCTGGTTTCTGCAAACAGAAGAAAAACAGAAACAAAACGGACCGTAGACTGACTTTAACACGGTTTCTCATACTGCTATCAGACCTATGGATTAAACATACGGAGATAAACAGACACGCGAAATCCCTGAAAACTGACCAGGCTCGCTGGCAGCGAGAGGTAGTCTCACTGGGAGCGAAACCAGTTTTTTAGAATCTGGAATTTTTACACAGAGCAGACAACCAGAGTGACTAAAAACGTAAAAACATACTATAAACAAAAAATTTAACATGAATAAAAAAAATTTATATATAAAATTGACCGTTGGTTCCCCGTCAACGGCGCCAAAAACATGATGACGAGATCAAGTGATATATAAAATACTTGACCACCATAAATCAATACTAGCAAGAGGACTAGGTCCATCGTAGTATAGCTATAGCGAATCAAGGTCGATCCCACAGGGAACCAATTGTGGGTCATTTATATACAAACAATTAATCATTCATGTCAAGGACACAAAGCGGTCTACGACCAACAAGAGACAAGAAAGATAAAGGACACGACACAAACAACGTAATTAACCTCTTCAATTATTATGTTATCGTTTGGATCTAGAGATTCTATATAATTAAGCTAGACTCGACAACTATTAATCCGATTCGTATTTCTTTTATATTGGCTACGGAAGTCATCCCCTAAACTAGATCTAGCTCCGGTTAGGCCATCTAGATCACTGTGCTACATTACGTGACTTCGTTTCGTAGGCCTCCATCTCATATAACTCGCACGCTTACAAAACTAGGGATGCTGATATTAACCGTATTCCTCACCTAGGAAACATTCTTGTGGTTAGGCGTACTTCCTAGATGATCGCATCAGTCTGTGTCCCATTAACATTTACTTTTTAGGTCTCTTGTTAATCTATGATTTACGTATAACTAGGTGTCGACCATTCCCAAATACAGAATAGATCTGGATCTCGCTGAAAGTCCTGGAAGATCAATTCATGAGCAGACCTAGGAGCCCTATATTGGTATTTCCTAATAATACGCTAATTAAAACAGACGAGCAACGTAGCCGTAGCCATACCTACTAAGATAAGAAATTCTAGGTGGACAATCACACCATAAAGACGTGGCTAAATTGACGCGGTGAAAACCTAAATCTTAGCATTTCTACATACGTGACGGATAAAATAGAGATTCATAAAGCAATTATATAGATCTACTAAAAACACGATTGTCAATCATACCAAAGTCATCTATAGGTCACCGGATAACAGATATGGGCTTGTGGATCCTTATAGACAAGGGATCCCCACTGCCTCATATCGTATCCTTAGATCTACATCATTCGGTGAAGAACGAACAACCTCAAACGCTAAACAATAATTGGGGGGATTAATTACAACATAGAAGAAAGAACAAGTGAATACAAATAACTCACATTATTGCTGCTGGAAATTTGTACTAAAACTGATCTGAAAAACATATAATTTGTGTTATGAGTCGATGTACAAATTGACTAATAAAGGGGAGTTTATATAGGCTGTAAACCGACTTAGAGTAGCCGTCCGCCGACCTAATTCGTAAATCCTAAACCCTAACGAGATAGAAAACGTGTCTGGAGAAGCAGGGGTAATTTATCCAACTCGCTGGCAGCCAAAGCAGGGCTCGCTGCCAGCGAGCCTGAGGATTCGCCTGGGCCATTTTCTGCTTCACCTGGTCCGTCCCTGGTCCGTCTTGGTGCTTTTATCAACTCTGAAGTCCAGCTAAATTGCTTCTGAATCAAGCCCACTATAAATAAACCATAAAACAAGGCTTGTAATATCAAATAATATAATAAAATGGCTAATTACATAATAACGAGTCATAACTCGGTTCGGGTGTAATTTATGCACGAGACGACTAATTATTAACCACTTAAAGCCTATTTAAGCTTGAATCGGGGGTAATAATTAGATAATTAACGGTTTAAATTGACCATCATCAACTACCCCCACTTAGCCTTTGATCGTCCCGAGCAAACACAGAAGGCTAAAGAACCACCGAAACATAATTTACTAATTGATGGCAGGCTCATTCAAAATTCCAAAGTAAATAAAATAGCAAACACGTTTGTCAGTTAGGCATTGACCACTATTTCATCATTGAATCAACATGTGTGTGATATAACCGTTATGCAGAGTATTTGAAATAGCGAGATTCGAATTATAATGTCCTCTAGATGCAACTTTCACCACTCAAAAATTTGTAACACCTCCTTATCATTAACAAATAATACAGGTGTACTACCTGATTCAAGTGAAGCGGGGCATATTCGGAAACCAAGAAGCATTTCTCGGTTCACGTTTGTTTCTTTGCCTGGGCCGCGTAGATTCTAGGGACAGTAACTTGCAAAGGTGGGTGCCTAGCAAGCAACTACTTTCAAATCTCCACGAACGTGCTACCCTACTGCCTTGTTTTATAACCGTGCATCTTATGCTCCGTCGGTTTAGTAGTCTCTAACCTAAACGCTCATATTATTCCTTACCTTTTACTTTCTTTACTCATTTTTTCTATAAACCAAATCCTGTTTTTTCTTGCCCGGTTTTTGCTTCACAATCATCGATATTAGCATTATCGGAAGTATGACAAGAAGAAGTAATCACAAAGTCAAGTAGTTCATGTTTCAACCTTCCAGAAAAAAATTATTTCTTATCTAACCTTTCAGACTTAGCATTTAAGTTATACGTGCTTAAAGAGGTTGATTCCACGACAAAATATATGTTTAATACAAAACTACTCATACAGCGTGATATGATATTTACTAAACAATTCTGAAGATAGCATGGCAAAAATAAGTTATAATTATGCTCAAAAGCTTCTTTCATTATCTATACATGCTCGGTTTTCACAAAAGGAAATGTGATTCTTGCTTAAAATTTTAATTTTTACACATTTATTAATTATTTGATATACTGAAGCTAAGTGACTCGTATACCCCCCACTTAAACGATGAATTGTCCTCAATGCATAAAAAGAAAGTAAAGCATAGGCACTTAGCTTCGGTCAAGCGCTGAAGTGGAACAAGTCAATGAACTTCGGGGCACATAGATAGACCTTAGAACTAACAAGAGATATATCGCTGCAAAACAAATCTTCAAAAAAGCTCGAAACTCGTTACAGCGTTAGCCCATAAAAAGTAATAATCAAAAAGGGGCAGTAAAGAAATAAAATAAACCTTAAACCGATGTTTAATGCCTTACAATGTTTATTTTATAGCATTAAAACTACTTGTTCAGACACGAATTCTAAAACAAATAAGAAAAAGGATATATATAGACTCAAAAGGAAAAATACTAAATAGAAAGAAAAAACAATCAACAAAAGATTATAGTCTTCATCGATATCCTCCACCACATAAATATTCTTGAAACCGGGTGGAGAAGACAAAGAGGAAAAAGCATTTCCCCATGTGTTAAAACACGAGATTTACTGGATTGATAAGGTATTTAATCCAGCGTAAAAGAGAAACTAGTTAAGGTATAACAGATCGGGGGGACCTATTGGCTAAAGATTAAATCAGATACTTCGCGCAGAAACTTCTCGCTTGGATTGGATATCAACAACTTAGGGAGATGTAGATACTTAGCATGTAGAAGTTCTCAACGTCATCAACAAGGTCGGATCGGTGTGATATTTTAGAACAAAACTCATTATATATATAAGCCGGAATGGTCAGAAAAATTGTGAAATGGAAATCTTCCAGCAGAAAGAGAAGTTTTTTTTTCTTTTCGATCTAACAAAAAACTTATAAAATCTAGCTAGGTTCAGAGCTACACTTACCCCAGCTAGGATCATGAAAACCAAAATGATGAAAGATAGTCATTAAAACTTAGCAATGTTTCTAACGCCGCAACACAAGGGTATTTTGTAAACAAAATGGAGGTCGAGAGTATGATGGGTTTAGAAAAATATATATATAAGGATGGGAAGAAAAGATAAAGGGTGGGTAAGACATTGTGATTGTGGGTGGGTTGAAATTGGTTAAGGGATTGGGTTAGGGTGGGAGAGTGAAATAGATGGAAAGAAAGATAGGGGATGAAGGAATGGTTAGAAATGTGAATTGTGAGACAGATTGGTGAGAGAATAGAAAAGGTTGAAGAGTGAAAAGGTACAAAGCAAAGGATAAGGGTAGTTGCAGAACGAATTGCACACAACTTTGGATCTTCACTCGGAGCGCCATTCTAAAAAGTTTTGGGAGTTGACCAAAAAGCATTCTTGTTCGCACCAATCATTCTCTGTTACTATTTCAGTAATTCTCAAGTTCTCTTAATGCTTCCATCTGAAGGTTGATTGCTAAATTTTCTTTTCTTTAGCAATTTCTCGACTCTCCTAAGAAACTCTATTTCATGTGGGTTATATTGAGTAAAAAAGTTTTGCACATCCTTTGCCTAATTGCCATCGGAACACGGCAAATAAAAAATCTCAACACATGTCACGTTACTCTTATTTTTAAAGAAGTAGTTCTAAGTTTAAAGTCCTCAGCTCGACTTTCCAAAAATTATCCTTGTCAGTTATCCTTCATAGCTAGCCAGACTTTGACCCTTTGAGCACTATATGAGGTGGGCTCATCGCTTTTGTGGATTAATATCCTTCCCTTGGTTGTGAGACCTAGGAAATGACATTTATCCATACCATTTATACAAAGCTCAATACCTCGGCTCTCGTTTTAGAAACTGAGACACTCTTATGATTCTGAAGTCTCTTGAGGAGTTATGTAAGTCTTTGCTTGGTTTCACTTTTCTTTGTCAAGAAAATAACCCAGGTATATCGTGAAAAATCATCTACTACCACCAATGTATACTTATTTCCACTTATACTGATTGGTGTGATATGTCCAAATAAGTCCATATGTAGTAGCTCCATGACTCTTTTTTTCCAAATAGGCTTCCTGCTCGGACTACGTTTAATCTGTGGAAGGCTAAGTCCAGGAACACACCTGGCATATCTTCGGTCTTTCATGCAAACACATCTCTGAATTCCCTAAGCAAGTCGATGATCAGCTTCTTATGCTGATCTGGAATCCAGATTCCAATCTATACTGTTAAGACTGCTTGATTTTCCTAAAGGCTGACTTCCTCAACCTTGTCTTCTGAGGACCATGTTTCTTCATCTCCGGAAGCAACTCCTCAATAAGAAACTATTGTACCAGCATTTTTCCATTAACCATGGTTGTGTAGCAACTCATGGCTGCTTCCACATCCCCTTTGATTTCTACTCAACCGTCAATTGTGGGGAATTTCAAGCTGATATGAGCTGGTGAGATCACATCTCAGAGCTCAATCAGGCTGGCTTGACCATTATAATGTTATATTCAGATGGGGCCTTGACCAAAACATAGTTCACCATAAGGGTCTTGCACTTAGGTGCTTTTCCAAAGATGGTAGCTAATCTAATCATCCTAACTAGATGCACTGAAGGTCCGGAAAAGCCAAACAATGAAAGGAAACAAGCGTCACTCGTAATCCTTCAACTTCATCTACTGGAAAACCGAGTACTAAAGTACATTTATAGCGCTTCATGTGTCTACGCAAATCTGCTTCACTAAGTCTTGATTTAACACAGCTCAATTACCAATCCTTCATTGTTTACGACTAGAGGGAGCAAATGCCTAGGGCCATAAGTCACTTCTCTAGAGAATCATTGTCCTTTGTTTGATGCGGAGGAGCCTGCGGGCCTGCTACTTCCCTCATCCGTTTTCTAGCAGCTCGGACCACCAGAAATTGTATTAATTATGTAGATCGGGTGGTTACCGATCTGCCGATCTGGATCCAGAGATCAGTCTATTTTGCATTTCGGCTCATCTTGTCTACACATGTCTTGACTCTAATTCCTCCGCTTGAAGTCTCCTCTTTCTTTCGGCTCTGGGTTCTGAGACCGATCTACGACATCATCTAACTATCCTTCCAAGATTGCTGCATCAATGTCTCTCTGCAGTGCTTTGCAGCTCTCTAAATCTTGGCCCACGTCTCCGTGGTATGCACAAAACTTAGTCTGGTCCTTTTTCTCTGGATGTCCTCTCATCAGAAGTGGAGTTTGGGCCAAACCTTTTGTTTCCATAATGGCGAGAACCTGCTCGTGCGACCTGTTCAGAAGGATAAAGTTCCTTTCTTGCAATGCTCCTTTTTGCCGAGCCAATCTGTTACGGGTGCCATCATGCGGTCCTATACCGGCTTACCCTTCTTATCAAACGTTTCTTCAGGCTTATCCTCCTTGATTCACCTCTTTCTGACTCACGTTTTAACGGATTTTCTTCTTCTCCCTGTCAATGCTTGAAAGCCACATTTACACATTCTTCCATATAATGAGGGAGTTTTCTACTAAGCTTACCGTACAACCTTCCCTCTCGTAGCCCTGCTACGAAGGAAGTCACTAAGAGGTGCTTATCTACGTCTCGGACCTGCCAGGATGCGTCCTAAAACGCTTCAGGTACTGCATAACAAAATCATCCCACATTTGTTTAAGGGTAAGGAGGTAGGTTGCTTTCCTCTGTAATGGTTTGGCGGTGATAAAGGCATTGATGAACATCATGCCCAGCATCTGGAAGTCGGAGATCGACCTAGCTGGGATCTTCGGAACCACTCACGGGCCCTACCCGTGAGTAGTGTAGTGAAAGCTTTGCATTTTATCTCGTCGGGTGCGCCGTACAGATTCATATGATTTAGATACTGGAAGAGATGATTTGTGGGATCCTTGGATCCATCGTAAGAGTGCATCTTGGGCACCTTGAACCCCGCAGGTTGGGGATAATTCTTGACTTGTTCAATGAAAGGAGACGTGAAGGAAATTTCATCTGACCTTCTCTTTAATATGGCATCTAGTTCGGCTCTGGCTGCTTGCAATGCTCGGGGATCAAGTTTCTTTTTCCCCAAGTTTGCAGCGGATGATTGATCATCCTGCTTACTTTGCTTAGGATCGGGAGTAGGCGTTTCTTCTTGTTCATCATCCTCCAAATCCTCATCTTGTGTGGCTGCAAGGAGGATGGCTTGTCCAGTCTCTGTATCCATGGCCACTAGCTGATCCACCAACGCTTGTTGGGCTGGGTCAAAAACAACCTCTTCAGCTTGGCTTTCGGTGGTGGTGGTTGTTGCCTCTCCATCGTCAGCGTTTTGACCACCATTACAGCTACTTGTTTGTGTGTTTTCACCATGTTGATGAGAATAGGTCTTGAACAGATATTGTCAGTTGAAGACCATCTCTCTAGCACCAATTGACGATGCTGGATACCGTCTGTGTGAAAATCGGGGCTGTAATAAACTAGAGACAATTAATCAAGACCAAAATATGTAAAACGAGGATGGTTTTGTGTGTGTTTTAGACCGAACCTGATATATGAATCCCAAGTTGCCTACGTATCCTCTGATAATTCAGCTTTAGAGATAATTATTGACGTATTTGAATGTCACGATCAGAGTCTTTATGACTTAGCATTCTTTCCATATTTATCTGATATTATGAGCTTGTGTAAAAATAGCGAGTACGGGGGGCTCTGGCCGACCTGCGTCGAGCCCCCTAGGGCTTCGTGGCCCGAACTGCGCCGACCCGACTCCGTTGCGCTCCGACCGACTTGCGGTGGACTGAGGAGCGGACTAGGATGATCTCCCAATTGGGATTCAGATCCGCTTTGAAGGCTAAAGTGGAGCCCTTGACCCTTAAATTTTCTGGAAAATTAGGGATAAGGACACAATCTGGAATATTTTTAAATAACAGACAACTACATATTTTTATAGGAGAAGGACAACCGCATAATTTTTATAGCGAGACAGAACAAATGAATCCGAAAATCGGTGAATCTCCTCAGTGAATCCCGAAATCGGTGAATTTCGATGGTGAATTTTGAATGATGAATCTCGAAAATCGGTGAATCTCGACAATGAATTTTGAAAATTAGTGAATTTCGACGAGTGAATTTCGGAGTGAATTTAAATAGTGAATTTCGAACACAAGTGAATTTTGATGATGAATAAATAGTTTTGTTCTTTACGCAAAAGTTTTTGTCTGCCCTTTTACTCAATTGATGAAATATTTATGTGCCCTTCTCCCTCATTCCTCCTAAATTTTTTTTGTCTATATTTAATATTTGGCCGTTCGGTGAGTGATACGTGACGATGGTTAGTCCGGACATGGTCAAACGTAAAGTATTGTCGGAAGAAAAATAGAGAGAACGTACGTTATTAAAATGAATAATATTGTTTCGGTGAGTACATAGAAAAAGTTGATGTTCTAAAAAAGAAATGAAAAAGTTGTCCGAACATACTATGAACGAAATTTATACTATTTTTTTTAAAGATAAACATAGTATGCATTCCTATACCCGAAGGGGCAAAAGAAAAAAGAAAAAAAATAAGTCCTCTTACCATATAAATTGGTTTCCTTCTTTGTTTAGGAAAATACACACCTTCAAGAATCAATTCTCCCGAACACTCCCATGTTCTAAAGTTGGCATTCTTGTTTTTTAAATTGATTTTGTCTCCATCTCTGTAGCTTGCCTTACAATTCAAAATTCAAAGCAAGAAAAGTCGTTGGGTGGTATCTTTTTTTTGGGGGCAGAAATCAGGGAAAATCTTTCATATTTGAGTTGTACAAGATTTTTTGCTTCTCCTTTTCTCCACCTCCTACTCTTCATCTTTTCTTAAAAAGAGAACAACCAAAATTAGCCCACTTCAAAATATACCCTCTCTTTTATTTTCTAATATTTTATCACACACCCAAATCCCATTTCTCATTTCCCCTTATTTGTGTTCTTGAAATTTCAATTGGAATAAATTTTTTTTTTTTTTTTTGGGGGGTGTTTTGCAATGGTGATGCCAGCAGGTGAGTCTCAGTTCCATGTGTTAGCTGTTGATGATAGCATCATTGATAGAAAACTGATTGAGAGGCTTCTAAAGAATTCTTCTTATCAAGGTATTTGTTTGAAATAATTTTATTATTATTATTATTATTATTATTATTATTATTGTCATTTAATACCAGCATGTGTTATTTTGACTTTTATTGTTTCTTAGCAATGTATACTATTTTCCAATTGCAGTAACCACTGTGGATTCTGGCAGTAAAGCTTTGCAATTTCTGGGCTTAAATAATGAAATCTCTAGCAACCAAAATCAACCCTCTGTTTCTCCTCCCAACTACCACCAGGTAATTAAATTACGCTTTTATTGAATTATTAAAGAAAAAAAGATTTCTCTTTTTTGGATTCTGGGATTTCCATTTTCTTTCTTGGTTCTGAAAGGGAAAAAAAAAAAAAGCACCCTCAAAAAAAAAAATTTAAAAAAAAAAAAAAATTTATTGAGGGAAAATGTTGATTTTACTATCTATATTTTTTTAAAACAGGAAGTGGAGGTAAATCTTGTTATTACAGATTATTGTATGCCTGAGATGACAGGCTATGATTTGCTCAAGAGAATTAAGGTATTTATTCATAGTCCTGTATTTTAATTGCTTTCTGAATTATTCAGATTTTTATTTTTCATAGTCTTCCCAATTTCACATTTTCCCCCATTATGAAAAAGAAGCCAAAAATGTCCTCATTAAGTTGCTGCATTTTAGACCACAGTGTCTTCAGAGAAATTGTTTACCTTTCCAACCAAAATTTGTTTATTTTTATTTTTTGATCCTATAAATTTTTTCTGTGATGTGCACTATAAAAATGAATTTGTTTTCCGACAGGAATCATCATCTCTGAGAAATATTCCAGTAATTATAATGTCATCTGAGAATGTTCCCTCAAGAATCAGCAGGTAAATTAAAAATATATAATTTTTAATTGATAGTTAATGACATTGAACTGAAATGTTGAATTAACTGCAGATGTCTAGAAGAAGGGGCTGAAGAATTTTTGCTTAAACCAGTGAGATTATCAGATATGAATAAGCTTAAACCCCATATGATGAAGACCAAGAATCATGAAAACCAAGAAAAGGGAGACCAAATGCAACCTCAAGAATCAACAGATACGTCTTTATCATCGTCATCATCTTCGTCGCCGTTAGAGTTTCAACACAATAATGGTAACAATAATATCAAGAGGAGAGCTGTAGAAGAAGGGCTTTCACCAGAAAGAACGAGGTCAAGATACGTTGACCTTTCGAAAACTTTTACGGATCTTTGATTTCCAAGCTGAAGAATATCATGACCCTCTTTTATTCTCTCACTTTATTCATTTTGTCATTTCAAGTAAAAGAATTGATGAGTATCTGATAAATAGAAGAAATTAAGTAGGAAAATATACATATTCAAAAAAGCCAAACAATGGGAGATGGAATACCATTAGAATAATGGTATCCAGTTTTGTTTTACCCCTTGGAGATGTATATATATATATATATCGGAAATGATAGTCTACTTTGTACACACATGATATCCGGCCAGTATTGGATGATCTGCTGTTGTTGATCGGTGTTAGATCTATATTATAATATAGATCTAACACCGATCAATCATCAGCAATCATCCGATATACTTGGATGTAGACACACATGAATAAAGCTATAGTATGTGAATCTTTCTATATATATATATGTACACTGTATAAACAGAGTGCAACTTTTGTTTTTTTCCCAGAATGCATTGGTAGTATTGCCGTTGCTTTTCTTTTGTATATCTGTATCAGTATTTTGGATGGGGATTGTCAAAGGGGCTCCACAACACAACTAATTTACCACATACACCTTAAGTTAGTTTTTTGTTTTTTTAGACTTAGGTTTGACTTTTCATAGATGTTGAATGTGAATGTTAACCTTTAAAAAGTCGAATTTAAAGCCAAACTTCGATCTTAGAGAGCTTGAAAATCACTGAATCCTCATCAACAAGTTTAATGTGGTGTGTTTAACGATCCTCATTTAGATTTGCATCTTGTTAAATTTACAAGTGCAGTGCACGAAACAAAAATAAACGCATCTAACATGGCACCACATATGGTATGTTGATCCGACCACTATCTCTCTATGGTACCACTTATCGAAAATTGTATATATGTACATCCAGCTTAGTTTTACTTTAACCAAATTTTATAAATTACAATCCCAACCCCTTCCCAGCTCCCTAAACATCATCCTCCTCCTTCCACCATATATAGCCTTTTGTCTTTCGCACTGCCACCTAGTGCCGTCTTTTGTCTCCAATGATGCTATTTTTCTTTCTCCATCAATTGACACCATTTGCTTCATTCTACGACCACACGATCAGGGTGGACACATGTTGTCTGACAATGCTGGATATCGTCTGATGAATAATCCGGGCCGTAATTACTTCTGCGACAATTTTTAATTCAAGAACAACCTAAGAGAGGGATGGTGTTTATGTTTATTTTTAGACTGAGCCTGGGTTGTTCTTCCAATTTGCCTACATATCCAATGCGTATATTGGAATCAAGTCGCTTGTAGTTCCATAGGAATCGTTTATATAGAGGGTGTCTCGCCGCTTTCTTGTTCAACAAGTATAAGGATTATCACATGCATATCCCGTTATTTTAGGGATAATTATGGACGTATTTAAATAACCAGATCAATGTCATAATATCTTAAGATTCTTCTCATGTTTATCCTACAATATAGGAACATGTTTAAATATCGGATAAGGAAAGCTCGCCGACTGGTCGAGCCTCCCAGTCATCTCCGACTGAACTATGTTACCCAACCTCAAATGTTATTGAGCCGACTGCGGTGGTAAGCTAAGAAAGGCCGAAGTGACCTCCTCACGGGGTTGAGTCCGCTTTCTTGTTCTTTATTTCGATTATTATCCAAAAAAAAAAAACATTTTTTTATTTAATTATTTCGTCTTACCCCCAGCCAAGAACACCATACATCTTCAAACTTTATTTAATTATTTCGTCTTACCCCCTACCCGGAAAACATGAAGATTTATCAAACCTTCAAATTTTTCCCAAGAACCCTAATTTTCCTGAATACTAGTTTTCCAAGCCGGTTTTGTATCAGTCGTTTAATACCCAAACCACCTTCAAACGACCAAATCTTGACCTGGCCCGAATCACCCGGTTATCTACGTTTTTCTCTTGACCTCTTCTCGAAATTCGAAACCGAATAAGCTCAAAACTGCTCATGAACACAGATTAGTCTGTTCTAAAATTCTGCAGCCGTAGATCTCTTTACTGTTGGATGTAATATCACCGGATGGATCAAGATTCACCCGATTACGCAGCGGAATAAATATCAGATGTAGATCTAAACAAACAAAATACATGAATAATAAATCTAACCTACGAGCAGGTTAGATTACTAACCCTTTTATGGTGCAAAACGCCAAGAACAGGGTCAATCCAAACCGAGTCAATTGAGAGCCTAGTTGAGAAGCCAAAGTCTTCCAACGTGTGTCTCTAAGCACCACCAGGTGGATGGTGTTTCAAGCCGCCGGACCTCCTCGGTATGCTACCTTAGAAAACCCAAAGTTTTCTAAAACTCGAACCCTTAGTAAAATAGCCTAAATATCAAAGCTATTTTACTACCCAAAAGTCGTGTGTTGTGTTTTTTAAATTGGCTTGAGAGAACTCTCTTTATATAGGAGAGAAATCCTAGCCTCCAAGGTATTATTTAATTAATACAAAATCAATCAAAATAATCATTTTCCTTAAAAAGATAAATCTAGAATATTCCTAAATTAATTCAGATAAATAAGAGATTTTATTTTCCTTAAATTATTAAACCAATAAATAATTTAATCACATGTCTTATTATTTATCAAGAAAAGTAATTTCAACAAATAATAATATACAAAATGCGCCATACACCTAATTAATTAGGTCATGCGCATTTTTCCTTTATTGGGCGAGTCCACTTAAAAATTTCTTTTTTCATGTATTTAATTATCTACTCCAACTAAACAATTAATCCACATATCAATAAAATAGCCAATCCAACTATTTAATTATAATTGAGGTGAAACGACGAGAAAACGTATATATGCTATATTAGGAGCCACGTCGGGGAATTATGGACCCATATTAAGTAGTTACAATAAATTGAATAAAATTATTAAATCGACCGAACAATAATATTCAATCTATTAAATCCGGGATTACACCACCATAAACCCGAAACTGAACTCTGCCGAATATAGATATAAACTTACACTCAACCATGAGTCATAAGGTGTCCACTGAAATAATCATTACATACGGATAAATCCTCCATAGACTGTTCGTTACGAATCGGGATATTTCCATAAACCCTTATCGAAACATCTTATCATTATTTACCATTAACCCCCTAGTAATCAATTAGTTCATAACTAATATAATACGAACTGGCGCCTTCGATCAGTTTCTAGGATTAACAAATAAGGGAACTGTCTGTCTACTCCCCCAGGGAAGGAATGGATTCCATATCTGCGATAGCACAGACTACTTACTCATCCTAAAATAGAGCCAACGAGAAGTGTTGGACCACATACTACGAAGTAATCCTTACTAACGCATCAAACCCTACCCTAGTCTAAGCAGTCGACTCTGATCACCTCAGGATTGTGATTAAACCATATATGATCATCTTGTGATTCTATAAGACTTCTCGATCACAGAATTATATCGAGAACTCAAATCAAATCGGTCCAGCCCTATATGATTATCATCATATATAAATGCCCCACTATGTACCCTATTACCGACAGTCCGGATAAGACTGTCACACCTAAAGTGTTCTGGGCGCATTATTAGCAAATTAATCTTGAGACCCGTACTCAGATTAATAAACGCTACGGACTAAGTTAATTTGTAAGAACATCCCACTAACTCAATCCTTTTGTGTATAGCCATACACTGAGTTATGTGATTACATAAACGAGGTTCTTAGGGTTTTCAGTAGTGTCTTAATTATAAGCATACATGCAAATAATAAGATGAATTATTAATTCTGTCATAAAAACAATTAGATAATTGTCTTTCGGGCACTACACCTAACAATCTCCCATTTGCACGAAAGGCAAGTGGATTAATTGTTTTAGAGCACACCCTTTTATATCTATATCTACAACATTCTCCCACTTGCTCAAAACAAGTGAGACATATCCCCAAGATTCTTACCCTGCAAGCGCATCTTAGTAATTCATCCTTCCAAGCACGGCCGGAGTGTGCCGCCGCAGGGTAGGTCAGCGACCCGGCGTGTACTTAGAATCCGAATACCATGTGACTTGGTACACTGATCAGGTAGGTTGGCGGCCTGAGTCAATCTTTGGGATCGAAATGACGCCTTTCCATCTAATCCGGTGGTACAATTTAAATATGCTTATGACCTCTAGTGATTGCAAAATCCTTATGAGCTACCTCTCCAATGTTTTCACAATGAAGTGGTATCGGCTTACAGGATAATACTCTATCACATGAGTACACACTGAGACCGAGATCGATTTAACGTTCATCCTCAATCTAACCTAAAGCCAGAATCAGTGTTATCATTTATATTCTAGTTTGCACCTGAATATACTAGCATATTATTCCTCATTCTCCCGAAGAGACTTGAGGATTCACTAAACATCCCATTTAGTATTCATTCACAGGTTTAGACAAGCATTCCTGAGAGGTGACAGACCTAAACCTAACCTTGGAAACGGCGCGAAAGTCGACGGACATTACTAGGCTATCTGAGATCCTAACCGGCGATGTACCGGGTCAAATTGTAGTGCTAGTGCGGTGAGTCAGTCGTATTCTCAGGAAAACATGGTAATTCTTTTAAGTGGGGTTAAACACCAAGAAGCTATTATTAACTCGATCTAAGTCGCAGGTTTTTACTTTTTCTGGGTTAGATTATGTTTGTAGTTAGATTGTTTGAGTTAGATGTTAGTAAAACAGTAAATAAATACAAATAGATATATAGATATATTTTTGGATCTAGCCAAGAATACTTTACTGAATCAATATCTTTTAGTAGAAATAAATGAGACAGATCTTCCTTTATTCAAGGTGTAAATTATATATGAATCGGTGTACTCCTAAGCTAGACAACTCCTCCTCACACGAGCGTATGAAATTGTCATATGTCAAATGTCATCAGTCCAAGGTCCACAACTGCCCCATGCTAATCTTAGTTAGTCTGAACAGGTACCGAGTACAAATCTACCCCGGATAAAAGAGGTTATTCCGTTCGTCAGACGGCCGATGTTATTCAAGAGGCTCCGGTTGTCAAGCGGATCGATTTAACACAAACGGTGTAGTTTCAATTAAACTGTGATTTTAACATTATTAAGATCTCGAGTACAAATTTTAATAAGATTCATCTTTCCAGGACAAATCTGCCCCCGGGTAGGAAATAGGATTCCGTTGTCACGTTTTCACACGGCCATTTTTACCCTCCGGTTTTTCTACCTTTTTTCTCATATCCTAACTTCACCGTTTAGTTCGTCATTAGGTTACGATTCTGTTTATATTGATTAGCTATGTCAATATTAACGTTTCATTAAGCTCAGGTAGAAAAAGATTCATTATAATTGGTTTTAATCATTATTACCAGAGTCGATCATCCATTTTACCAAAAAGATTAACTAATTCAGATTCATATCTTGGCTAGATATTACTACTACTAATATATATATATATATATATATATGTATATAAATAGATAGAAATAATAAACATAATAACATTAGAAAATTACCGATTACAACTGCTGAATTGGAGCCTAATCCTCGTGAAAGTAACAACGGCTTCCGAGACAACAATCCTCGATAATAAATCCAAGCATTACAACGATACTACTCTATTTATTTATACACATATGCATATATATATACATACATCGATATATATATATATATATATATATATATATATATATATATATATATATATAGCCCAAAACATAAAAGAAGTAAAAAAGAAAGAGGTAGAGGAAAATATATATAGAGATATATATATATATATTTTGGAAATGTGTGTGTGTGTGTGTGTATATATATATATATATATATATATATATATATATATATATATATATATATATATATATATATATATATATATATACACACACAAGTGTATGCAAAAAGAAGGAAAGAAAAAGAAAGGAACGAAGGAGGAAAAGAGGGGCAAGAAGAAGAGATGAAAATGGGGAGTATATATAGGTAGATATAGCATGTGGGAGGATTTTAGGGAATATTGATCATCATTGCAAGTAACATGCATCAAATTGGGCAAAAATCTGCATTTTTCCGGCGTGCGCCGCGAAAGGCCCGGTTTGCGCCGGTAAAATCTCTTTTGCGACGTTTGACGATTTATAAAAATTCTTCACAGCTGTTTGGTAAAACGACCATAACTTGAGTTGTAGACCTCCGATTGACATGATTCAAAATGCGTTGGAAAGCTCATTTGAAGATCTAAAACTTTCATGCAGAATTCTTCCCCATAAAATGCGTTTAAGTTGGATCAAATGTCTGTCGTAGATATTTTACGGTAGAAGCATTCAGGACAATTGATCCGTTTGAACTTGTTAGCTTATGGCAACTTCTTCTATCCTTAAAATACATCTTTTTAGACCTCAAAACCTGTCATTACGTGGGATATTTTGATGGCCTTGGACTCCAAGTATTCCTTCTTCATCAGCAAAAACTCGCCTCGTTATCCGATCTTTAGTTCTGTCTCCATGATAAATCTTATCTTTCTTACCCGAATACAAAGAAACGAACCATGAGTAAATCGACAATAAAAGTTCAGAAATAGCTGCGTTGAATTTTCTTGACTCTTTTTAGGTTAATATTACAGTCTTTAGTTATGATATTTTTAGTTTTAACATAATAGTGAAAAATAAAACGTTTATAAAATATAGTAATTTTTATCATATTTTTATCACATATCACTAAACCAGTATAAAACCTAGTAAAATACAATAATTTATATAATAATTACTACTTATACATTTGGATAAAATTAAGTAATTATTGACTTAAATTGGTACAATAATGCTCAAAGTGGTATCAATATTGTGGTAAAATGTCGTAATAATGATCATTAATTTGTCTCTCATCACAACTCCCCACTTAGCTTTTGGTCGTCCTCGAGCAAAACAAGCGATAAAACAAAATGAATGAGAGATAAATTCATGAAGATATAAGATATAAGGGACAACCAGATAATACAACCATTAGAATTACAACTGAGCTTTAACCTTAATATAAATGTATAATAGAGTGTGTGTGTGACAAGCCTTTTCAATTTCCACTATCCTCTCTTGAATAATTCAAGCAAACGCACAAATATCCATTCAGATGATCTAATGACTTTCCTAGGTATAAGCAAAGAATGATTCCACACAACGCCCTCCCGTGTACTTATTAGGATAATCCCTAAAGCATATCATTCGGCTTTATACTTTGGGGATAGTCGAAGATAACTAAGTTTTCAACCATTGTCATTTTTTTCTTTTTTTTTTTTTTTTTTTTTTTTTTTTTTTCACATTTGTAGCATATGCCCTCATTCCCAAAGAATAGGGACGTTTCGTGATAACACCCTATTTGGACTACTATCATCGAGCAATGGAGCTTTTATACCTCATAGTGATATAGGACGTTTCGTGATAACGCCTTACTGCACTCAAATCATTGGTAGCTACAACCGACATATAGATAGTTCATCTTAATTTGGTATTCTTCTTTAACTTATATCCTTCCTATCACATTCAAACCTTCGATATATTCACAAGACACATTCAAAAGTTAGGTACTAAGTTACTGCAATTATCTATAGAATAACCACTAGGATACTGAATGGATATAGTTTAAAAATTTCGTTTCAATATCAAAGGCTTACGTGAAGGAATTCATGTTACACAAATATATTTGGAATTACAATGCACTTACGGTTCACGTTGGTTATACACATCCAAATTGATCATTATATCTTCAAATCCATGAAATATATACCTTATACAATTTATTTTAATCAACTAAATAATGCTCGAAAAAAATCGAAAACTAAGGGATTTATTGATACAAAATAAACATTAATTCCATTGCTAGACCAACGACTCCACTCCCCACTTACGAACTTACATTGTCCTCAATGTAAAGTGAGTGTAAATAAGTTGTTGGGAAAGCAATGGTGCACTAAAACAAGTCAAAACAAATACTGGGATGATAAAATGGGTGGGTGGGTGGGTTAAAGTTATGACCATTGTGTGTGAAAATGAAATAAAAGTGTGTGGAGTGTGACAGTGTAATGCAAAAGGGTAGATAAACACACCACATAAACTTTTATTGATTTAAAACACACAATATTCCACAAAGAGTTGAACTAATACATGTCACACATTATTTTTGAAATTTAAACAGACTAGATCATGATATAAAATGTATGGAAAAGTATTAACTCTGAGTCTTTTATACCCAGATCCTCAAGGGTTATTTCAAATCGTTCTAACAACCTAAGTCCAAGAAATGATGCATTTGAATTTTCTCTTTTTTTTCCATCAGGATTTTCGGATAACCACCTAATCGTTCCCGTTTAATGTCATTCAAACATTCATCCTAAGACTTGGTGAAACAAAATGAAAATCAATCCTAAGTATTAGCAAAGTATCATCCAAAGTATGAGTAATTATTATATTTAACATTTTTACGGGTTTGCCTCCCGGTAGCGCTTTTGGTTAACGTCGTTTGCTCGACCAAAATGATAAGGATTAACTAATATAATATACTAAACAAAACGGGATACTTCTAACAATTACTCACAAAAGCACGTAACAATTAAGCACATAATCCACTAAAAATAAATGCTTAAGGAGTAAAAAGGAAGGATAGTACCCGTCATTGACTATATTTATAGTCTATAGCCAGACTTTACCGTGTTTTGATTTTTAAGGCACTTTGGTGGTGGGTCATCCTCACGCACCGCATCCTTCTTCAATACCGGTTTCCAACAGAGGTTAGACAATTCCCATCAATCCAAACGATTCTTGACCTTTTCCTTTGATTTTCGAGCTTTAGGTTTGTGAGCTTTCACATTATTGCTGAACTCATCTTCTTCAATTACCTGCGTGTTAGTACAATCCACAGCAAAAAAAAACACAAAGTGTACACACAAGAACAAGATTCTAGTGTAATGCATGGATATTTCAATGAATTGTAAGTGTTGAAGACAACGCTCTCATGATTAACTCCCAAACTTCTCCCTTACTAAAATCGTCAAGAAAACATACATACTTTTTATCCAACTTCATCTTTGTAATAGGGATAGAATGTATACCTCCCTTACCCTTGTCATTAGATGAATATGGTAAAGCTTCCTCGAATGACTGTGTTTCATCATTCTATACCTTTTTCTTCAAAATATGCATTGGATATGGTGTTGCCTTATTTGGTTGAACCGAGATGAATTTGGGTTGAGCTGGATAAGGTTCGGTTTGAATTGGCCCTTTCAAACTTGGTTCCTTCCAACCTCGCTTCCAATTCGATTATTTCTAATTTTATTTTATTTATTAATATTCCCTGGACATGATCAAGCCCTCGCTCGGTGTTTCATCACTAGTTTCGATCATTCTCGTATTTCGATTTGAAAATGATACTTGGTCGATTTCCTGACCGATATGACCGCGTTTACTCTCTACTCTTAACCGCTTTCGTAAGTGTTTAAATCGGGCCTATAAGGAGTGAGTGGGGCCTTACCACTTCGGTCATCAACTATCGAAAAATAGAAAAATAACTTGAAATAGATAAAACTCGAATCGGATGGTGTTTCATTACTCGATTTCGCCGTTTCATAACTCGATTTGACAATTCTTGTGGAATAGAAAATATCGAATAGAAAATAACACGAAATCGATAAAAAAAACCACTTTTTTTCTCTCTCTCTCTCTCCCGGTATTTACCGACTCCACTCGGTATTTACCGAGTGCGATTTTTATTTTTTTTTAAAGTGGAATCTTACCAATAGGTGAAATATATATATAAGGATGTATATATATATATATATATATATATATATATATATATATATATATATAAATTGGTATCTTTCCAATACGTGAGTACCAACAGAAAATTAAAAAAAAAAAAATGAAATTGAGAAAAGTGTTGACTTCTCCTCGGCTGTTATGACCACGTTTACTTTCTACTATCGACAATAGAAAATAAATCGAAATTGGTAGAAGAAGAAAATTGGTAACTAAAAGAAGGTAGGTACCAACGGAAAAAAAAAATAAAAAAGAAATGTGATAAGAAGAGTGTTGACTTATCCTCGAGAATTTTGAGCTAATACAAGTAGTATTCCTGAGAGGTGACAGACCTAAACCTAACCTTGGAAACGGCGCCAGAAAGCTGACGGACATTACCTAGGCTATACAGATCCTAACCGGCAGTGTACCGGGTCAAATTGTAGTGCTAGTCTGGTGAGTCAGGTCGTATTCCTCAGGGAAAACATGGTAATTCTTTTAAGTGGGGTTAAACACCAAGAAGCTATTATTAACTCGATCTAAGTCGCAGTTTTTACTTTTTCCTGGGTTAGATTATGTTAGTAGTTAGATTGTTAGAGTTAGATGTTAGTAAAACAGTAAATAAATACAAATAGATATATAGATATATTTTTGGATCTAGCCAAGAATACTTTATGAATCAATATCTTTTAGTAGAAATAAATGAGAGACAGATCTTCCTTTATTCAAGGTGTAAATTATATATGAATCGGTGTACTCTAAGCTAGACAACTCCTCCTCACACGAAGCGTATGAAATTGTCATATGTCAAATGTCATCGATCCAAGGTCCACAACCGCCCCATGCTAATCTTAGTTAGTCCGAGCAGTACTGAAAGTACAAATCTACCCCGGATAAAAGAGGTTATTCCGTTCGGCCGACGGCCGATGTTATTCAAGAGGCTCCGGTTGTCAAGCGGATCGATTTAACACAAACGGTGTAGTTTCAATTAAAGCGTGATTTTAACATTATTAAGATCTCGAGTACAAATTTTAATAAGATTCATCTTTCCAGACAAATCGCTTCGGTAGGAAATAGGATTCCGTTGTCACGCTTTCACTCGGCCATTTTTACCCTCCGGTTTTTCTACCTTTTTCTCATATCCTAACTTCACCGTTTAGTTCGTCATTAGGTTACGATTTCGTTTATATTGATTAGCTATGTCAATATTAACGTTTCATTAAGCTCGTAGAAAAAGATTCATTATAATTGGTTTTAATCATTATTACCAGAGTCGATCATCCATTTTACCAAAAGATTAACTAATTTGATTCATATCTTGGCTAGATATTACTACTACTAATATATATATATATGTATATAAATAGATAGAAATAATAAACATAATAACATTAGAAAATTACCGATTACAATCATTGAATTGGAGCCTAATCCTCGTGAAAGTAACAACGGCTTCCGAGACAACAATCCTCGATAATAAATCCAAGCATTACAACGATACTACTCTATTTATTTATACACATATGCATATATATATATATATACATCATTATATATATATATATATATATATATATATATATATATATATATATATATATATATATATATATATATATATATGGGCCCAAAACATAAAAGAAGTAAAAAGAAAGAGGTAGAGGAAAATATATATAGAGATATATATATATATTTTGGGGCGTGTGTGTGTGTGTGTGTGTGTATATATATATATATATATATATATATACACACAAGTGTATGCAAAAAGAAGGAAAGAAAAAAGAAAGGAACGAAGGAGGAAAAGAGGGGCAAGAAGAAGAGATGAAAATGGGGGAGTATATATAGGTAGATATAGCATGTGGGAGGATTTTAGGGAATATTGATCATCATTGCAAGTAACATGCATCAAATTGGGCAAAAATCGGCATTTTTCCGGCGTGCGCCGCTAAAGGCCCTGTTTGCGCCGGTAAAATTTCTTTTGCGACGTTTGACGATTTATAAAGATTCTTCACAGCTGTTTGGTAAAACGACCATAACTTGAGTTGTAGACCTCCGATTGACATGATTCAAAATGCGTTGGAAAGCTCATTTGAAGATCTAAAACTTTTATGCAGAAGTCTTCCCCATAAAATGCCCTTAAGTGGGATCAAATGTCTGTCGTAGATATTTTACGGTAGAAGCATTCAGGACAATTGATCCGTTTGAACTTGTTAGCTTATGGCAACTTCTTCTATCCTTAAAATACATCTTTTTAGACCTCAAAACCTGTCGTTACGTGGGATATTTTGATGGCCTTGGACTCCAAGTATTCCTTCTTCAGTCAGGCAAAACTCTCGTCTCGTTATCCAGTATTTAGTTCTGTCTCCGCAGTAAATCTTATCTTTCTTACCGAATACAAAGAAACGAACGCGAGTAAATCGACAATAAAAGTTAAGTAAAGCTGCGTTGAATTTTACATGACTCTTTTTAGGTTAATATTACAGTCTTTAGTTATGATATTTTTAGTTTTAACATAATAGTGAAAAATAAAACGTTTATAAAATATAGTAATTTTTATCATATTTTTATCACATATCACTAAACCAGTATAAAACCTAGTAAAATACAATAATTTATATAATAATTACTACTTATACATTTGGATAAAATTAAGTAATTATTGACATAAATTGGTACAATAATGCTCAAAGTGGTATCAATATTGTGGTAAAATGTCGTAATAATGATCATTAATTTGTCTCTCATCAAGAGGTATGGTAGACTACATCGTTGAATGTCGCATTCCTCTATGCAAGAACATCTTAACCATTGAGATGGATGAATGGGATTGCCAATTGCTTATTTTTCGAGAATTCGAGTGAGTCAAATTCTATAAAAAATAGCCCAATGGCATGTTCGCTCTAACTTCGGATAACACACCCATGTTGTTTCCAAATAGATTTCAGATGTTACCATTCACAAACACTAATCTCCATACTACTTTACTAATATTGATGCACATTCTATGAAAGACTTATCAACATGCTGGTCAAGTCCACAAAAAAAAATATGAAATTGAAATGACCAAGAGGTTTTCTTTATTCCCCAAAGGATATAAGCTATGGCAGGCATCCTGCCAAAGGTTCTTCTGAATAAATTAAGATACCGTTACTCTCGCAAAAAGGTCTTAGGGACTCACCCTATTTTTTCGATTTGTAACGAATCATGTCATTTGTTCTTAGCTAAAAATCTTACGTTTCTACATGAGTTCGATTCCGTTGTTCGGCAAGGAAGTCTTAGGAATCACCCCTATTTCCCGCTTTTGTGAAATCAAGCAAGACTGAGTGGTAAGAGAGATCACGGTCTGGTTAACTCTCTACCTTTTAGGGAATCACCCCTAAATTACTCAGCTTTGCGTTGAAAGTTAAACTTTCCTATTCATTCGACTCTTCTCCATGTAGTTCCAATTACTCCCACTGGGCCTGAGATACTCAGGTGGTTCTACAAGAGTTTCAACAGAACTGGAGTATCAAACTCCATTCAGAGGGTTATGGCTTTTAAACCAACCTCTATGATCAGGATCCTATACAGCCCACAAAGGACTATAGGTCATCAATCTACCGTATAGACCGTAAGGTCCCGCAATGGGTAATGGACAAACCATACTCCCACTGCGTTCGGGGTGGATTGATATACTGATCTAGTTTTGTAGTTTTTATTGTTGGAAAGGTGTCCTAAACCCAATCGGGTCGGACCGGATCCGACCGGGTCGGGTCATTTACAGTCTATTTAGTTCATGTAATAACTTTATTATGATTAATAAAAGCACTTATGTTATTATATATTGTTTGTCTTCATATTATATGTTGTATATATATAGTAACGTCCCTAGTATCAATCTGTGATAGAGAAACCATGATAGTGATTATGGTTGATGAGATCTCTAATCACTATAACAAGGTTGGTACTTAAATGTCTCTAGTCTTACATATTATCAAATGGGACATTGATAGTATAATCGGACTAGCACGTATTGGATGTCTTCTATCTTTTAGAAGGTAGGGATAGATCTCGTCTATCGAAGTGTAGAGACACTTGGGTATGACGTGGACGTGTATTAGAGAATGCGACGTTAGATCGACCCACTTACATTAAGTGTCACACTATGTGGCGGTTGTGTAATTATCCTTTTGACCGAGTCTTCATGGCATCACGGTGTGGATTGTCATGCTTTGACACTATTGAGATTTCTCCCAACCACGGGCGATCATGCGGTAGTGATTGGGTATGATATTGAAGCATCGCGGAGTATACATGATTGGTCGTCCGGGAATCGCGTATCCTATGATTGGGATTGAATATCCGAAATGGCCTTCTTATAAGGAATGTCTAGCTCTCGAGAATCTTTGCAAAGTGGGAGTAAATGTGTTATTCGAGAGAGCATGATGTCCGGATTATAAGATACGATCGTCAATGTATTGACACTCGAGATACGATCGTATGGATATTATTACAAATGATAGGATTGTAAGTTACACGGTAATCGCTTCACATGAAAGGTAGTAGTCATTGCTTTTGACTCTTCCGATGATTGGGGGGTCACGGTGTGTTGCTAGACGCTATCCCGTGATCGTTAGGTATGAAGGGCATTTTAGTAAATTGCACTTTGTGTCTACGGCCAACATATTCGGAAGCCTATCGGGTCACACACATATGAACATCGAGTCGGATTAAAATGCGGTTATAGTTGATAACCAAATAAGGAAAGTTTATCTACAGACTATAAAGGTTATAGTGGTAAATTAATATGGTGGTATTTATTTATTATGAATAAATACAATACAAGATATTAATTATGATGATTAATTAAATATGTATATTGATACATATGATTTTCGAAAATATGTATATATGATATACATGTATTTTTTGCAAATTAATTAATCATAGCATTATGTTAATTAAAAGAATTTTCCATAAGTTATTTTTATGGAGAAGGTGGCGCCATTTAGGTGTGAACATGTCACACTTGGATTGAGCAATTTAATTAATAAATATACCATAATAATTAATATGTGATATTAATTGATTTTGCGAAAATAAGATTTATGGTAAGATTAATTTATTTAATAAAAGTTATTGGAGAAAAATAAATTATGGAAAGAGAGATCAATCACATTAATTAAATTTCCTTAATTTTATTGGAAAGAGGTTTTCTTCTCCTCCTCCCCAAGCATCAAGGTCGCCCCCCTTATAAATAAGAGGGATTGCCAAGCTCTTAGACACACCATTCTTCCAAGAGTTCATTATTCTTGAGAGAAAAATTCTTAGAGCTAGTTTTCTTGTGCAAAAGAGGGGGGCTTTTGTTGTGAGGTTGTGAGGAAAGAAAAAGTCCGGTCTAGCAGCCGGAGCTTTTCAATAGCAATCCTAGGAAGGATTCCGGCAAGGAGTTCGTGTGGATAAGCGATAGAGGCCGGACGCGTGGGACGGCTTGCGCATTGAACTACTCTCCGTTGGCGGTCGAGCGACGATCTTGTAGATCATCCAAGGTATAACCGTCAAACTACTTAACGTGTTTATTGCATTAAACGAAGAACGATCTAGAAAAGGAAATCAAATTTTAAATTCCGCTGCGTTAAACTAGTGATTTCCTAACATTTATTAGTGTTATCACCAACTGCCGGTGTTTGATGTGGACTGAACAAATTAGTTAGTAACATCTTGAGTACAAAAACTTCAAGATCCAAAGCTCTGATTTATAGACTCTATCAGACCGAGTTTGACAGTATAACCGTCATTCTTTGATTTTACGAGTTTTATAATCAACCTTTACTCAATGTATTCAGATATTTCACGCCTCGAACGTACGCAAAATTTCCAGTCCTACCTTCAAGCACTAAGTGCTAAATGTCTATATTTGCGGAAGTGGGGTGAACCGAATTCACTCCGTATCCACAAATGTGTAGGCATCTTCTTGATAGACTTCTCGGTTCCACATGATAATGTAAGCCTTTATTATTGCAACTAATATCTTAAATGAGTTAAGCAGTGTACCGTAGCACATCAATAACTATATAAGGCAAATTTATGGTGTATCCCTTAGTGAAAACATTCCACTGGGAGGTAGGCCGAGAATCAGTCCCGAAGACTATGCGAAAGCCTATACTTGAGTATGGAATACCCTATCTCTGGTGAAATCAGAGATTCCTCCTAATATTTTGGATAAACTTATTGGAGTTTCGAGTAGTTTTCAGACTAGATGTCACTACTTGAAAAAGCTCCTGCTAGCTTGTATCTTTCATATGACCCCAAAGGTCGATATGAACAAGCTATGTAACTTCTTTAAATATATTACCCTTTCCCGATTGAAAGGAAACTTAGGCATTGTTCCTGTGAGACAGGGTCCTTTGACTGGGAGATAGGAATCAACCTAAGCCAGTCTGCAGATCTTGTCTTTAGGGAAACTGCACTAATTAATAGTATATAAAGAAGTGTTTGTCTAAATACGGAAACCATTTGCGTTTATATTGCTTAAGATGTGTTACATATACCTATTCAGCATTTCTTAGTGGTTCTGACTTTATCAAACAAAAGTCCGAGTCTTGGGTTCGTGCTACGAATGTTATATTCATCGTCAATAAGACAAAAAAATTTATCCTATTGAAAATAAATACGTTCGTTCCAACGAACCCGAAAACAAAAAATGAATTTTCTGTGATACTCAAGAATTGAATCCGAGATTCATTTCCTAATATCACTCCCACTAGTCTATCTGGAATAACTACCCGTTGTCTATTTTATTTATCGTTTAATGCAAAGCTACATAATTCTTCCAAAGAACTTAGCTTTTGAGAAAATTGCTAATGATGCATTGGTCGTTGATCGAAATCACTTTCCTTATCCTTTAATTTTCCGTTTTAGCCTTAAAACTACTTAGTTTAGATGACTAACACGCACAAACAATCTTTCATTTTCTCGACTTTCCTTAAATTGAAAATTGAGTCTTGAACTAGCGATTCGTTTGAGTAGACACTAGTCTTGAACTGTGTGATGTCTAATGATATTGTTCCTAGCTTGGACTATTCGATTTTCTAATCGACAAATCATAAGAGCAAAGCTCCCACTAGTTTATCGGTTCCAAATACCGTCTAACTAGCGACACTTTATGATTTTTCAAAAATTAGAGCATCACCTAGAACTAAGCCCCCACTAGTTTATCAGTTCCAAATACTGTCTAACTAGCAATGCTGTGTTCATGATGTTTCATAGATTATAAAATCTCCAGAACTAAGATCCCACTAGTTTATCAGTTCCAAATATTGTCTAACTATTAACGCTTTATTCATGTTTTTCCAATGAATGGAAAAAACTCTTGTGCAGTCTATTACACATTTCTAATGATTCAGAAAAAAACAATCATGAGACTAAGGCTCCCACTAGTTCATCGGTTCCAAATACCGTCTAACCAGCAAACGCCTTACGTATGATTTTACATTTTTTCAATTAGAAATTTTTGCCGTGTAAATACATCTTTTAAAATTCACTAAATGAATTTATCTGATAGTCCTATTTCATCTTTTGTAAACTAAGTATGGTCATCTCTCGTTCAAGACGAGTGACATCCGTGACATACCTATACTATGTCACTTAAGTTTTTAAAGGCTCAAGGGAAAAATCTCTTCCGAAAAATTAACTGCATTCTTTTGATAATTACAACATACTTGTTACTTCCACATTTTTAATGAAGTCCTATTAGTAACAGTTTAGTAGCCTAGAGATTAAAGTTGTAAAATAAACATGACATAAAGTTAAATTCAAAAAATAAATTTTCACTACTAGAATTTTATTTTAGGAATAATAAACTTGTTAAAAGTCTATCCTACCATTCCAAGGATTTAATCTCACACCTCAGTGCCGCCGCATGGTCAGTCAAAGAGGCGATGATCAAACTGATACAATCTCTCTCAATGATTAAACCTTGAGAATCAAGCATCCCATGGGAATCAGACATCCCGGTCTTTAATCATTGATTACCTTCCTTTTTCTAGCCAAGATATTTCGAAAATATCCATAAAGAGTGTGACCTACTATATCAGATCTCAAAGTACGCCCCGAGTGTGCCGCCGCAGGGTCGGTCAGTGACTCAACGAGTACCCGAAATCCTATCCTTTCGAAAACCAAGCATTGAATTTTAATAGGGGTGAACACAACCCGCAGGGGGCCGAAATCCAAGCGGCTCGAGCCGCCACCCTTCTCTCACGTGCTTGCATTTATAGTAGAGGCCGTGGTGTTGGCTATCGCCTTCCCTGCTCCTACTCAATAATTTGAAAAAAAAAGTGGTGGGTTTTCCAATTACGGTTTCGGTCTTGACAATAAGAAACAATGAATCAAAGTACTCCGAACAGGGTCGGTTAAGTAGGCAAGCCTACGCCATACTGTTCGTTGGAACATATGTGACAGTTCAGGCTAATCCGGCAAGAGAAGCCCCGTTTAGCCCGTCGGCTTATCAGCTATGCTAAGTCTTGTCGAACTACTGTAACGTACATCACACGTGGAGGGGATTCGATTCAGCCGAAGCTCGGTTGAACTCGCCCAACCATGGTTAGACCATTTCCGAACCCATGTACTAAGATTTTCCGATTTCTAAATTGTCAACCAAAGCGTAATCTCGTTTATGTTTAAGGTAGGTTCACCGAGAAGCCATCACCGAAAACTCAACGATTTATCTAAGTGAGATTCACCGACAATCCATCACTAAAATCGTAACGATTGACAAAACCGGTTCTCGGTTTTTATAATTAGTTACTTATTTAATTAACTACCACATATTAATTAAAAAGCTTTTAACTAATTATACGAGTTATACATGTCTAATTTATTCTAAATAAACTAGCTACATGTATGCATTGGAGTGGATTCATGATATGATGCATGTCATGGAAATTTTCTGGTTTCTATCACATAATTTCGATCATACACGAAAATGATACGGAAAAATAAACACCGAGATGGACCGTTGGTACCCCCGACTAACCTATTTTCTAAGGAAAAGTAAAACCTTAAACTAATCTTCGAGTCTTGAACTTGAATCTTGAACTTGAACATTTGGATCACGAACCACTTAACACTGAGAGGAGAAAGGTTTTTAAATTAAATAAATCCAATTTATTATAATTATAAAACCCTTTTAATATTTTTTTTTTCATATTTTTCATTATTCCGGCTGAATTATAAAAAAAATTCTAGATGTTGTTGAATTTTTTTTTTAACCGGAAAAATAAGATTTAAAAAAAAAACAGATTTATAAAAGAAATATTGCAGCCGCCGAAATTAAACCCTAGCCGAGGGTTTTATAAAAAAAACAGGATTTTAGCGACAGAAAGCGTCGCAGAAAGTGCTGGAACAACCATGCATAAAGGCTAAAAAATAGGGTTTTGGCCGTTTCTCCTCTTTCATACATTGGGTTTCGCCTTGATCTTCATCTTTTCACCAAGATCTTCATATTTCGAGCCAGAACATCATAAAAAATTACAAAGATCCTATCTTTTACAATATTTTTGATAAACATAAAGTAAATACAAGTCCTATGCTCAATTGATACTAATCAAGAGAGCTACAAAATAGATCTGCGGGTAAACAACACCAACCCCAATCCATCTCTTCAACCAAGACAATCAAAAAAGGCATTCAACATGATATAATTTCGATGCAATCATACATACACACGAAATATAAAAAAAAACATATAAAACATGCCTTTCCACTCATAGATCTAAAATTCACATACTTTGATCGTTAGATCAAAGGCTCCGATACCACTTGTAGGATGCAATATCACCGGATGGATCAAGATTCATCCGATTACGCAGCGGAATAAATATCAGATAACAAACAAAATACAAGAATAATAAATCTAACCTACGAGGGGGTTAGATTACCAACCCTTTTTTGGTGCAAAACGCCAAGAACATGGTCAATCCAAACCGAGCTAGTTGAGAGCCTAGTTGAGAAGCCAAAGTCTTCCAACGTGTGTATCCAAGCACCACAAGGTGGATGGTGTTTCAAGCCGTTGGACCTCCTCGATATGCTACCTTAGGAAACCCGAAGTTTTCTAAAACTCGAACCCTTAGTAAAATAGCCGAAATATCAAAGCTATTTTACTACCCAAAAGTCGTGTGTTGTGTTTTTTAAATTGTCTTGGGAGAACTCTCTTTATATAGGAGAGAAATCCAAGCCTCCAAGGCATTATTTAATTATTACAAAATCAATCAAAATAATCATTTTCCTTAAAAAGATAAATCTAGAATATTCCTAAATTAATTAGGCTAAATAAAAGATTTTCTTTTCCTTAAATTATTTAACAAATAAATAATTTAATCACATGTCTTATTATTTATCAAGAAAACTAATTTCCCAACAAATAATAATATACAAAATGCGGCCATACACCTAATTAATTAGATCATGCACATTTTTCATTTATTTGGGCCGAGTCCACGAAAAATTTCTTTTCCATGTATTTAATTATCTAGTCCAACTAAACAATTAATCCACATATCAATAAAATAGCCAATCCAACTATTTAATTATAATTGAGGTGAAACGACGAGAAAACGTATGTGTTATATTAGGAGCCACGTCGGGGACCGTGGACCCATATTTAGTAGCTACAATAAATTGAATAAAATTATTTGTCTGACTGAACAATAATATTCAATCTATTAATTCCGGGATTACCCCACCATAAACCCGAAATTGAACTCTGGCGAATATAGATATAAACATACATTCAAACATGAGTCATAAGGTGTCCACTGATATAATCATTACATACAGATAAATCCTCCATAGACTGTTTGTTACGAATCGGGATATTTCCGTAAACCCTACTCGAAACATCTTTTCCTTATTTACCATTAACCCTCAAGTGATCAATTAGTTAATAACTAATATAATACGAACTGGTGCCATCGATCAGTTTCTAGGATTAACAAATAAGAGAAACTGGCTGTCTACTTCCCGAGGGAAGGAATGGATTCCATATCTGCTATAACACAGACTACTTACTCATCATAAAATAGAGCCAACAAGAAGTGTTGGACCATATTCTACGAAGTGATCCTTACTAACGCATCAAACCCTACCCTAGTGTAAGCAGTCGTCTATGATCACCTCAGGATTGAGATTAATCCATATAGGATCATCTTGTGATTCGATAAGACTTCTCGATCATGGAATTATATCGAGAACTCAAATCAAATCGGTCTAGCCCTCTATGATTATCATCATATATAAATGCCCCACTAGGTACCCTATTACCGACAGTCCGGATAAGACTTTCACACCTAAAGTGTTCTGGGTGCATTATTAGTAAATTAATCTTGAGACACGTACTCAGATTAATAAATGCTATGGACTAAGTTAATTTTTAAGTACATCTCACTAACTCAATCCTCTTGTGTATACACTGAGTTATGTGACTACATAAACGAGGTACTTAGGGTTTTCAGTAGTGTCTTAATTATAAGCATACATACATATAATAAGATGAATTATTAATTCTATCATAAAAACAATTAGATAATTGTCTTTCAGGCACTACACCAAACATTTACGATTTCGATTTACGTCCTTTAAAAAATTCCGAATATCCTGAAAATAGGCGAATTTATAGGAAATTCTTTGTTCTACAACTTTTATCTTTTGGGTTTTCCAAATTCATTTTGTAGTTTGGTCTTAATTGGCACCAGACGTCATCGCTATCAATCTTAAAATTTTCGACAATTGCACTAGTTGCCGAAAAATTATTGTTTGACCAATTTTATACGTCCAAAACATCTGCGACTTTGATATCCTCTCGGAAAACTTCTTCCTCTATGACTTTTGTGTTTTGAGTTTTTCCATATTTGTATTATTTTGACCATTAAATACGTGTGTTTCACACCATGGGTGTGAAAATTTTCACACCTGTGAAATTCTGCTGTCAAAAAAATTCATTAGTTTTTCCTTTCTACTTCATTCTTTGAACTTGTTTCTTGCACCTTGTTTCAGTCTAACCTTTCCTAAGCCTTTCAATCTTAGCCCTAGGTCCCAGTTTAGGTTACTTGGTTGTGATTGCTCAGTTTGCTCAATGGTGATTCATTCTATGGTTGATCTCTTTATATGAGTGAGCGTATACACGAAAGAATTGTGAGGTATATATATTTTGGTCATATATTAAAACATATTTATTTCACATTGTCTCATTCGGGGGAGGGAATATGAATTCTGCATTGATCATCTGGAAAAAGAGAATCTGATTAGCAGTAAGGTGGTTAAAGAGTTGAACTTGCCGACGAAAAGACATTGTTATCCTTATTACTATGTTGAGGGACGTTATGAGTTATGGGTTACAAGGAAAGCGTGGATTCCTTTGTCTCTTGGAGGTCATTGATTTGATATATTATCTGATGTGGTGCCTTTAAAAGGTGAACACTTGATATTAGCAAAGCCATGGTTGCAATTGTACAAGGTACGTTATAATTCGTCCTGCACTCGGTATTCTTTTTATTATTATGGCAAGAAGTATATTCTTGAATCGCTACCCCATATACAAGAGAGTGATTTCAAGAATGAAGAACCAAAAATATGGAAAATGTTGCGAAGGTGAATACTTACGGCGGTGCTCGATTTGCAAAGTGGTTGTCACGAGTGTGGTCATTCTCATTATGATTGCCATAATTTCTTGCAAGAACTATGTAGAATTGATGAGGAACTTGCTTATAACTTGAAACGGATGTCTGAAGTTAAAAACGAGAAAAGTGAGAGTGTGGTGGAGCTGGCGGATGAAATTAGTCCTATATTTGTTGATGAGAAAGTGGAGATGAATGATACTAAATTTGTGGATGAGAAAGTAGAGGTGTCTGAGGTGACTATTGTGGAGGAAGAATGCGCGGAGTTGATTTTGGTTGAGGCTAAAGAAGATGCTATGTGACTCAATTCTTGTGCCAGTTTTGTTGAATCTTCTTTGTAGGTACATGATGTTCATACAATTGAGGAGAAATCCGATTTATTGGATGTTCCCAAAGTAGCACCTTTCATTCATATGGATGACCTTGGTACCGTTGATATTGGTGAAAGCCGGATCACACTTTTGATGATCCTTTTGTTACGCCTATTGGTGAAAATGATAAATTGCCTTGCTATACTTATATTACTCCCACACCGGTCTTCATTGACATTGGTATCAAGCCGAGAGATTGTTCTTATGTTCCATTGGTGAAGCATGAATCGTCATTTTAACGTTCCATTGATTTGAAGCATCTCTCCACATTGTATTATATCCCGGTATCTCGTTGATGCTTTTTAAGGGCTGCTCGAGATTCGTGTGTGTTGATGAATTTTACGACATCCTTTTGATTCGAGAATGAATCATTTTCAACTGGGAATGAATGAAGTGATCTGTCCCGAGGGTTTGGGCTTGAATTAATGCGCCCATGAAGACCAATAATTAGTTATTGGACCAGTTTTATTTTAATTTGCGTTGGATTTATTTAACAATGGTCTTTTGGCCTAAATGGTAGTAAGGCCTATAAAAAAATAGGTCTATGTGATAGTATATTGGGTTAAGTATTTATTTTCAACAAATAAAAACTATTTGGCTTAGTAGGGTCAAATTAGGCCAATCAAAAAATAAAGTGGCGAATTTTACTTGTAAAAATATCCCACTTGCTTAGGTTTTCTATTTTCCTTATGATTGTAGCCTATAAAAGGTAAACTAGAGCACTTTCGAGAGACAATTAATCATTGAGTGAAATAATATTATTTATGTTCTTTGAACTTGTGAGTATTCTAAGTAGAGTTTTCAAACCCAAACTTATCAAGGTCATGAGCATACCTTTTGGCATTGAAAAACTGAGGTTCTAATTAGATACAAGGATATCTAGGGGTCGAGTAACTAATCCACGGTTCTTAGAAACATGGATATCTATGGGCCGCGGATCTCGTTTTCATTGTTTCTACAATCATCCTTGGGTAAATTTCGAATCGAACCTCCATGGTTCACTTCACTCACTTCAAAAGGTTTGATGTTTAAATGTCTCTAGCCGCATGTGCTATTAAATGGGACATTTATAGTACGGTTAGACTAGCACGTATTGGATGTCTTATATCTTAAGAAGATAGGGATAGATCTCGCCTATCAAAGTGTAGGGACACTTGGGCTGCATGTGGACGTGGATTAGAGAATGCGTACGTTATACTGACTCACTTACTTTATTAAGTTTCGCACTATGTGGCGGTTGTGTAATTATCCTAAGACCAGAGTCTTCATGGCATCACGGTGTGGATTGTCATACTTTGACACGATTGAAGTTTCTTTTAGCCATGGGGCGATCATGTGGTAGTGATTGGGTATGATACTGAAGCATGCAGAGGATTCATGTTGCTCGTCCAGAAATCACGCATCCTAATGGTTGGAGTAAATATCCGAAAGGGCCTTCTTATAAGGAATGTTGTTAGGAACATTTTATTATGTTTTGATGATGGCCATACTAGCTGTTATAGCAAGCCCAAAATAAGTTAGAAATCAGTATAAGTATTTACTTAGAGTCTGACATGTTGTATAAGTTGAGTCAGACAAGTATGGTACTAGTTGGTAGGATGGCTAAGTAAAACAGAAATCCAGCAGAGTAAAAGCAACCAAGTACCAGAAGAGAAGCATGAAGACATATGGATTGACTTATAACCAAGAAAGTATGTGATGACCTTGGATAAGTCTAAGTTATATTACAAGTCGTGAAACTCATTGTTTAAATATGGTGTACCCTGATCTCACACAAATCAAGATCAGTGGAGTGCAAGGAATGCCTGAAAGATCAATGAAATGAAGAAAGCAGTGAACCGGCAAAGTAAACTATCTACTGGCAATGTAAAGAAAAAGCAGTGAAGGAAGAACTTATCAGCTGAGTCAAAAGAAAACACTTCACCGGTCAAGTAACAGACAAGTGAAGGAACAACTAAGTAACTCAAGCTTATTCAGAACGTGAAAAAATAAGGAATATTCATAAGATCAAGCATTAAATGCAGAATCAATCAAGGACGGATTTTACGATAGACGCTTGAATAAAATTTGGATCATCAAATCAATGGGGAATCAAGAATTAAATCAAGGATTATTCCCACATTAAATAGGCAACGGACATAAATTCAAATCCCGGAATATCAAGGCTATAAATAGAAGGCATTGACCGACATGAAAAACAATGATTGCAATATTGAAAAACAAGCTTAATCTCTGTCAATTTGAAAATCCTTCTCTTTGAACATAATGGACATATCTAGAGATCAACTCAAAAATGAGAGTTCAAATTTCACATCAAGAACTGAGATTGATCAATAGAATAATTCATACCAGTTAAGCAACTGAGTCAAAGTCATCTGAGAAGGAGTTGTGTTTGTGATAGCTGCTGAAAGATTTGTTCTCAAAGAGTGGTGTTGAAGACTGAGTCACTAAAGCTTTTGTAGCCGGGAAGTGATAGTCTTGGAGATTGTGAAGCTTGTGAAGCCAAGGACAATCTAACTATTGTATCAGTGAAAGATAATAGTGAATTCCTCCAATCATCAAATGAGACGAGTGGATTAAGGGATTACACCACCCTGAACCACTGTAAACCTTTGTGCATATTTACTTTCAGCATTTTACTTTACAACACTTTATTTTATTGCATACTTTATTTGTGCTTGCATAACCTACTTTGAAACAACATTAAAAGTAGCGACTTATCCGCTGGCCAAAATCTTTTAATTATAAGAGATGTTTTTGAAACTCCACTATAGTCAGTCACCCCCTGACTATTGTTTTACCCTTCTCTGGGACCAACAATTGGTATCGGAGCAGAGTTCCTAGTATCAGACTTGTTCAAATATGATTTTTAGTAACAAGGAGATCACATATGTTCAAAGTAGTTTTCAAATATGTGCTTTCTAACTATATCATTTATCTGTGATTATAGACTCTTCAAAATTCATGTCCATAGTGCCCATATTCAATACTAATAATTTTGATGAATATAAAATAAGAATGCTATCTCATATTGCAGCAACTCATGAGGAGATGCTGGATGTTATCAATGATGGCCCAAATCAAGATAATAACAGTGATAGCCACATGAGCAGACCAGAAAGGAAATAGTGAAACTTAAGAAAGATTGGACCAAGGATTATAAAAGAAGAGCAAATCTCGACTTTGTTGCAAAAAACATGATTTTGAAGACTCTGGACAGTAACATGTTCATGAGGATCAAAGACTGCAAAATAGCAAAGGAGATGTGGGATAAATTAGCACTTATCAATGAAGGATCAGAAGCTGTCAAACAAAACAAATTTCTGTTGCAAAATAGAAATTTGAAAACTTCAAGATGAAGACTGGTGAATCCATTGATCAAATGGATAACATATTCTCAAGCATTATCAGTGAACTGCAGCAACTTGGACATACATATCAACAGAAAGAAGTTTGTCTGAAAATCTTGAGAGGTCTACCTGAAAGATGGAAGATCGTCACATCAGTACTCAGAGGCACAATAAATCTTGCAAATACTGATACTTTGACTCTGATGTCTCAATTAAAGGCTCATGAATTTGAGTTGAAAAGTGAAGACAGTGCACCAGCAAAGGCACACGAGGCCAGTGCACTGGTTGAACCCTAGCAAAGCAAAACAACTGATACAAGCAGCAAAGAGACACAGGAGGTAAAAGGAGAAATTGCTTTACTAATCAAACATTTTGACAGGTTTTGCAAGAAGAAACAATTCAAGGGAAGTTCATCATCAAACAAGAAGTCAAGCTCAAGAAAATACATCAAGAAAAGGGATGATGAATACAGATTTTTCAATTACAAGAAGAAAGGACACTTCAAAGCAGATTGTCCTGAAGAAAAAGACAAAGATGAGTAAAAGAAGAAATACAAAACAACAGATAAGCGAAAGAGCAAGAAGGCACTTAAAGCTGAAACTAGTAGTGAAAAGGATGAAGAATCATTTGATAATGATGCAGATGATGATGAATCCAACAGGTCAGACAATGACAAGGCATACTTATGTCTTATGGCTAAGGAAATTGATGAAACAGAGGTAATATCTAGTTCATACTCCTCAAATGCATCAACATCTGACACTACACAATATTTAACTCTCCCATTAGATTCTGCAAACCTAATTCGAAATCTCTTGAGTAAATTTGAAGAAATTCAAACAAATCATGGAATTATGGAACAAGAATGTGAGAATCTAAGAGAGGAGAATAAGAGATTAAAGAATGAACTGGATGGACTGAAAGCTGAATTAACTTGTAAGGAAGTTCACCCAACTGATCAACAAGCAGCAGATGATCACTAATCTGATGTTGACAAACCAACAGAGAAAACCTCCCTACCAGTTAAGAGCATCACAACACCACTTAATAGACCAGCTTACAAAGCCCCAAAAAGGTTTGAATCCAGATCTGGTCTTAGCTACAACAGTAAAGATGAGAAAGGAAACAGTGGGCAACACAATTCTGAATCAAGGACCAAAATTGGACCTAAATTCGAAAAAGGATGACAGATTCTTGATTTCAACTACTCATCCTGCACCAGTGAAGTCAAAATTCACTGTAGTAAAATAGCATAGTAAATCATCTCACCAGCTTAGTAAGGAAATAACATACTGAAAGGTAAGGGCAGACTTTACCCTCCACAAGATGATTGGAATGTTGCATCCCTAAAATACAAGAAGAAACCATTTCATGCCATGCAACATGTGGTTAGGAAAAGCCAACCTAGGCATATTCCTGGACACAAGAAGCAATATGAAAATAAGTTTCCTCCTGCATACTGGAGAGTGAAAAAGGATGCAAATGCACCAAAAAGTAGTGAAAAGTATCATAATACCTTTAATAGAAATATTAGAAGTTATTTTGCCATGCCTTATACATATGAAGTTGATGACTTCAATCATCCAAAAAGAGGATCTTTTGAATTTGTACTTGGAGTAGGAGGCATGACTGCTAACAGGTATGGACCCAAACAGTGTTGGGTACCTAAACTTGCTTAATATTTTTTGTAGGATGTCTGGTACATAGACAATGGATGTTCAAAACATATGACAGGGAACAAAGGATGATTGACTAATTTTAAAGCTTTTGATGGAACCAAAGTTACATTTGGAGGAAAGAAAACCCCGGCAAAATTAAGGGGAAGGCAGTATGCTCAAGAACAACTTGATGATTCAAAATGTTGCTTATGTTAAAGGATTAAACCTCAATCTTCTAAGCATCGGTCAGTTTTGTGATAAAGGCTACAATGTGCATTTCAACAAAGAAGGATGCAAAGTGATTCACAATCAAAACCAGCACTATTGTACTTGCAGGAAAAAGAGAAGATAACATGTATGTGGTAGATTGGAAGACAACAAAAGCATAAACATGTCTACTTGTCAAGAATAAGCAATCAACCAGCTGGATTTGGCATAGAAGACTGAATCATCTCAACTTCAAGACCATCAAAAATTTGTCAAAGAACATGCTAGTTGAAGGCCTTCCAAGACATCACATTCAAGAAAGAAAGTCTCTGTGATGCTTGTCAGAAAGGAAGTAGATTAAAAGCTCTTTCAAGTCAAAACCCCATCAATCAACAACAAGGATCTTACATCTTTTGCATATGGATCTTTTTGGAACAGTCACACCAGTAAGTGTAAGTGGAAAGAAGTACACTCTAGTGGTGGTGGATGACTTTTCCAAATTTACTTGGACCATATTCATGAACAAGAAACGAGAGACATTCAAGAAGCTACCGGATTTACTGAGAAGAATACAAAATGAAAAGGTGTTAAAGATCATCAAGATTAGACCAGACAGAGGAACTTAATTCCTAAATGAAGTGATTAGATTTTATTGTGAAGAAAATGGTGTAGTACATCAACTATCAGCAGCAGGGACTCCACAACAAAATGGTGTAGCAGAAAGAAGAAATGGAACACTCAAAGAAGCAGTTAGAACCATGATTGCAGAAGCAAGCTTACCAAAGAGATTTTGGGCTGGAGCACCAAACACAACATGTTATACTCAAAACAGATTTATCATCACCAAACATCATGGAAAAACACCAAATGAAATTTGGAATGGAAGAAAACCTAACATTCACATTTGCATATGTTTGGATCTAAAAGTTTTGTTTTGAACAAGAATCAACTACATACTTTTGATGAAAAGATGATGAAGCAATCTTCATGGGATACTCAGCACAAGAAAAGCATCTTGAGTACTCAACAAAAGAACACTGGTTTGAAGAATCAATTCATGTAGTTTTGATATACCAACACAAATGGTGACAAAGTTACACAACTTTGAAGAAGAAGCTACACAAAAACAAGTCTATATGAATAAAACAAGACCAAATACTATTATTCGACCAAACCTTTGACAATCAAAATGATGCACCAGTGAACACAACACAAGAGGCACCAACACAAGATCGTGAAGTTGATACACAAGCTGGAGTTGTGGAATAACCGAATCAAGAGCAATTTCAACCTGATTTGAATTGGCTAAGAGATCATCCAGAAGAACAAGTCATTAGAGATATTCATACAAGAGTTAGAACCATAAGACAACTGGAATGTATGCTAACTTGTTTTCTGTCGCAAGTGGAACCCAAAACAATAGATGATGCAATTCAAGATGCTGACTGGATTACAGCTATGGAAGAAGAGCTCAATGATTGGAGAGAAATAAGGTCTGGGAACTTATGGACAGACCAGATATGGCAAACATCATTGGAACAAAATGGGTATTCAGAAACAAAATGGATGAACAAGGAACTATTGTTAGAAACAAAGCAAGACTAGTTGCAAATGGATATTCTGAAGCTGAAGGCCTAGACTATGATGAAACCTTTGCACCAGTAGCAAGATTGGAAGTAATCAGACTGTTCATAGCTTTTGCAGCACACAAGGACTTCAAAGTGTATCAAATGGATGTCAAAAGTGCATTTTTGAATGGACTTCTGAACGAAGAAGTATATGTGGAACAACCTCCTGGTTTCCAACTCAAAGGGAAGGAAGATAAAGTATACAAGTTTAAAAAGGCACTCTATGGACTCAAACAGACACCTAGAGCCTGGTATGAGACACAGTCACAATTCTTAATCAACAATAGATTCAACAAATGGACAATTGACCAGACTCTCTTCAAGCTCGAAGAAGGAACAAGCACCTTGTTAGTTCAGAACTATGTTGATGACATCATCTTTGGATCAGAAGATGAAAAGCTGTGTGAGAAATTTGCAAATCTATTGAAAACGAAATTTCAAATGAGCCTGATTGGAGAACTCAATTATTTTCATGGCTTACAAGTGAAGAAAATGGAAGATGGCATCTTTATCAATCAAGCCAAGTATATATATGGTATGGATACAAGTGGCACATCGTATACACCAACGTGTGAAAGAGTTATTATTGGGAAGGATGAAAATGGAAACGATGTTGATCGGTTATATAGAGGAATTATTGGATCTCTCTCTACTTAATCTGCGACTGACCGACATTGTTTTTGCAGTAGGAGTTTATGCAAGGTTTCAAGCTCAACCTATGGAATCTCACTTACTAGCAGCTAAGAGGATTGTCAAATATCTCAAGAACACTATAAATGTAGGAATTTGGTATCCAAAACATGGAGGATTCAAGCTGAAATCATATTCTGATTCAGACTATGTTGGATGCAAAAAAGATAGAAAAACTTCTATAACTTGTCAGATGCTAGGCATCAGACTAGTATCATGGTTTAGACAAAAGCAAAATTCTATATACACTTCAACAAACCAAGGCAATACATAGCAAGAGGCGCTTGCAGTAAAGTGAAGTATGTTGTGGATCGACAACAAACTAAGGGACTATAGAATAGAGGGGAAGACAATTCTAATTATGTGTGATAATCCAGTATTACACTCAAGAACCAAAGCATATTGGTGCGAGACATCACTTTATTAGAGATCATATAGAAAAAAGAGATGTTATTTTGAGATACATACAAACTGAAGATCAATTGGCTGATATTTTCACAAAACCACCCAGTAATGAAAGATTTTGCAAGTTGAGAAATGAGTTGGGAATGATTGAAATTGATTAAGTTATACGGAGCAGCTAACTGCAGTAATCAATCGAGTGACTTCACTAGCTGAATGAAACTTTACCATTTTGGGTGCGCCACTTGGCGGGTAAAGCATCGTAACCAAATGGTTAACTTCATTGATTGTTAGGAACAATTTTATACAACAGCTTAGTAAAGAAGTCACTACACCAGCTTAGTGACCAGCCAAGTTACTTCACCGGTATATGCCTTGAAGAGAACAGAGAAGTAATGTGTGAACAAAATCCATTTTATACATGTGGAAAATCAGAAGATTTATGGAGTGTTATCTTATGGAAGATTACCGACATGGATTTTATATTACAACCATGGAGGTTATTTTTGAATTGAAGGAATGACGGAAACGCCTCAATTCCCGGGATTTATCATTACATACCTCAATCCACTCTCCATCTCACTCAAATACCTTGATTTATATACACAAAATCATGCCATTACTCCACCAAATCCTTCCATATTCAACCGCATTCACACTACCAAAACTTCTCCTATATAACCAACACTTAGAGATTTTCAGAAAGGTTCTATGCTATTGCAATTTACAAAACCTATTTTTCTGAAAAATGGAAGCTTTTACAATCTCAAACTCACCCAAAACAATGGCTTCATCTTCCTCAAACACACAAACTAGAAAGCAACACGAAAAATCAATTGCTACCGGCTCTTTCTTTCAAGAAAAACACTATCTCAAATTATGTAATAATCACGAACAAGCGAAGAAGCTGCCGGATGGATGCAAAAATCTAGGGTTACTGACCTTTCTCAATCCTCCTATCAATGGCATCTGCTATGAAAAACTTATTTCATTTCAAAAAACCGCCAAGTTTGTTTCTGGGCTCTTTGCTGAAGACGGTGTAGAAATGGGTGAAGACAAAATAGTTGCATCTATCAATGGTGCAGAAGTGGTGATTACAGTAAAGGTAATTCACAAACACCTCAAACTTTTCAATGAAGGACAAGCAAAATTCATACTCGTCCCACAAGACCTAAATGAATTTTGGCTGAAGATTGCAAAAACGGCCAACCTAGGCTCTAAGAAGCTTAATTGTCATAAAACCGCCCTAAAGAAGCCCTTTAGGAGTTCAAGACTCTAATCGGAAAGAATATGGAAGGAAAGTCAGCCATGAATGCCATGACAGAGGAAAGAATGTGAATCATAGGAATCCTTTACAATGGTCTGAAGTTCAACTGGGCTACCTACTTTTTCAGATGGATCAAGGAGAAAATCCAGGGAGAGGTCACTACTGCTAAAAAGGGAATAGCAGCAGGCAAGGCGAAAAAGGGATCTTCTGGGTAAAGAAGTCCTATGGGATGCAACTACATTATCTAATGCAATGTATGAATATACCTTTTGTGAAGCTCCACAAATAGCATGACTCCAAAATCATGTTTACCTACATCAAACAACAATAGGCAGTAGGCGATAGAAAGAGGAAGCAACCCAGCATCAAAACCAACAGTCAAAGGAAAAAGCAAAAGGTTCAAAGAAATTTGGACAAAGAATCATTTGGTCAGTTGCTAGATGAAGATGAGGAACAAAAAGTGTTGGTCCTTTCGAAAGGCTGACATAAGTTTAGAGGGGGGGGGTGGTGAATAAACTTGTCACCAAAAACTAGTTTATCAGTCTGATTAGTTCAGTTCAAAACCTGTGTGGAGTTAAGCTGCCTTAGCTGAGTATAAATCAAAACCGATTTATGCTGAAACTGAGTCAACCGGCAGCGGATAAGTTTTAGCCTTTATGCCGATCTTGTTGTATCTAAGAAAAAGATGATAAGTATGCAAAAGTAAATTTCGTGAATGTCGGGCCAGAATCGTGAGTGAATATCAATCATGTTAGTCCCTTGAAAAGGCTTTGGTTAAGTTTAGAGGGCGGGGTGGGTGAATAAACTTAACACTTAAAACTTTGGAGTTAACAAAATCAAGCAACTCGTGAGCTCTCGCGATACTTCAAAGAGTCCGCCGACACTCAAGAGTCTCGCTAATCGTTGAGTTTACTGAATTTGTGCAGCGGAATTATATAAAAAATTAAGCCTTATTACTTGTTGTTAAATATGATACCAAGTATTAGATGCTCAGTAGTGTTTGTGTGTGATTCAGTTGCTAGATTTAGTAGATTGATGTGTTAGATAAACTAAGTGCAGAATATAAATGCAGAAAGTAAGTAGACAGATTTTATAGTGGTTCCAGGTGGTGTAATCCTGTCAGTCCACTCTTCTCCTGTGATGTTGGAGGTAATTCACTAGAGATTCTTGATGTAGCAGTTACAAAAATCCCTAAGTTGCTTGTCCTTCACCAATAACTATGGCTTCACAAATGGAACACTTGGAACATGTAGGATTGCTGCTTCAAAGTCTTCCAATGGTCCTTGAAGGGTAGGATTGCCTCTTCACCAGCTCCACCACAATCAACAGTCTTTCACACCCAAAGATGCTTCACTGTCTTAAGTAGATTTCTTGTAAAAGAAAGTTTGAATCAAGTAAGTGATTCATCTTTCAAAGAAATTTTGATTAGGATGATATGATCAGTAGCTTGATGTCTTCAAGTGTGTAAACTTGATGCAGCTTGAATGCAGATTACACTTGAAAAAATTTACTGGATCAGTAGCCTTATGCTCAGTAGGGTCAGCAGGGTGTTTTTCTTGATTTAATTCTGATTGCTCAAGATAGATCATTAATGTTTATCAATGCTCATCACTTGTATCTGAATTAGGAGTCCTATATTTATAGGTAGGAATCCTTGTGACATATGTTTGAAATTCAAACATAGCCGTTTCAGATTTGTCTCCATCTTGACTTGATTTTTCCGATTGTTTCTAGGATCGACATCGCCGATTCCTTTTTGACAGCTTTCTGATCTCATTCACCTTTTGACTTGTAACCATTGGATAAATGTCTCGAATCTTTCCAACGTCCATTTGATCTTAACCATTGATTTGTTTGATAAAATCGAGGTTGTTAGTCGTCCCTTTCTTTGTAATCTTCCAATGCACCTTTGATTAGATCGAAATATGTGTCCAAAGATGTTCTTGAGAACATAAGTCCATTGATATACTTATCTATAAGTCGATCCTTATTTTTGTTGTGTTTAAAAACACTTCAACTTACTTGTCTTTTATCTAAATTTTATTTATGAAGTTAGATTACACCTTTTTGCATATAACTAAGTTCCAATCATCACTTATCTTGTGGAACTTAGATTTTGTATATTAAGGTATATGTCGATTTAGGTCATCACAGACTTCCCTAAATTCTCGATTTCATATCCTTGACTTTAATTACTAAGTTTGATCCCCTAGCCTTCAATAATCGAAGTTTGAGCCCTCACCTTCGCCTTCAATGTGTTCCTGACTAGTCTACCGACTCACTACCCTATCGATCTAGACTAGTCTCATTGATGTAAGTCGGTGACTTTACAAAGGCTTGTTTGGTCAAACCTATACAAAATCAAACTCTAATAAACCTATACATTTGATCTAGACATCTTTTGCCTTTGCTCTATAATGTAGTCCGACACTCATCACTAAAACTAAAAATAAGTCCAACAATTTTCCCTTTTTTGGTGATGATGCCAATACCTTGCTAACAGGAAAGCAAAAAGATTAAAAACAAAAACAGAACAAATGTAGTTGTATCTCATTATAATCTGTTGTTCAAAGTTATTACAGTCTAGATACATCAAAAGATAAAACAGATAAAGTATGTTTTATCTACTGTCTTCTTTCCCTTTCTTCCCTTGCCTTTTATGCTTGCTCTTGATAGGCTCTTATCTCTCTGATCATTTCTCTCATCCATTCATTTTCAATCAGAGAGAAATCAATATGAGGATTCACTTCTTTCCACCAATGCCATGCTTCAGGTAGAGTAAGGTTGATCTGATGTACTCTAAAGCCTAAACGCATGTATACTTCTTTAAACTCATTAAAGGACTCATTTGCATTGGTAGTAGGTAAACTTCTTCCACCTCTACCACCTCTTCCACCTCTGTGTGAAGCTCTCATGGCTTTAACCCTTGCTTCCCAAAACTTTAAGCCCAAAAAGGAGTTTAAACCTTCATGAAAGCCTTTGTGATGATATGGTCTCCTCTTATTATAGTAAACCTTTTTATATTCTTTGAGAAGATCATCTGTGAGTGGAAGTCTTCCAAAGCAGCTCCCTAAAAGCATTAGTATCATCTTCCCATCTTTCTTAGCAAAGATTCTCAGCAAATTTCTTTTGCTATCATTGCTTGGCTCTCTTCCCTTATTGACATCATCAACAAAATGGGACAACAGGCCATGTACACTCTCCTGTGTGAGCACTAGGTTGTTCAGTTGACCCTCCATAATTTCAGTCCTAGTGTCAACAGCAATGATCCTTCCTTGCAATGTTTGCTCCAGCAGAGTTATCCTCTTAGTAATTTTAGAATCCAAAGACAAAGAAAGTTGCAAGAAGTTCCAAACAGATTCAAACCACAAAGAGCTTTAGTGTGTCTCAAAGCAAGCTTGTCAAGTTTCTGATGAATGGATGTAAATTGGACTTTCAAAAACTTGTCCTTATGTGTATTTCCTTGCTTGATCCCCTTCACATCTTGAGCAAGGTCAGCAAGAGCATACTAGTTGGAGGTAATATTTGAAGCAACAGTTTCAGTGGTTCTTCCTCTATTTTCCACTAAGTTCATTAAAATCTCTGCTCTTGCCTGTCAAGTTGAGTTCTTAAATTTGCAATGTCATTTCTGAAAGTCCTCATCTCATCCAAAACATGTGCTGGTACCCCACCAGCCATTCTTCCATCAGCTCCATCAGCAGGCTCTTCTACATTGTATTGTTGCCTCTGTCTGCTGATAACAAAATCATAGCTCATATCCCTTCCAGTAGGGTTAGGTCCTTGAAATTCCTCCAGTATAAGATCAAGAGCAGGCTCTTCAAAAACTGGTACAAATGCCTGTTGAGCTTCATCATCAATAGCTTCTTCCTCGGACACTTGAAACTCCTCATCACTGTAGTCATAATCCACCAGCTGCTCATCCTCATCAATAACAGCAGTGTGCTGTCCATCTTTCCCTATAGTGGTCTTGTCTCCAGTAGGCTCCACTACAGCAGCCTGTTCAACAATAACAGCAGGGGTTTCCTCCAAACCCATAGATAGTTCCAACCTATGTCCAGGTGCTTTTTGTACCTTAGCAACATGTACCTCCTGTTCCAACCTTTGTTCAGGTGTTGTTTGAACCTCAAGAAGATGAACCTCCGGGGCCCCAACCCTTGTCCAGTGATGTTTGTACCTCATCAACCTGCACTAATTGCTCCATCCTTTGTTCAGAGTCTTTGTTTGTGCCACAACAACCTGTACAGGGAATACATCCATATTTTCTTTTTGAAATTCCTTAATATCAGAAGTCCTTCTAAGAAAATTTGCAGCCTTGGTTAGAGTGTCCTTAGTGTCAATCCAGTCTTGATATTGAATTGAATCCTCAGAACTGACATTAGGCTCACTAAGATCAGTAACCCTTTCTTCATATGAATCCACTGTTTGCTGATCATCAGTATGCTCAGCAGGTTCAACAACAAATAAAGGGTCTATTTCACCAACCATCCTGTTTGCACCAATAGATATTCCCTCATTGATTGTGCCTCCAGATCATCCATGGTGAGTTTTTCCACATCCTCATCCATTTGTTTAGTTTGCTGGCCCTCAGCAGACCTACCAGCATCAGTGAACTGTTGCATACTTTGTTCTTTCAATAAAGCAGTCCCACTGCTTCCTCCTGGACCAGAGGGGAAGTCATCACCAGAATCAGATGATGAATCATCATTGTCTGATTCATCTTTCGGTCTCTAAACATGATACCCTCTTACTTTTGTTGTTCATCAAACAGATCCATCAGTTTTGACTGCAATAAAGAGGTATCAACCAGATCTAGCAAATTTTCCACTCATAACTTCTCAAAAGCCCATTCTTCAAAATCTGGCATTGGTTCTGCAGCTGGATTTTGTCTCTTATAGAACCCAAATTTCCTTTGAAAGTTGTTTGCAACCAGTAGGAGTTTAGGATCAACATATCCTTCCTTTTTCTTCTTCCCCTTCCTCTCAAATGGCATGGTTGGCTTTCTGGGAGCTATTTCAGGACCTTGCTGACATCGAAAGGGCTCAAAAGTAAATTTAGAGTTTCTTCCATAGATGCCTCTAAGTCAAGAGGTTGCTCAAAGTTGTATGTTAGTCCCTACTACTTCCATCTCACTACACTTAGTTCCCTCGACTTATACGCTCATCACAGGTTAGCAACAGATTGCTCTTCCCCGAACTATTGCGTAATCCTGCGTGGTCTTGTACCAACTTTTCCACTTCCACAAAGCAGTGTGTAATCGTGAGTTTGATGTGCTTCTTCTACAAGTTGCTCAACAACAACTTGTGCAGCTTCAAGAGAGGGCTCAGCAGCCTTTGTGGGAGGATTCAAGAGCTTCTACAAAGCAGCTCTGTGGTTAGTAGTATGTCGTGATTCTCCAAGAAAGTTGCTCAATAACAACCTCTACATCCTCAAGAGGCTTGATAATTTTAAGGGCTCACCTTAATAGCCTCTCCTACTTCTTCTTGTTCTTGTTGCCTTTGAGCCTCCAAAGTTTTCAATTGTTTTCCTTTCCCATGTTTCTTCTTTTGGCAATCTCTTTCATTCTTTTGGAAAGTTGCCTGCTTCAATTTCAAGCAGAATTTTCCTCTTCTTATCGGGCTTCTTTTCGTTGCTCATTCACAATTTCAAAGAATGAGACTTCTTCTTTGCAACAAAAGCAGGTCAAGAACCTCAATTTCTCATCGAACCTCTCAGACTCAAGCAGCTCTCTGTTTGCTTCCTTGTCTTTCTAGGCTTTAATAATTTTGTAATTTTCCTTGTGTCAAGAAATTTTCTTTTTCAAGAGCCTTCTTAGGTGCAGCAGGTTTAACGGCTTTCTTAACCTCGCCACCACCAAAGATCATCATTTCTACCATCACCATCACTTTCAAGAGCCTCATCATCTACATCTTCATCATCAACCGCACTCAGGATGGAGTAGCAACTTCCGGCTTGAATCGATTTGTTAATCTTTTCAGATAAAACATCAGGTATCTGAAAGTGATTCAGCAGGGTTTGAATCATTAAACCTAAATGGTTGACCTTGGAAATCCTTGTACCATCTCTATCTTCAATACACACTTTCTTCATGTAGTGTATGAAGAATCCAGCCCAATCAAACTTCATACTTCTGCAGATGATGATCAGCAGGTCTAATTTTGGTCCAGACAGTGTATCTAGGCTTCCAAGAAATCCCAAAATGGTTTTGGAAATCAATTTGCTCAGCAGGTTGTACTCATAACCAATATACTTCACATTAATGCCCAGATTTGAAGCAATTGAATCATTTGTCTGAATCCACAAACCTCAATCTTGGTAGATTCATTGCTTCTGGATTGGTGGGTGTATTGTTTCCAGGTGCAAATTTAAATAACTCCCTCAGTAGGTCTGAAGATATTTTAATCTCTCTTCCATTAACAGTTGTAGTGAAGGCCTCTCTACCTTCATCTATGACAATGTTTCTCCAGAATTCCACCACATTGACATAAGAGATTCGTTCCAACCGTCTGATTCTTCGTCCAATATTAATGGCTAACTCAGTGGAGTTACAGTCAGTAACATATCCTCTTACACTCTGACTAGTTCCAATATGAACCTCATCATTCTTTGCCATTGTTGTAAGAAAAAGATGAGGAAGATAGCTCTCAAATATGTGTTCACACAGTGTAAATGTAGAGAAAATTCAATCTGAGTTTTTGAAAGTAGTCTCTGTGTATAGGTATGTATATATAGACAGATGCAGTTGTAACTGTCAGATCGTGTGCAGTGGTATTAACCACGATTAAATTTGAGTGAATACTATCTTGACACGTGGCCCATTACTTTTCCATAACGTTTTTGTAAATCGCGATCGTGTGACTACGGTTATAAGGATTGAATAAATATCCCGCCAATTGCTTTTGGACTTTTGTAAGTTTGACTGTGTAACGTTTCCTTCAAAGAATTTTGTCATCGCTAGACTTGGCTCAAAGAAATCGCCGATTAAAGTCTCGCAACTCGGCCGACGTAATTATTCTCACGATTGTTAGATCCTTTTGTGTTGTCCTATTGATAATACAAGATGAAGTTTAATACCAATGACTGATCTGTCAAGTGAGCTCACCCAACATGACAAAGACCAATCCCCTTGGCAACTTCATTTGCTCAATTTTCCAAACATAAGTACATGGAATTGTTGATACCAATGACTAATCTGCTAAGTGAGCTCACCCAACATAGCAAAGACTAATCCCCTTGGTGAATTCCAAGACATCTTTGATTAAGATTATCTCACCAACTTTTATAATTCCAAGTTCGGCCTTAGTTTAGCGAGATCTTTCACTATCCCGTGGTTTAGTGTGAAAATATCAAAGAAGTTGATCTTGAGAGGATATAGAGAACCACCACATCCTTCTTTTCAACATGATCTCTTATAAAATGATGTCTCACATCAATATGTTTAGTTCATGAGTGCAAAACATGATTTTCTGTGATAGAAATTGCACTTGTGTTGTCACACATAATTGGAATTTCTCTTTCTTCAATTCCATAAACCCTTAATTGTTGTCTTAACCACAGGATTTGTGCACATCAACTTCCAAAGAAGAATGTATTCACTTCAAAAGAATGGAAGTTGATATTGAATTATGTTTCTTGCTAAACCAGGAAACCAGTCTATTTCCTATTAACCGATTGTGTTCTGTGGTGCTTTTTCTATCAATCTTGCATCCAGCATAATCTGAATTTGAGTAGGATATAACCTTGAAACTTCCATCATTTGAATACCATATCCCTTCTCCTAGAGTCTCTTTTTGGTACTTGAGAACTCTTTTGACTGCAACTAAATGACTTTCTTTAGGTTTTTATTGAAATCTTGCACAAACACCTACAACAGAGGATATATCAGTCTCTTTGGCAAGAAGGTACATCGATCGCCTATCATCCTTCTGTATATAGTCTGATCTACATCTTTACCTTCTTTGTCTTCATCCAATCTAATATTTGTGCTCATGGGAGTTGATACCTTGGTGCTGTTTTACATACCAAATTTCTTTAGTAACTCCTTGGTATACTTGGTTTGATGAATGAAGATTCCATCTTTCATCTGTTTGACTTGCAATCCTAAAAAGTAGTTCATTTCTCCCATCATACTCATTTGGAATTTACTCTTCATTAGATTTGCAAACTTCTCACATAGCAATTCATTTTCAGAACCAAAAATTATGTCATTAACATAAATTTGTACCAGCAGGGTGCTGTTTCCTTCATTGATTTTGAAAAGAGTCTTATCAATGGTGCCTTTTGTAAAATCATTGTCCATCAAGAATTGAGATAGAGTCTCATACCATGCTCTTGGTGCTTGTTTCAAACCATAAAGTGCTTTGTTGAGTCTATACACTTTATCTTCTTGGTCTTTAACTTCAAATCCAGGAGGTTGCTGAACATACACCTCCTCTTCCAGAATGCCATTTATGAATGCACTTTTGACATCAATCTGATATACTTTGAAGTTTTTATAAGCAGCATGTGCCAGGAATAATCTGATGGCTTCCAATCTTGCAACAGGGGCATATGTTTCATCAAAATCTATCCTTTCTGCTTGAGAATATCCTTTTGCTACTAGTCTGGCCTTATTCCTTACAATGGTACCAGATTCATCAAGTTTGTTTCTGTATACCCATTTTGTACCAATTATATTTGCATGACTAGGCCTTTCCACTAGTGTCCAAACTTGATTTCGTTCATATTCATTCGATTTTTCTTGGATCTAAAATTGCTTTTCTACAACTTTAGGTTCCATTTGAGATAGAAAACAAGTCAACATTGCTTTTAATTGTCTTCTAGTCCTCACACCTTGTTGTATATTGCCAATAACTTGTTCAGCAGGGTGATCCCTTAACCATTGTGGATTCTGGTTAGATTGATTCTCTGGAACATTCTCTTCAGTAGGGTCTGCTGTTTCTTCAATAGAGGGTTCTATAGATCCTTGAACTTCCTCAGTTGTTGCATCAGTAGTGTTACCAGCAGGGGCAGAATAAGAAACCTTTAAGTCATTGAATCTTTCCAAAACTTCAACACATTCTGGATCAGTGACTTGTTGATTCTCAGCAGGTTTTGAAGCTTCATCTTCCATTCCAGTGAACTTAGGTTCATCAAATACAACATGTATTATTTCTTCATGTTTCAGTGTCCTTTTATTCAGTACCCTGAATGCCTTGCTAACTGATGAATATCCCAAGAAAATTCCTTCATCCGATTTTGGTTGGAATGTCTTCAATTGTTCCTTATGATTTAAGATGAAACATTTGCTTCCAAATGGATGGAAATAGGATATATTAGGTTTTCTTCCATTCCAAATCTCATAAGGTGTCTTCAGCAGCTTCTTGTTCACTGAAGTTCTGTTTTGTGTATAGCATGTTGTATTAATGCTTCAGCCCAATATCTTTTAGGTAGCAATGCTTCAAAAATCATAGTTCTTCCTGCTTCTTTTAATGTTCTGTTTCTTCTTTCAGCAACCCCATTTTGCTGAGGTGTACCAGCAGCAGCAAGTTGATGTAGTACACCTTTTTGTTCATAGTATTCTCTTATAACTTTATTGAGAAATTCAATACCCTTGTCTGATCTTATCTTCACTACACTCAAACTTTTCTCATTTTGCAATCTCTTCAAAAGTTCAGGCATCTTTTGAAGTGTTTCACTTTTCTTGTTCATGAATATCACCCAAGTGTACCTTGAATAATCATCCACAACCACTAAGGTGTATTTCTTTCCTGTCACACTTGTTGGTGTTACTGGTCCAAATAGATCCATGTGCATCAGCTCCAAAACTCTTTTAGTTGATTTATTAGTCTTTGATTTGAAGCTTGATTTTGTCTGTTTACCTTGCTGACATGCATCACATATAGCATCCTTCTTGAATGTGATCTCAGGTAAACCAATCACCAGTTTCTTCTTCACGAACTGATTGATATCATCAAAGTTTAGATGATTCAACTTATTATGCCAAAACCAATTAAGTTCTGACTTGGTATGCACAATCAGGCATGTTTCTGGAACAGCAGTGGACCAATCCACAACATACATGTTTTGTTGTCTTCTTCCAGCCAACACAACTTGATCACCTCTCTCACTAATGACAGTACAAGTGTTTTTGTCAAAAGTGACCTTGTATCCCATGTCATAGAATTGTCCAGTGCTCAGTAGATTGTAGTCCAGTCCTTCCACATATGCAACATTCTTGATTATTAATCCATTTCTCACAAGTGTGACATATCCTCTTGTGTAACCAAGTGTATTTTTTTTTGTTGCCAAAATTCACTCTTGACCATCCTTTGCCACAAAACTTGACAAACAGTGCTTATTCTTTGTCATATGTCTGGAACATCCACTGTCTAAGTACCAAACACCCTACAAAACAAAGTTAATGCATTTTAGGTAACCAAACCTGTTTGGGTCCATAATGGTCAGTGGTAAGCATGACCCTTGGCAAGTTTCAATAAGGTCTTCTTTGAAAGGTATCATACTTTGGTTCATACATGTACTCTACACATCCATAAGGTCTAACAATTGGTTGTGTAGGATTCACATATGCTTTCTGGCCTTTTGGAATATACTGCTGTTTAAAGTGATTTCTTTTGTTAGAAGCACTAGGATAACCATAGGTTTGCTGTCTGTTAGGGATAGCCCTGTAATACGGAGTCTGCTGAGGTCCCTACTGAAGTCTTGTATAAGTCCTCTGCTGATTCCATTGCTTAGGTTTTACCCTAACATCATGGTTATATCTGTTGTTTCTAGCAGTAGGTGCAAGAATATTCCGATCATGGTCAGTAGGGAACCGTCTACATTTTCCCCCTGAGATAAGTATCCCTTGAATGATTAGCATTTTTGGATTTAGGATTCTTATCCTTGGAATATTTCTGGTTTTTCCCTTTTTGTGGTCCAGCAGACTTGGTAGCAGGTCTGCTATCAGTAGGTCTAGAAGCCACAACATTCATATTTTTAGATTTATTCTTTTTATTAGGAGCTGTTGACTTCTTTGACTTCTGATTTTGCTTCCTTGAAGCTTTCTCAGTAGGCTTTACTGCCTTAGCAACCCTTTTGGGAGTTGGATCTTGTGCAGGCACAAACTTAGGACCAATTCGGGTACTAGGTTCAGTGACCTTACTGGATCCACTCTTATTGGATTGTTGAGTTCCAAATCCAAGCCCTGTTCTATCACCATAAGGCTTTCCAGATTTGAATGCAGTGGAGGAACAAGATGGCTCAGCAGACTCAACAGCTACTGAAAGTTCCGCAGGCTTATGATGATTCTGTCTGACTTCTTTTTCCTTTCCTTTGAGAATTCTTAATTCAGCATTTAATCTTTCAACTTCTGATTGAAGAGCTTCTTTTTCAGCCTTCAAAATCTCATAACCAGATTGTATTATCCTCAGTTGATTAAGGATGGCATCCAAAGTTTCTTCATTGTTAGAATTTTCAGGATTTGAACCATATGTTGATTCACAATCACTTCCAGCAGGAGTGTTTATAGATACAGTATTGCATACCTCCTCTGTTTCATCCCTATTTGCCATTAAAGGATAATCATCCATATCAGCAACAAGTGCAGTATCATCATATTCATTTCCCTTTTCTGATTCTACTTCATATCCTGATTCATCTTCAAAGAACTGTGAGCCTTCTTGCCATGTCTTCTTTGTTGACTTTGGTCTTCGTGAGGTCCGACAATCAGTCTGAAATGTCCAGGCTTCTTGCAATTAATGCAAAGATAACCAGGTTCCTTTTTCTGTTTTAGTTCAGGACAATCAGGTTTGAAGTGTCCTGGCTTCTTGCAATGATAGCACAAGTAATCATTATCTTTCTTTGATTCATCCTTCTTCTTTTCACTGAATTTCTTTGTGAAATTTCTGGAGAACCCTTTCCAGCTTTCATCATTCGATTTTCTTGCTCGCTTGGGCAATCTGCTCTTGCATCTCATCCACTAGATCATCTTGAGCTCCTGATGTCTCTTCTTGATGTGAAGCAGCCAATGCAGTGGTCTTTGGCTCTTCTTTTTCAGTCTCAGGCACAAGTTTTTTGCTAAATTCATAGGCCTTAAGATCTGAAAACAATTTGAAGGTGTCCTCTTCATGCAAACTCCTCATTTCTTCTATGGCAGTCACCTTCATCTCCCAAACTTCTTTTGCAGGTAATGCTTCCAAGATTTTTGAGTTGATTTCTTCTTATGAGTACTTCACACTCAGTAGGGTGAGTTCATCCATGATTGCATAGAATCTTGATTCCATTTGTTCAATGGTCTCATTTGGTTTCATTTTGAACTCCTAGAACTTCTTCTTTGCTACACTGATCTTGTTCTTTTTGATTGCATTAGTGCCTTCACAGATTAACTGTAACTTATCCCAAAGTTCCTTTGCAGTCTTGCAATCTTTCACCTTCATATACATATTGCTATCCAAAGTTCTGTATATAATATCAACAGCAATATTGTTGAGATTTGCTCTTTTTCTATCTTCAGTAGTCCATTCCCTTTTTGGTTTTGGAATGTACTGTGTCTCATCTCCCACTGTTACTGACTTGGTAATCTCTAGTGGTCCATCTGTCAGCACATCCATCATTTCATCATGTGTTGTAGCTAGATAAGCCTGCATACGACGTTTATACTCATCAAAACGATCTAAAGACCACATCAACAATGTTCTAGCATACTGGTTGTTATCCATGATGCAAAGCTTTGAAAATCAGTAACTTGAAAAAGTTTTCAATGTTTTTTCACAAGCAAAACAAGTAGGATTACTTCAGAACAGAAGCACTGCTCCGATACCAATGTTGGTCCTTTGAAAAGGCTTTGGTTAAGTTTAGGGGGGTGAATAAACTTAACACTTAAAACTTTTGGAGTTAACAAACTCAAGAACTTCAAAGCAACTGCGATACTTCAAGAGTCTGGCCGACACTCAAGAGTCTCCGACTTTTGAGTTTAATGAATTTGTGCAAATGGAATTATATAAAAATTAATCCTTATTACTTGTTAAATATGATACCAAGTATTAGATACACAGTAGTGTATGTGTGTGATTCAAGTTGCTAGATTCAAGAAATTGATGTGTTAGATAAACTAAGTGCGTAATATAAATGCAGAAAGTAAGTAGGCAGATTTTATAGTGGTTCCGTGTGGTGTAATCCTCGTCACCCACTCTTCCCCGTGATGTTGGAGGTAATTCACTAGAGATTCTTGATGTATGATTACAAAAATCCCTAAGTTGCTTGTCCTTCACCAATAACTATGGCTTCACAAACCCGAACACTTGGAACAGTAGGATTGTCGCTCCAAAGTCTTCCACTGGTCCTTGAAGGGTAGGATTGCCTCTTCACCAACTCCACCACAATCAACAGTCTTTCACACCCAAAGATGCTTCACTGTCTTCAGTAGATTTCTTGTAAAAGAAAGTTTGAATCAAGTAAGTGATTCAGCTTTCAGCAGCTTGATCAGGATGATATGATCAGCAGCTTGATGTCTGCAAGTGTGTAAACTTGATGCAGCTTGAATGCAGATTACACTTGAAGAAATTTATTGGATAAGTAGCCTTATGCTTAGTAGGGTCAGCAGGGTGTTTTTCTTGATTTATTTCTAATTGCTCAAGATAGATCGTTAATGTTTATCAATTATTATCACTTGTATCTGAATTAGGAGTCCTCTATTTATAGGTAGGAATCCTTGTGACATATGTTTGAAATTCAAACATAGCCGTTTCAGATTTGTCTCCATCTTGACTTGCTTTTTCTGACTGTTCCTAAGACTCGACATCGTCGATTCCTTTTGATAGTTTATCGTCTCATTCACCCTTTGACTTGTAACAATTAGATAAAGGTCTAAATCTTTCCAATGTCCATTTGATCTTAACCATTGATTTGTTTGATAGAATCAGAGGTTGTTAGCTGTCCTTTTCTTTGTAATCATCCAATGCAGCCTTTGATTAGATCGAAATATGTGTCCAGCAGGTTCCTGAGAACATAAGTCTGCTGGTATACACATCTATAAGCAGATCCTTATTTTGCTGTGTTGAAAAACACTTCAGCTTACTGTCTTTTAACTAACTATTATTTATGAAGTTAGATTACACCTTTTTGCATATAACTAAGTTCTAATCATCACTTATCTTGTGGAACTTAGACCTTGTACACAAGGTATATGTAATCAGTTTAGTTCATCACAGACTTCCCTAAATTCTGATTTCATATCCTTGACTTTAATTACTAAGTTTGATCCCTTACCCTTCAATAACTGAGTTTGAGCCCTCAGCCTTCAATCTTCAAGAGGTTCCCGACTAGTCATCGACTCGCCTACCCTACTTATCTAGACTAGTCTCATTGATGTAAGTCGGTGACCTTTACAAAGGCTTGTTTGATCAAACCTATACAAAATCAAACTCTAATAAACCTATACATTTGATCTAGACATCTTTTTGCCATTGCTCTATAACAGCTAGTCTAGCACTCATCACTAAAACTTAAAAGTAAGTCCAACAAATCAGTTTGTTCGGTTATGCTGTTTGTAAAACTTATATGAAAAACAATCACAAATAAGTAAATGCATAAAGTATGTAAGGCAATAATTATAGTGGTTCCAGGTGGTGTAATCATGTCAGTCCACTCTTCTCCTATGATGTAGGAGGAAAATTCCACTTGAACTTTCTGAGGTAGCCAGTTACAAAAAGTCCTAATGGATAGTCCTTTGATAATCCCTAGCTTCACTATCTAAACAACAGTAGAACATATAAGTTTGCTGCTCTGCAATTGTTTGAAACACTGGTCCTTAGAGGGTAGTATTGCCTCTTCTCCAGCTCCACCACAAACACAGTCTACCCGACTGCTAACAACAACAAATGACCTTGGAAAATCCTATACCTGATTGCTTCACAGTCTAAACCTTCGATAAAAATCAAAGTTGGGCTAAGAATCAATAAATTTATTCTTGCTTGTGGTTCTTCTATTTGTCCAATTCTGGATGGATTCTCTGTAGATCAAACTTGAAGACTTCTAGATATGATCTTGTAAAGCGTAAAGATTAATAGCAATTCGGGTGAACAAGACTTGGGCACAATAAAACTTGTATTCTTGCGTTCGATTATTCGTAATTTGTTTTGATGCCGAGTTCTCAATTTATAGAGTGAGGTCCAACATTCATCTTGATTGAATTTGAATTCTATGAACGTTCATATTTTTGGATATATCGATGTCGATTACTGCTCGACATGTCGCTTCTTCATCCAATAATATTTCTTGATTTGTAACGCCAAATGTAAGTTCATTTCTTTTGAATGACTGATATTAAAAATGAGTAGCCTGATTCAGTTGAAAACTTCGTATGTCAGTTATCAGTTTGTCAACTGATTTAGAGCATTAACTGAGTTTTACTCTTCTTCAAAACTTAGTACTTTATTCATCTGATTTCTTTTCACTTAATCAGAGTACACCATATCCTTAATAAATATACAAAGATATCGTTGTCCTTATGATTCTTAGTTCTTAATACAAGATCCATAAAGTCAGTTCAGGCCATCACAGACTTACTTGAATTCTAACTTTACAGTCTCGACTTTAATCTTCATAACTGAGTTTGAACCCTCAGTTCTTCGTTCTTCAGTAACTGAGTCTGTGTCCCTCAATTCTTCATTTTCTTGACAAGTCAACCGAGTCTGTGTCCCTCAGTGAACTTACCTTCTTCAGTTCTAAGTAAACTTATGTTATGGGTGACATCTTCAGTTTTAGTGAATATCCAGTTTTCTAGATGATTTTCAGTTCTCAGTTTTACGACACCCTAACTATTACAGTGCTTGTCTGATATAACCTATACAATTATCAGACTCTAATAAATCCTATACATTCAGTTCTAGACATATTTTAGCTTTTCACTACAACAGCTAGTTTCTACAGTTCATCAATGGGGTGTAAATAACCAATTAGATAAATACGATGAATCATCATCAAACATAAAATTTTTTTCCAATAATTTCTCAAAACCCTCATTAAAGAAAAGTTTAAAGATAAAAACAATGCAAAAAGGTAAAACTGGAAACTGGATGTATCATTAGAATTCACATAAATGGAGTCAGTTACACATTTGTCAATTAAACTGGAATAAAAGCTAAACAGTTTTCTGTGTAACTAGAAAGAATTTTCTCTGTTTGTCATGAAGATGATATTCATCTTCCAACTTTGTGTCTTCCTTGGAGAAGGCTTTGGTGTAATCAACTTGACTTGATAGCTTCCATTTTCTCCAAAGAACAAACTTGGGAAGATTACTTTCACGACTGTAATATTCTTCAAATTCAGCAATGTCTGCTTTCATTTGCTCTTTCTTATCTCTGATCTAAAGTCTCTCTTCAATCTTCTTGTAGTTCCCCATTCTATGACTATGAAAATCATCTGACAAGAAGTAATTAAGAGATTCTTCATAATTCGTGTGTTTGTACTTTGTCTTCATAGGTTTGTAATCATTTACAAACTTCATCCACAAATCCTTTGTAAGAGTAGCTCTTTTATCTCCAGGTTGATTGTATTTCAGAATGATCTGCTCTTCACTGAGTTCTTCAATCTATCTGATATAAGGTCCGGTGTCTAATGGTGATTTTGATTTCTACAGTTCTGACAGTTCAGCTTCTAGCTTTAGTTTTTATCCTTGTAACTTCAGCTTTTCTTCTTATATTTCCCCTATTTTCGCATCATACATTTGATGGATGAAGAGATGAGTTGCTTTCTGATCCTCTGCTATGCCTTTCTGAGAAGCTAGAACTGCTTTAAGCTGAGTTTCAAGACCATAAATCCTCTGATTTAGGTGCCATTCTGCTTTAGCATGAGTCTCACGATCCTCCATGGTTGTGACTTCAAACTTTTCTTTCAGTTTAAGAATTTCGGAAACTGAGTTAGAAGTTGTCTTCTTGATAGTGTCTAACTTTGTGTGAACTGAGACATCAGTCTGTTTCCTATAATCCAAATATCCGGAAATCCGTGAGAGTAGAGCGTTATATTCCTCTTTCTGATTTAGCATATTGTCCAAGGTTGATTGAACCTTATTCAGTTCTTCAACTATCAATATTTCAGTTGGATCTTCTTCTTCCTTGATTAATGACTGAGTGTCATCTTCTAACACCATCAGATTGTCAGCTTCCTTCTGATTATCAGTTGTCTGATTTTCAACAGGAAATCCTTCCTGCTGAGTATTAGTTTGCCTTTCTTGACCTTCAGGTTGTGCTTCATGCCGTAATACTATACTATTTTCAACTTCTTTCCTTGAATCATCATTATGATCATCTTTCTTCGTTAAAACATCTTTCGGTATAGATGATGTGACTGATTCTCTTCTTTGTGCTACTTCTTCGATTCTCTTATAGCATTTGGTGTGGAATTCATCCATAGGAAACAATGCATATAAGTCTTCTATTTCATGTTTCTCCAAGAATAGCTTCTCTTCACTTTGAAAAACAACCTTGATAGATTCTCTTGAATCTTTAATCTTGAGCTTCATCTTCATCAGTTCGATGATTCTTTCAGGTTCAAACCTGTCTCCTGATTGTTGTTGGTGAGTTTCCTACTGTTCAAATTGCTGTTGCTCTTGATTGATGTCCATAGAATAAACTTGTTTCTCTGAAATTTTCTGCTTCATTTGAGAAACATCTTCAGCAAACTGACTGTCTTCAGTAGTCAATTGTTGTTCCCCCTCAGTTGGTGCTATCTCACTTGACCTATCTGGGAACAAATGTTTTCCAACTGACTTAACTGTCTGTGAATCAGCTTTCCTCTTAACTTCTTTTTGTTGAGCTATTTGCTGAGACAGGGCCTTCTATTTGGCTTCAGTCTTCGTGGTTTCTTTCCTAGAACTTACATCTGTTGTACTCTTTGTAGATGCATCAGCAGTTTGTTCAATCTCCTTATCATGAATGAGTCTTCCCAAATAATGCTGAATCTACTGAGTGATTTCCTCAACCTAATTCTTCCAACTAATTTTCTTCCTTCTGCTTTAGTTTTGCTAACACTTGCTAATTTAGCTTTGTTTGGTTTCTTGATTTGGTTGAATATATATCCTGCCCAATTGAACTCGATTTCATCCCATAGGATGTTCATCAGATATATCCCATCTTCAGATAAGCTAACTAACCTTTTGTCTTATCACATGTTTGTCAATCCTTCTGCTGAGTAGAGCAAACTCAGTTTTGAGACTGTTGAGCTTCGTATTGAGGTCGGTAGGTTGATCTGTTGTTGAAATCTATCTGAGAAACATTTCACATTTGAGCGGTAAACAGGTTAAGTCTATTGATTCCAGAAGTGGCTTCTTGAAATCGAATAGCAGTCTTATTATCTTTTCATTTACAATAACCTTTTCTCCACGAACTCTTGTTACCAGGGAGCTTCTAACCATCTTCATATTCTCCTAGAATTGCAATATCCATTCCAAGTCGAGATCTTTTTGCAATTTTACTTCTAAGAGGTTCTCTAAGCTTGTAAATTATTGATCTTTTCGCATATATAACTAGCAAGAAGAGTGTTGTTGCAAAATTCTTTGTATTTTTCAAAAGAAAGGGGTTCTACAACGGCAATTAATCTGGAGTCCAACGTTTGTTTAGAGGGGGCCATTGAAAAAAAAATCCGGATTTTGAGAGAGAGGAGATTTGAATTTTTTTATGGAGGAGATATGATAATGAGGGGTGATATAGAGAATGTATAGAGGGGGTTGACGGTTTTTGTTTTAAATCCACGATCTTCTGAGGATTTGTTGGTGCCAACTTTCAAATTCTACGGAGTGGTTTCTGTAACCGATGTATGTGCCATCTGACATACACGCTACAAATTGTGACAAAATCTGTGGTAATTAAATGCGATGTAATTTTTGTCGGTTTTATCTTCTTATCTTTTGAATTTCTTTGACTGGATAAAAGCTGATACTGAGGCCTATTCCTTGCTGAATTCAGTTTTTTAATTCTTCAGTTTCAGTAGTCAGTTTGACATTGTTAATGTCAATGACTGATCTGTCAAGTGAGCTCACCCAGCATGACAAAGATCAATCCCCTTGATGAATGTCTGAGCTTAAACTGACTTAATTAACTTTGATAATCCCAAATTTAGTTCTCAGCTTTGAAAACCTTTCATTGTCCAGTGGTTTTGTAAGGATGTCAGCCAACTGATCTTCAGTTGGACATAGAGAACTGTAACGTCCTTTTTTCTCTACATGATCCCTTATGAAGTGATGTCTCACATCAATGTGTTTTGTCCTTGCGTGCAAGACTGGATTGTCAGTTATGTCGATTGCACTTGTATTATCACACATTATAGGAATCAATCCTTCTTCTATCCCTTAATATCTTAACTATTGCCTTATCCATAAAACTTGAGAACAAAAGTTTCCAGCTGCTATATACTCAGATTCAGCTGTTGATGTTGAGATTGAGTTTTGTTTCTTACTGAACCATGACACAAGTCTATTTCCTAGTAACTGACATGTGCCTGAAGTACTATTTATATCCACCTTGAATCTAACATAATCTGAGTTTGTGTGATATCAGCTTGAATTCACTTTCTCTTGAATATCATATCCCTACTCCTGCTGTGTCTCTTAAATACTTCAAGGTTCTTTTGACAACTGTAAGATGACTTTCTTTCGGTTTGGTTTGAAATCTCGCACAGACACCAACTGCAAAGGATATGTTTGGTCTACTTGCTGTGAGGTAAACTAGACTTCCAATCATTCTTCTGTTGAGAGTTTGATCCACATCAATTCCATCCTTGTCTTCATCAAGCCTGATGTTGGTTCCAATAGGTGATGCAATGCCAGCTGATTTCTCCATTCCAAACTTCTTGATCAATTCTTCTGTATACTTGGTCTGATGAATGAATATTCCTTCATTCATTTGTTTTACTTGTAGACCGAGAAAGTAATTTAATTCTCCCATCATACTCATCTGTAATTTGCTCTTCATCAAACTTGTAAATTTCTCACAGAGTTGTTCATTCTCTGATCCAAAGATAATATCATCAACATAGATTTGAACTAGGAGAGTACTTTCTTCAACTTTCATTTTGAATAAAGTCTTGTCGATGGTTCCTTTGATAAATCCATTATCCACCAGAAACTGAGATAGAGTTTCATACTAAGCTCTTGGTGCTTGCTTTAGTCCATAAAGAGCTTTTCTTAGTTTGAAGACTTTATCAGCTTGATCTTTAATTTCAAAACCAGGTGGTTGCTGTACATAGACTTATTCTTCAAGTATCCCATTCAAAAATGCACTTTTAACAACCATTTGATATACTTTGACCTTCTTATAGGCTGCAAAGGCAAGAAATAATCTGATTGCCTCCAACATTGCAACTGGAGCATAAGTTTCGTCGAAGTCTATCCCTTCTGTTTATGAGTAACCTTTGGCTACAAGCCTTGCGTTGTTTCTACCAATATTTCCATCTTCGTGAAGCTTATTTTTCAAAACCCATTTGGTGCCGATTATGTTGACATGATATGGCTTATCCACCGATTCCCATAATTGGTTTATTTCGAACTCATTAAGTTCTTCTTCCATGGCTAGTATCCAGTCTGGATCTTTCAGTGCTTCTTCTATCTCTTTAGGTTCAATTTGAGATAAAAAGCATGCAATCATAGCATCTAATTGATGTCTTGTGTGAACTCCTTGTTGAAAATCACCAATCACTTGATCTTCAGGTTGATCTCTCATCTATTGGTGTACATGAGGTTGCATAAGAGGGTCTTGATCCTGTTGAATTGGATCTTCAAGATCTTCTTTTTGATTTCCTTGAGTTTGATTATCTTGAACTGGGTCAATTTCATGATGTCCAGCTATAGGTTCTTCAGCTGTTGGAAACTGAGGCTGATCCTGATCTGAGGATTCTGAAATTCTAAATCTCTCAAGGTCGACAAATACTGATTCAGGTATTACTGGTAACTGAGACTGAGAAACTGATTCTTGTTTATCTTCAGTTATAACACCCGGAAAGTTTGGTTCATCAAAAACTATGTGTATAGTCTCTTCATGCTTGAGTGTTCATTTATTCAAGATTTCTTAAATGCTTTGGTCGACACTTGAGTATCCCATAAATATTCCTTAGTTATCTTTGAAAATGAAAAGTTTTGAGTTGATCATTTCCATTGTTGTGGATAAAACATTTTCTTCCAAAGGTATGAAAATATGAGACATTTGGTTTTCACCCGTTCCAAATCTCATAAGGTGTCTTCTCATCTCTTTTGTTCATGAGAGCTCTATTCTGTGTGTAGCAAGGTGTGTTAACTGCTTCTACCCAATACATTTCTGGTAAATTTGATTCACTGATCATGGTCCTTCCAGCTTTTTTGAGTATTCTATTCCTTCTTTCAGCTACTCCATTTTGCTGAGGTTTTCCTGTGGCTGCAAGCTGATGTAGCACACCATTTTCTCCATAATATTCAATAATTATATTGTTGAGAAACTCAGTTCCTTTATCTGATCTTATCTTGACAACTGTTACACCTTTCTGGTTTTGGAGTTTCTTGAGAAGTTCAGTGAGCTGTTGCTTGGTTTCATTTTTCTTTGACATGAAATTACCCAGGTATATCATTATTAATCATCCACCACTACCAGTGTGTACTTCTTTCCACTAACATTGATAGATATGACTGGTCCAAATAAGTCCATGTGTAGATGTTCTAGGACTCTTGAGGTTGAATGCTGATATTTCGTCTTGGAACTTGCTTTTACTTGCTTTCCTTTCTGACAAACATCACATAAGCTATCCTTCTTATAAGAAATCTCAGGTAATCCAATTACCAATTGATTCTTGACCAGTGTGTTGATGTCATCAAATTTGAGGTGACTCATTTTTTTGTGCCATAGCCAGCAGACTTTTGATTTCGTATGTGTGGAAATATTACCTTATTACTTCGTGTAACATTTTACTTGTAGACATTATTTGTAACATGACATATTAATTGTATTGTATAAATAATTAATATGACATAAAGTAACTCCATTTTGTCCTATTATGTAATAGCCGCCCATAGGAGTATCTAGCCGCCCATAGCACTTAATACTATACTAGGACCTCTCACCTTCAAGCTTGTATCTATTAATACTCATTATTTTACCATGAATAAACAAGTTGAGTTTACTCAAGTATTATTGCTTTCTAAAACTCTCTTCAAGGTATCAGAGCTATAATCTCCTTTAATCTGTTGCAAAATCTCCTATCTTTTCAAAAATGTGTACAATATCCGAAGTCTCTTCATCTTCAGTAGAGCCCCAGCAGCCTCAGCAGGCTGGGGTCACTGAAAACTCTTCTTTCACAAATCATCGACTTGATGGCAATAACTACATGTTGTGGTCAAGATCTATGAAAATGTACATCTCAGGCCAGAGCAGGATGGGATACTTTTCTGGCTCCAAACCTGCCCCGGCTGAAACTGACCCCAAGTTTGATGCATGGGATACAAAAAATAACCAAGTCTTGACCATCCTCACGAGGTCAATGACAAAAGAGATCAGTGAGAACTTCATGATGTATGAAACGTCTAAGGAAATCTGGAATAATGCCAGAGACCTTTACTCCAAAAATGACAATACATCTGATGTCTATGATCTTGAAGCCCAAATCCAAAATTGCAGGCAAGGTGATCTGTGTGTAACTCAGTACTTCAACCAACTATCTAAGGCATGGCAACACGTAGATATGTTGGAAACTCACCCATGGAAGGATGTAGAGGATGCTACCTTATACAAGGATATCATTGAGAAGAAGAGGGTATTCAAGTTCCTTACTGGACTGAACCCATCTCTTGATGATGTTAGAGGTAGAGTCTTTGCTACTAAACCTCTCCCCAACCTCAAATCTGTGTTTGCTGAAGTCAAACATGAGGAAAGCAGGAGAAAAGTGATGCTGCAAAGCAACCCTGCTGATCATTCTACTGAGAGCTCAGCTATGATGGTGGTCAGGAAGCCTACTGAGGCCATTGAGACCTATAGAAGGCCTACTAAGAAGACATGAAAGTTGTTTTGTGATCACTGCATACACACAAATCACACCAAAGACACTTGCTGGAAACTACATGGTAAGCCTAACTCCTTTAAACCCTCCAAACCAACCCGGGAGAGTCAGGGTAGACATGTCAGTGAAGAAGGTAACATAGACACTACTTTGGATGCTCATTTTGCTGCCTTCAAAGCCTTCCTTTCTCAACAAAAGGAAGGTAGTTCTTTCACTGACACAGCTACTCATGTCAAGACAGGTATATTCCACTCACCTCTCAGTAGTGATACTTGGATTGTTGATTCTGGAGCTTCCTCCCATATGACTGGTGACAAGAGTCTTATATCTCACTTTAAGCCCTGTCATCAGACTCATAATATTAAGATTGCTGATGGATCGATTTCCTGTGCACAAGGTTTTGGAAATGTTAAACTTATTGATAAGATCTACCTACATGATTTCCTGTTTGTTCCAAAATTAGACTGTAACCTTATATATGTCCGTAAACTCACTAAAGACCTAAATTGGTCAGTCATGTTTAATAACAATTAGTGTATATTCCAGGATCTTTCTTCACAGGAAGTGATTGTAAGAGCTAAACCCTGCTCAGGATTGTTTGTGGTCAACCTCCCTTTGAAGACAGTAAGATTAAAGATCTAAATCGCCTCAAAGAAATGCAGCAAACCTTAGTCAATATCATGTTATGGCATCATAGACTAGGACATCCAAGTTTTGGTTATTTAAAGTCTTTATTTCCTGAATTGTTTAGAGGATGTAACCTCAGTGACCTTCAATGTGATATTTGTCACTTTGCCAAACGTACTAAATCTGTGTATACTAAAATATCTTACTTACCCTCCACACCTTTTACTTTGATTCATAGTGATGTATGGGGTCCTTCAAGAGTTAAAAGTAAAACAGGAAAGAGGTGGTTTGTCACCTTCATAGATGACCACACCAGGATCACACGGTTGTTTTTTATGAAAGATAAATCCAAAGTTGGAACCATCTTCCAAGAGTTCTATAACATGGTATCTAATCAATTTTACACTAAGATTAAAATATTAAAAACAGATAATGCCCTGGAATACTATGAGTCCGACCTCAGCACCTTTCTGAATGATAAGGGAATTGTTCACATCAGTAGTTGTGTAGAGACACCTCAGAAGAATGGGGTTGCTGATAGGAAGAACATGCACTTATTGGAGATGGCTAGATCAATCATGTTCACCACACATGTGCCAAAATACATGTGGGGTGAAGCTATATTAACATCCACATATTTGATTAATAGGTTACCCAGCATAGTGTTAGGTTTCAAGACTCCCATCCAAACCCTACTGACAACTCATCCCAGTCCTCATCTCATTGATGACTTACCTCCAAAAATCTTTGGATGTACTGTGTTTGTCTATATTCATGCCCAACACAGAAACAAACTTGACCCCAAAGCTCATAAGTGTATTTTCCTAGGTTATGCCAAAGACAAAAACGGCTACAAGTGTTATTCTCCGACTGACAAAAGGTTCTACAACTCTATGGAAGTAAAATTCTTTGAAAAAACCCCATACTACATCAAACCTACTGAGATAGTCATAGTTGAAAACCTTATTGAAATAGAAGCATTTCCCTCTTCTCATAGTCCTCTAACTCCCACTACACCCCCAATTGAGGAAGTTGAGCCAATTCCAATCCCTCAGCCAACTCCTGACATTCAAATAGCTCCTCAGTAGTTTCCTGACCTTCAGCAGCCTACTCAGACTCATCAACCTCATAACATTGAACTCCCAACACCTACTGAACCTCAGCAACCTGCTGATACTCCTTAAACTCCGGAACTTATGAACATTTCCACTGATATTGATGATAGACCCATTGCTGTCAGAAAGGGAAAGCGATCATGCACCAATCACTCTATTCACAATTATGTGTCATATGATCACTTGTCACCTGGTTTTGCTATGTTTACACAGAACATGGATACTCATTCCATTCTTAAGAATATACAGGAAGCTCTCAAACATGATAGGTGGAAGGCTGCTGTCAAAACTGAAATGACTGCTCTTATTGACTACCATACTTGGGATCTCACCACTCTCTCACGGGGAACGAAGACAGTCAGCTGTAAATGGCTATTCACCATCAAGTACAATGCAGATGGTACTAGTGACAAGTACAAAGCTAGACTGGTTGGAAGGGGATTCACTCAAACATACAGATTTGACTACAAAGAGAAATTTGCACCCGTGGCAAAGCTAAACACAGTCAGGGTGCTGATCTCCCTTGCTGTCCAACTTGACTAGCCACTCCACCAATTGGACATCAAGAATGCCTTCCCCAAGAGCATGGTTTGGAAAACTTAGTACTGTGGTTAAAGCTGCTGGATATCATCAGTGCAACTCAGATCACACCATGTTTATCAAAACAACCAATAAGAGAAGATCCATCCTTATTGTCTATGTGGATGATATCATCCTTACTGGGGATGACCCTGTTGAGATCCAAAAATTGAAGACCCTACTGGCAAAAGTGTTTCAAGTTAAAGATTTGGACTACCTCAAGTACTTCCTTGGCATGGAAATAGCAAGAAACATCCAGGGCATCTTAGTCTCAAAGAGGAAGTATGTGCTGGACCTGCTGAAGGAAACTGGCATGCTAGGGTGCAAACCAACTATCTCTCCAGTAGACCCAAGTAATCCACTAGTGCATGGTAATATTGCTGTAAGAAAGGAATATTATCAGAGGCTTGTAGGGAAACTCATTTACCTCTCCCATACTAGACCAGATATTGCATATGGACTCAGCCTTGTCAGTCAATTCATGCATTGCCCTGTTGAGCAACATTGGGATGCTGTCTATAGAATACTGAGGTACTTAAAGTCAACTCCTGGCCAAGGATTACATTTCACTAAGTCTACTAAGAGATTAGTTAATGTCTATACTGATGCTGATTGGGCTGGTTGCCACATAGAGAGAAGATATACCACAGGCTATTGTTCATATGTATGGGGTAATCTTGTCACTTGGGGAAGCAAGAAACAACCTACTGTCTCTAGAAGCAGTGCTGAAGCTGAATTAAGGGAACTTGTTTTGGGCATTTGTGAAGCACTATGGCTGAAAAGAGTCCCATCGAACTTCAAAGAACCTTTTCAAAGAACTTTGTCATACTCTGTTGTGACAATAATTCAGCATTATGCATGGAAGAGGATCATGTTCATCATGATAAGACAAAACATATGGACATTGATAGACATTTCCTTAAAGAGAAGATTGATGCCCAGATCATTCAACTTCAATATGTTCCCTCAGCAGACCATAATGCTGATATTCTCACAAAGGCCATTCCACCGCTTATGTTCAGCAGTCTGAGTAGCAAAATTGGCTGTATAGACATATACAACCCAGTTTGAGGGACGGTGTAGAAATATTACCTTATTACTTCGTGTAACACTTTACTTGTAGACATTATTTGTAACATGACATATTAATTGTATTGTAATTACAATTAATATGTCATAAAGTAACTCTATTTTTTCCTATTATGTAATAGCTGCCCATAGGAGTATCTAGCCACCCATAGCACTTAATACTCTACTAGGACCTCTCACCTTCAAGCTTGTATCTATTAATAATCATTCTTTTACCATGAATAAACAAGTTGAGTTTACTCAAGTATTATTGCTTTCTCAAACTCTCTTCAGTATGCATAACTAAACAACTCTATGAGTCTGCTATTGACCAATCTACAACATACATATTCTCTCTTCTTTTTCCAGCAAGAACCACTTGATATGCTGATTCACTGACAACAATGCAGAATTATGTATCAAATGTGACTCTGCATCCCATGTCACATAATTGGCTTGTGCTGAGAAGATTGTAGTGTAGTTCATCGACATAAGATACATTCTTGATTGTAAGTCCATATCTGATTAGGGTTCCATAACCTTTAGTGTATCCTGGTTTGTCCTTGCTTCCAAAATTGAATTTAGGTCCATCATTGGCTACAACATTAACTGGGCAGTCCTTGCACTTTGTCATGTGTCTTGAGCATCCACTGTCAAAATACCAAATATCCTGCAAGACAAATTAAAAAGTTTTAGGTACCCAACTCTGTTTGGGTCCATGGGGGTCAGTTGTCAGTACAACTCGGGGGATATTTCCATAAGGTCTTCTCTGAAAATTGTTGTAGTTGTTTTCATATTGTGGAAATATTACAGCATTACTTCAGCAGATTGATGAGTCTCATTGAAGTTCAAACAGGTGCCCAATGACCTCGTAAATTCATGACAGGATATTTTGTACACTTTATTTAATTATAAAAGACATATTAATTGTGATACATATAAACAATTAATATGTCAAACTCTAGTTTACTTTATGTCATAGACACAATTAATATGTCATAGACATAGCTTTTACTTTTACTTTTGCATGCTTGCCGCCCACATCTACATACTCAAGTGGCCGCCCAAGCTAGTGCTAGTCTCTCTCAAATGTATCTATTTATACACCTCTCATTTCAATGAATAAACTAAGTTGAAGTTTACTCTTGTGTTAACACATTCTCAAACTCTCTTCATGGTATCGGAGCCTTACTGAGTTCTAAAATCCGCTGCAAAACTCAGTTCTTTTTCAGAAAAATGTCAACATATCTGAAGTTTCATCTTCTTGAGAGACTCACAATTTGCCTCAGCAGACTGGGATAACTGAACACTCTTCTTTTACAAATCATAAACTTGATGGTAACAATTATTTGCTATGGTCAAGGTCTATGAAAATGTATATCTCCGGCCAGGGCAAGATGGGATATATGTCTGGTTCCAAACCTGCCCCTGCTGAAACTGACCCCAAGTTTGAAGCATGGGACACAGAAAATAACCAAGTCATGACCATCCTCACGAGGTCTATGACAAAAGAGATCAGTGAGAACTTTATGATGTATGACACTGCTAAGGAAATCTGGGATAATGCCAGAGACCTTTACTCAAAAAAGGACAATACATCTGAAGTCTATGAACTCGAAGCTCAGATTCAAAATTGCAGACAAGGGGATATGTCTGTAACTCAATACTTTAATCAACTATCTAAGGCATGGCAACACCTAGATATGTTGGAAACTCACCCCTGGAATGATGTTAAAGATGCTGCACTCTTTAAAGATATTATCGAGAAAAAGAGAGTATTCAAATTCCTTACTGGACTGAATCCTACTCTTGATGATGTTAGAGGTAGAATTCTTGCTACTAAACCTCTTCCAAATCTCAAATCCATGTTTGCTGAGGTCAAACATGAGGAAAGCAGGAGGAAAGTGATGTCTTGAACCCCCGCCGACAACCTCATCGAAAGTGCCACCTGGCCGATCGTCGGGAACCTCGCTGAGGCTACTGAGGCTTACAGGAAGCCTACTGATAAAACTGGGAAGCTGTTCTGTGACCACTGCAAACGCACTAATCACACCAAGGACACTTGCTGGAAGCTACATGGCAAGCCTAACTCCTCCAAGACCTCCAGACCTGCCAAGGAAAGTCAAAGGACATACATAAGTGAGGAAGAAGATGACAACAGGTTGAATGCTCAGCTTGCTGCATTCAAAGCCTTCCTAACTCAACAAAAGGGAGGTAGTCACTCTACTGACATAGCCTCTCATGCCAGTACAGGTAAATTCTACTCATCTATTAGTAATGAAACCTGGATTGTTGACTCTGGGGCCTCATCCCATATGGTAGTAATAAAAATCTCATTACTCAACTTAAGCCATGTCCCCAAATTCACAATATTAAGACTGCTGATGGATCTATCTCTAGTGCAAAAGGCTTTGGTCAGGTGCAGCTTACTAATAAGATATGCCTGCAGAATGTCCTATTTGTTCCAAAATTAGATTGCAATCTCATATCTGACAATAAACTTACTAAAGATTTGAAGCTGATTGTTGTTTTTAATGAGAATCGGTGCACATTCCGGGATCATTCCTCAAAGACAGTGATTGGGATTTGCTAAACCTTGCTCTCAGTCTGTTTGTGGTCAACCTCGCTTTGAAGACATGTAAGGCGAAGACTCGAATCGCCTCGAAGACTGCACTCAAAACCTAGACAATATCATGTTATGGCATTATAGACTAGGACATCCAGTTTTAGTTATTTAAAGTCTATAGATCCTGAATTGTTTAAAGGTTGTAATTTGAATGATCTTCAATGTGATATTTGTCGTTTGCTAAACTCACCAAATCTGTGTATGCAAAATTACCTTACTTACCATCCACACCATTCACCTTAATTCACAAAGTGACGTATGGGGACCCTCAAGAGTAAAAAGCATAACAGAAAGAGGTGGTTTGTTACCTTCATAGATGACCACACCGGAACCACTTGGTTATTTTTAATGAAGGATAAGTCCGAAGTTGGACCCATCTTTCAAGAATTTTACAACATGGTCTCCACTCGGTTTGACACTAAGATCAAAATCTTGAAGACCGACAATGCTCTTGAATATTATGAGTCTCATCTCGGTAATTTCTTGATGGATAAAGGGATTGTCCATATCAAGTAGTTGTGTTGAAACCCCTCAAAGCAAAATGGGGTTCTTTGAGAGAAAGAAATGTGCATCCGCTTGAAATGGCTAGGTCTATTATGTTTACCACAAATGTTCCAAAATATATGTGGGGTGAAGCCATATTGACTTCCACATACTTAATCAATGAGACTTCCCAAACAGGTACTAGGCTTCAAAACTCCTATCAAAACCCTACTGGACACACACTCCTCGCCCCATCTTATTTCCCAGTTACCTCCAAAAATCTTTGGTTGTCTTGTGTTTGTCTATATCCATGCCCAACATGAAGCAAACTTGATCCCAAAGCTCACAAGTGCATTTTCCTAGGATATGCAAAGGGCAGGAAAGGTTACAAGTGCTACTCTCTTCAAAAGAGATTTTACAATTCTATGGATGTAAATTTTTTGAAAGGACTCCTACTACAAAGACAAGTCCACCTGAGGCGATCGATGGAAACTCGATAGAAATTGACCTAAACCCCTTCCTTCAAACCAAACTCTTAACCTCAAGAACTCATCGATCCAAAGCAGATGAACCCAAGACCCTATCGACTCACAAAGAGACTCACCGATCCTCAAAGAACCAAGCGACTCAGAGCCTGCGATCCCGAGCCCATCGACACTCAAGAATCTGCAGATCCTCGCAGCCTCATCGACATTGATGACAGACCTATTGCTCTAAGGAAAGGGAAAAGATCATGCACTGATCATTCTATTCATACTTATTTATCTTATGATCAGTTGTCTCCTGTCTTTGCCATGTTTACACAGGACCTGGACTCTCACTCTATCCCTAGAAATATTCAGGAGGCCCTTCAAAATGATAAGTGGAAGGCTGCCGTTAAAACTGAGATGACTGCTCTCCTGGATAATCATACTTGGGACCTCACAACTCTTCCCAAAGGCAAGAAGACAGTTAAGCTGCAGATGGTTATTCACTATCAAATAAAATGCCGATGGTACAATTGACAAGTACAAAGCAGATTGGTAGCAAGGGATTCACTCAAACTTATGGTATTGACTATAAGGAAACTTTTGCACCAGTGGCAAAACTCAACACCTGTCAGGGTTTCGATCTCTCTAGTTGTCCAACTGGGTGGCCTCTACACCAATTGGATATCAAAATGCTTTTCTCAATGGTGATCTCATTGAGGAAGTCTATATGAATGTACCTCCTGGTTTTGTCAATCCCCACACTCAGGGCAAGGTATGCAAACTCAGGAAATCTCTATATGGCCTGAAGCAATCCCCAAGAGCCTGGTTTGGGAAACTTACTACTGTGGTCAAAGCTGCTGGATATCATCAATGCAACTCAGATCACACTATGTTCATCAAGACAACCAACCAGAGAAGGTCTATTCTTATTGTATATGTGGATGATATCATCCTTACTGGAGATGACTCTACTGAGATTCAAAATTTAAAGACTCTACTGGCAAAGGTATTCCAAGTTAAAGATCTGGGCTCCCTAAAATACTTTCTTGGTATGGAAATAGCTAGAAACGGTAAAGGCATTTCAATCTCTCAAAGGAAGTATGTACTAGATCTCTTTGAAGGAAGCGGCATCTTTGGGATGCAAACTCGTTGTATCCCCAGTAGACCCCAAGTAACACCCATCGCATGGTGACATTCTTTGTCGAGAAAAGAACAATATCAAAGGCTTGTAGGTAAACTCATCTACCTTTCTCACACAAGGCACGATATTGCATATGGGGTTAGTCTGGTCGGTCGGTTCATGCATCGCCTCTTGAGCAACATTGGGATGTTGTGAATAGGATCTTGAGATATTTAAAGTCCACTCTGGCCAAGGCCTGCACTTCACCAAGTCTACTTGATAGATCAATCAAGGTCTACACTGATGTTGATTGACAATTTGGATGTCACATTGACAGAAGATCTACCACAGGCTATTGCTCATATGTATGGGGGAACCTGGTTACTTGGAGAAGCAAGAAACAACCTACTGTGTCAAGAAGCAGTGCTGAAGCTGAACTTAGGGCACTTGTACTTGGCATTTGTGAAGCTCTATGGCTAAAAAGGGTACTGACTGAACTTCAGCACCCTCCTCAGCAACCTATCACACTATGCTGTGATAATAATTCAGCCTTATGCATGGCTGAAGATCCTGTCCATCATGATAAAACCAAGCATGTGGATATTGACAGACACTTTCTGAAGGAAAAGATTGATGCCAGGATTATTCAACTCCAGTATGTTCCCTCAGCAGATCGTATCGTCGATATTCTTACCAAGGCTATTCCCCTCTTATGTTCAAGCGAGACTTAGTAGCAAACTTGTTTGCATCAACATATACAGCCCGATTTGAGGGGTGTGGAAATATTACAAAGCATTACTTCAAAGAGATTGATGAGTCTCATTGAAGTTCAGCAGGTGCCATGACCTCGTAAATTAAATCTGAGATATTTTGTACACTTTATTTAATTATAAAAGACATATTAATTGTGATACATATAAACAATTAATATGTCAAACTCTAGTTTACTTTATGTCATAGACACAATTAATATGTCATAGACATAGCTTTTACTTTTACTTTTGCATGCTTGCCGCCCACATCTACATACTCAAGTGGCCGCCCAAGCTAGTGCTAGTCTCTCTCAATTGTATCTATTTATACACCTCTCATTTCAATGAATAAACTAAGTTGAAGTTTACTCTTGTGTTAACACATTCTCAAACTCTCTTCACATATATATAAGCCACACTCCTATAGTATCTATTTATGGATTGTGCCTTATTTATATGTTCTCTCAAGTCTTTTGGCTGAAACTAGTTTCCTTCATGCTTTCTATAATTGAAGAATGAGTAGTAACCATCATTCTTTTTGTACTGAGGTCTGTGCTGACTTCTATACTGAGACTTTTGCTGAGGAATGGGGTAAGTCCTTTGCTGAGTCTTGGACGGAAACTTATGATAAGTTTTCTGTCTTGAATGATTGTTTCTGTCAGTTTTAATAACGGGTTTAGAGAAATTCTAATCATCATCAGTGGGAAATAATCTTCCTTTCCCCATGACTGTGTGAATCTTTGAATGATTTACATTCTTAGAGTTACTATGACCGAAGTTTTTCTGATTCTTGACAGGATAAGCTTTTGTAGATCTGACGGTTCATCTACCATTCATGTTTCCTTGATGTGCAGCTGATTTACCTTTGATCTGCTTTTGTTATTGAACGCAGCCGATTTCTTTGAAAACTCGATCTTTGAGATTGAGTTGATTCATATGGAACTGGTTTTTCTTGGTTCAAAGATGCTTTCTGTTTGAGGAAATTTCACTACAAACTTAACAACCATTTTTGATATTAGGTTCAGTGACTTTGCTCATTCCTTCCTTTGAAGTTTCCTATGTATCAAATCCTCGCCGATTCTATCTCCATATGGCTTTCCAGATTTAAATCTAGTGGCTGAACTTGATTGAGCAAAAGATTCAGTTGCTGCCGCAGATGTCGTAGGCTGATACTGATTCTATCCTTTGTCAGTTCTGGTCAGTTCCAACGTGTTCAATTCTGCTTTCAATCTTTCAACTTCTAGAATTAGAGTTTCTTTTTTTGCTTTTATTGATTCATAACCAGCTTGTATAGTCACCAGCTGATTCATCAATTCATCAAGAGTTTCTTCTAATTCTGGATTTCTTGGATTGGAGTCAGCAGTTGAAGAACAAGCATTTGGCATGGAAACCTGTGTTGAGGTATATTTAGAGTTGGATTCACATACTTCATTTGAATCTTCCATGTGAGCCATTAGAGCTGTATCAACTGAGAGTCTTTCAGTGCCAGCTTCAAAGTCTGACTCATCTCTAGCTAAGAGAGCCCTTCTACCAGTTCTTTGTTGCTGAGTCTTCTTACCAGTCAGCTCTAGACTTTTTGCAGTTAAAGCAACGATACTCACCATCTTTCCTTTTCTCAGGAGTCTTTTTATTGTACTTCTGAGTGACTAGATGTCCACTTTTCATTCTTCAAATTTTGCTCATCATGAGGGCCATCTGTTCTTCTATTTCTTCTAATTGTTGAAGATTGCTAGAGGAAGTTTCTTGATTGTCATTTCATGTTGCTGCAAGAGCTGTTGTTTTAGGTTCCTCTAGAGCTTTGGTCACTGCTTTTGTGATTGTGAAATCTTCACTGAATTCGTAAGCTTTCATAACTGAGATGATTTGAAGGTATCTTCTTCACCAAGCTTCCTTGACTCTTCCATGGCTGTAACCTTCATTTTCCAACATGAGGGTAACGCTTTCAAGATTCTGGTGTTGATTTTCTTCTTGGTATATTCAATCTTGAGAAGTGCCAGTTCATCCATTATCGCACCGAATCTTGTTTCCATCTGTTCAATTGTTTCTCTAGGTTTCATTTTAAAGTCATGAAACTTTTGTTTGGGAACTGAGATCTTGTTTTCTTTGATTGAGTCAGTTCCTTCACACACCAACTGAAGTTTCTCGCATATTTCTTTTGTAGTTGTGCATTCTTTGACTTTAAGATACATGTTGTTGTCGAGAGTTCTGAGGATGATATCCATGGCAACCTTGTTGAGATTGTTTCTTTTCTGATCATCATTGTTCCATTCACTTTTGGGCTTGGCAACTCTGACTTGATCACCATTGACAGTTTGCATGTGAGTGATTTGGATAGGTCCATCAGTAAGTACGTCCATCATCTCATCCTGAGTAGCAGCTAGAAAAGCCTGCAAACGATGTCTATATTCATCAAAGCTGTCCAATTTGAACATAAGCATTTGTCTGGCATACTGATTGTTATCCATAATGTGAATGGGTTTATGCAAGAACTGAAAACTGAAAACAGAGCTTTTTTAGGAGAACAACTAGAGAGTATAATCAGAACACGTGAGCTTTTAACTAGATATTGTTAAAGAACACTACTCCGATACCAAATGTTGGTCCCTTGGAAAGCCTTACACAAGTTTAAAGGGGGTGAATAAACTTGTCACCAAAAACTATATTTTAAGTCTGATTAGTTCAGTTCAAAACTTGTGTGGAGTTAAGCTGACTTAGCTGAGTATACATCAAAACTGATTTATGCTGAAATTGAGTCAACCGGCAGCGGATAAGTTTTAGTCTTTATGTAGATCTTGTTGTATCAAAGAAAAAGCTGATAAGTATGCAAAAATGAATTCTGGTGAATGTCAGTTTATGAACTGTGTGTGAATATGAATCAGTTTGTTATGTTATGATGTTTGTAAAGCTTATATGAAAAACAATCACAAATAAGTAACTGCGTAAAGTAACTAAGATAAGAATTATAGTGGTTCCAGGTGGTGTAATCATGTCAGTCCACTCTTCTCCTGTGATGTAGGAGGAAAATTCCACTAGAAATTTCTGAGGTAGCCGGTTACAAAAATTCCTAATTGATAGTCCTTGGCTAATCCCTAGCATCACTATTTAAACAAATGTTGAATAGGTGAGATTGCTGATCTGCAACGGCTTGAAACACTGGTTCTTAGAGGGTAGTATTGCCTATTCTCCAGCTCCACCACAAACACAGTCTACCCGACTGCTAACAACAACAACTGTCCTTGGAAAATCCTATACCGGATTGCTTCACAGTCTAAACCTTTGATAAAAATCAAAGTTGGGCTGAGAATCAATAAATTGATTCTTGCTTGGGGTTTTTCTAAATGTTGAATTCTGGATAGATTCTTGAACACTTGAAGAATTCTGGATATGATCTTAAAAAGCACAAAGATTAATAGCAATTTAGATGAACAAGACTTGGGCGCAATAAAACTTGTATTCTCGCGTACGATTCTTCGTATTGTGTCTTGATGCCAAGTTCTCTATTTATAGTGTGAGTTCCAATGTTCATCTTGCTTGAATTTGAATTCTATCAACGTTCATTTTTTGGATGTCGGATGTCATGACGGTGACCCGTTCGACATGTCAGTTCTTCATCCAATAATATTTTTTGATTTGTAACGTTCAAATGTGAGTTCGGTTTTTTGAATGACTGACTTTAAAACTGAGTAGCTTGATTGATTTTAAAGCTGCAGTATGTCGATTATCGATTTGTCAAGCGACTTAAATGAGTTTTTACTCTTCTTCAAAACTTAGTACTCGATTCATGTGATTTCTTTTAACTTAATCAGAGTACTCCATATCCTTAATAAATGTTCTAAGATATCATTGTCCTCATAATTCTTAGTTCTTCATACAAGATCCATAAAGTCAGTTCTGGCCATCACATACTTACCTAAATTCTAACTTTACAGTCTCGACTTTAATCTTCATAATAGTGTTTGAACCCTCAGTTCTTTGTTCTTCAGTAACTGAGTCTGTGTTCCTCAGTTCTTCATCTTCAAGATAAGTCAACCGAGTCTGTGTCCCTGAATGAACTTACCTTCTTCGGCTCTGAGTAAACTTCAGTTATGGGTGACATCTTCAGTTTTAGTCAATATCTAGTTTTCTAGATGATTTCCAGTTCTCAGTTTTACGACACTCTAACTATTACAATGCTTGTCTTATATAACATATACAATTATCAGACTCTAATAAATCATATACATTCAGTTCTAGACATCATTTAGCTTTTCACTATAACAGCTAGTTTTAGCAGTTCATCAATGGCTTGTAAATAATCAATTAGATAAATACGATGAATCATCATCAAAACCTAAATTTTTTTCCAACAACAAGAACAAGAAGAGAAAACAGAAGAATAAGAGGAAAATGAGAGGATGATGTGGAACAGAATGGTGAGTCTACTGATGAACCAGCAAATTTCCCTGATAGGGATATAGATGATAGAATTACTGAATATCAAGAATGGATGCAGGGGAATTCCAGACTTCAACTTTACAATTCTGAGCACATGTTTGCAGAAGAAGATTGGTTCTTTGGATTTCTTGGCATCACAACCTTAGTAGGTGTGCTTGATGAATCACCGCCATGGGACATGATAGAAGCATCCAAGGCAAAAATGCATCAGACTTCTAATGAAAAATGTGGAAAGTCTGATGATGATGACCAGGATGATGATAATGATGGTGAGAATGGTGATAATGAGCAGACAACAGATGCAATTGATGATGATATCACTCTCAATGCATTTCTACAAACAAAAGTAGTAGGAAAGCAAAGAACTCCGGAGAGCAAACACCCTCAGCTGATGTTAACCAATGCCAGACTCCGGCAGCTGAATGCAACCCTAAGCCAAGAAGCAGTAAACAACAACTATCTGTTGATGTATCAGCTGACCCCACAGCAGTTTTAGACAATGGCTCAGCTGCTGCTACTCCATCTAAGTCTATTCCCAGCAAAGAGCAGGGATGCAAAGAGCAAGGGGGAACAAGCGAAAATGTTGAACCCAAAATCTCCAAAACTCAAGTAGTTGAAGAAGGAATCGGTGAAGCTGATGTTACTCAACTGATATCACATAACCAAGAAGGAGCATTTATCCCTCCCACTTTGCCACAACAGGAAAGAGAATAGCACACAGAACCAGAGCTAGCTGACCTCAGGCAACAATTTGCTCAACTTCGTACTGGCTTATCTAATGAATCTTTTCAAAAAGCAGCAGATCTATTGGTTGAAGAACTGGAACAACAAGCAATGTATCTCAGATCCATGACTGCAGCTTTCAAAGATGAAAGCCACTCAATATAGAGAATATTTCATGTTGTTGTTGAGTATATTGATGCACAAAACATTTTTGTGCAATGGCAGGGTGACTTAATGCACCAGATGAACATAAACATCACCAACAATCCTATAGGCCTTAGACAGCATGTTTCATGACGATACAGGATTTCACCCCTCCACATGGAATTATGTAATTGGTCCAGATGGCGTGTGGAAAAGTCCAAGTTTATTACCCACCTCGGATCGAATAAGATACGAGTCAGAGAAGACCACAAAGAACTGCCAGATTCGCGCAAGTGTCCCACCTCGAACACCTATGTCAGTGTTATCCGAGTCGATGCATGAGTTCCAGCCCAGATTCCTAAGCCCATTATCCAGAGGGTTACTTGGGCAAGGGGCCAGGCCCAGTAAAGGGTATTTATAGACTAAACCGCCCTAAGTTTAGGGCAGAAAAAGGACATGTACCTATAAATACATCATTCCAGGAACTACATAATGCTTGATTCCTGGACATTACACAGGATACGTAGGCAATCCAAGATACATTCTTGGACTCAGCCATAACACACCAAAAACACCATCTTTATTACATTTCTAGCCGTTCGATCCCTTTACAGCTCATCCTTAGATTACACGTGGCCCTGTTAATCCGGTGGTGCATTATTTAACATCATCATTTGGCGCTAGAAGGAGGGCCTTCTACCGGTGAGTTTGTAAAGATATCGCAATGGCACCACCTGTAAGAAGACAGAAACCAACGAGCAGCAAGAACCTACAGGTCGAAGAGCACACGGATATAGATCCAATAGGGGTTCAAACTGAAGCTCAGTAAGTCCCCACTGGATCTAGGCCCGCAGTTGCAGATCCCCCAAGGCCTCAAATTCCCCCACAGTTGCAAGACGTGGTTGATCACTTGGCGTCTCTGTACGAAGACGCCTTGAAAGGAGTGGTGGCCTCTGCGTTCATAGGTAAAGGAATTTGTAAACCCCCTGAGGAACACCTGTTAGACCCACCTGCTAAGGGGAAGAAGCCTGTCGATCCTCAAGAAGAGTGTGAGGACGAAGTAGAAATCAGCATAACCAAAAAGCGTCCTGAACACGGCTCGAGTCTCCATTCTGCCCCGAGATAGAGATATACACGATGCCTGAGTATTTTAAACCACAGATGATGGAACCTTATGATGGTACTACGGACCCAGAGGACCATCTGTATCGATATATATATCACTGTTGAGGCTGAGGAACGACAACGATGCTATGAAGTGTCGTGACTTCGACACCTTGCTTACGGGTCGAGCTCGAGAGTGGTTCCATAAGCTATGACCCGGATCAATCTCAAGTTTTATACAGTTGGGACAGAAATTCCGAGATGCTTCCATTGGGAATAAGAAATTTCACCTCAGTGCTACTCACCTGATGAACATCAAGCAAGAGAAAGGAGAGTCAACAATCGATTTCATAAGGCATTTCAATCTCGAGGCTATGAAGGTGCACAATGACAGCGATGCCCTTCAGGTCAATTCATTTGTTGGAGGATTATGTAATATGAAGATGTATGATAAGCTTTCTAAGAAGATGCCAAATGATATGGACGAATGTGTTAACATAGTCCACCGATTTTGCCAAGGTGAAGAGGCAGTGCGCTTGCACACCATTTCACTTGGCCTCAACTCAAGGAATGATACCCAAGGCCAGACCAAGGGTCAGCCAATGGGTCGGAACGAAGAAGGAAAGTCCAATGTGTTCGATCGACTGACAGCACCGATCTTGGATCGGCTCGGAAAGAAAGGAAATTTGAAAGATCGAGATTTTATCCCTCTCAACCGATCTCGGGGGGAGGTGCTGGCAATCATGATTAAGAAGAATATCGCTTGAACCCCCAAGCCGATGTCCAAAGATCCTGAGAAGAGAAAGAACACTCACAAGTACTGTGATTATACAAGGATGTAGGGTATGATACGGAAGATTGTTTTGATTTGAAGAGATATATTGATGTCTGTATTCAAGAGGGTCGGTTGGACAAGGTGATCGACAGATTGGAGAAGGACGAGCCAAAGGGCCGTCGGGAATATAAAAGAAAGAGTTACAATTGGGGGAGAGACCGATCACCACGTCGGGATAATCGGAGGCGTCGGGATAGGTCATCCAAGCCGACTTACAGAGAAAACCGTCGAGAGGATTGTCGGGAAGATTTGAATCAAGACCCTCACGGGGATAACCGCATCGGGTACGATGTTAACACGATTGTTGCAAAACGTGAGTCAGATCGACCTCGAGCCAGTCAACAGTCTATGGACAGATCGAGGGAATCAAAGAAGCTTAGGTTTACGACGGAGGTGGGTTATGGACCCAAAGATGATATTCCCAGTTCCCACAGTCATAGTGAAGGTTTGGTAATAGGGGCAGTGATAAGCCGAGGTCGGATAAAGAGGGTCTGCGTTGATAGTGGAAGTGCTGTCAACATCCTTTACTACTCAGCCTTCAAAGCCATGAAGTTGAGGGATGAAGACATCGTACCGTTGTCGAACCTTTTGTTCGGATTTACCGGTTAGGCGATTCACCCAGTCGGGTCGATAAGCTTGCTAACCACGGTTGGAGATGGGGAAAAGGGCCGAACAATGGAAATGACGTATGTCGTAGTTAAGGCCCCATCGGGGTACAATGCGATATTAGGTCGACCTGATTTATACGATCTAAGGGCCATCATCTCCACTTTCCATAACAGCATGAAATTTCCAACCTGGTATGGTACCCATGAAGTGAAAGGAGACGTCGAGGTAGCCAGGAATTGTAGTTTGGTCACCATCAAAGGGAAAGGCGTTGGGAAAGTATTAGTCGTGGAATTAATCCCTGAAGAAGAGGAAGATCGAAGATGGGTCTCCGTCGATCCGACAGAAGAGATTCATTTGTGGAAGGAGGAAGATGGCCAAGGGGTCCAGATCGGGAAGTGGATACCACACGGTCAACCTTCTTGTTGAATATCAAGACGTTTTTGCTTGGAAGGCAGATGACATGCCAGGCCTATCGGCAGATATAGCCGTGCATCGCTCAATGTCGACCCGAGAAAGGAGCCGATATGGCAGAAGAAGAGAAACCTCACCCCTGAAAGGAAAGAAGCAGTAAAAGTTGAAGTTGATAAACTGTTGGTTGCTGGCATTGTCAAAGAAGTTTTCTACCCAGACTGGTTGGCCAATCCTGTCTTGGTTAAAAATCCAGATGAGAGCTGGCGGATGTGCATGGACTTTACGGATCTTAACAAATCATTCCCTAAGGACTCGTATCCTCTCCTAAAGATTGATCAGCTGGTCGACTCGACCCTACTTTTTGAGGTGTTCAGTTTTGTGGATGTCTATAGGGGATATTATCAAATTTTCATGGACCCCCAAGACTCAGAGAAAACCGCTTTTATTATAGAGTATGGCACATTCTGTTTTCGTGATGATCTTTGTTTGGACTAAAGAATGCGCGCGCCGATTACGAGAGGCGGTTAACAAAATTTTCAAATGACTGATATGTCGAAACATGGATGTCTACGTCGATGATTTATTGATCAAGTGAAAGTCCATGGGACAATTTCTTGTAGATGTTAGAGAGGTTTTCGAGGTGCTAGGAGCTGCAACATGAAGCTCAATCCGACGAAGTGCACTTTTGGAGTTCGATCTGGGAAATTTCTGGGCTACATGATATCGATAGATTTGATTCGAGCTAACCCAGACAAAATTAAGGTCCTCAAGAATATGCCTACACCTCGTAATGTCAAAGAAGTGCAACGGTTGACGGGACGGATGGTGGCCCTCAATCATTTTTTATCGATATCAGCACAGAGGGCCCTACCCTTTTTTAAGATATTGAAGAAAGCAAGTCCGTTCCAATGGGATGATAAATGTCAAAAAGCATTCGACAACCTAAAAGAGTGTTTATCTATTTTGCCAACACTGTCTTCACCTCGAGAAGGAGAGAGACTCATGGTTTATCTAGCAGTCTGTGAAGAGGCAGTAAGTGCCGTGTTAGCTCAGGAAGGAGAACAGGGACATGTTCCGATATATTTTGTGAGTAAGGCATTACATGGAGCTGAGATTAGGTACACACCTGCTGAAAAATTAGCTTTGAGTTTGGTTCACGCATCGATGAAGTTGAAGCCTTATTTTCAAGCACATCCTATTGCTGTAATAACTGACCAACCTCTGAAACAAATTTTGGCCAAGCCCGAGACATCGGGTCGATTAGCAAAATGGATTGTCGAACTAGCTGAGTACGACATCGAATTTCTGCCTCGTACAGCTGTTAAAGGCCAAGCTCTGGCGGACTTCATAGCTGAAGGGCTATCGATTTAGCTAGAGTAGGAGAAACAGACACCGGAAGAACAGTGGACCATACATGTTGATGGAGCATCTAGTAAAGAAGGGATTGGAGCTGTGTTATTGTTGGTCAGCCCAAAAGGGGAGGAGTTCCATTATGCACTTCGATTCGAGTTCAAGGCCACCAATAATGAGGCAGAGTATGAAGCAATGATTACAGGTCTGAAGCTAGCACTCAAATTGGGGGTCGAAAATCTCCTGGTATACAGTGACTCTCAACTCGTAGTCAATCACATACAAGGTGAGTATGAAGCCAAAGAGGAAGCGATGAAGAGTTACTTGAAATTAGTTCAAGGATTGGTATCGAAGTTTGAAATGGTTCGCATCGAACAAGTGCCTCGGAGTGAGAATAAGAGGGCCGATGCGTTGTCCAAACTTGCGTCGAATTTCAAATCGAAGAGGAAAGTTCTGGTAGGAATGTTAGCGCAGCGGAGCTATAATGATGTTGATGTGCAGCCTGTTGTTCAGGGATCGACATGGATGTATCTGATAGCACTATACTTGAAGGACAGAATCCTCCCGTCTGACAAGGCTCAAGCCAGAAAGATTCGACTGCAGGCTTCCAGGTATGCTCTGTTAGATTACGTTCTTTATCAAAAATCTTTTGTAATTCCCTGGATGAGATGTGCCTCGGAGGAGGAAGGAGAATATCTGCTCGAAGAAATACATATGGGAGTGTGTGGAAACCATTGCGGAGCTCGAATGCTGGTGAGAAAATGTAAGCTGGCAGGTTATTTTTGGCCATCCATGCAATAAGATGCCAATCGATTGGTGATGAGGTGAAGAGCTTGTCAGGTGCATGATGTGGTGACACACCAGCAAGCACAAGAGATGAATGCCATGGAGTTGGTATGGCCGTTTGATGAGTGGGGAGTTGACATAGTCGGACCTTTACCTCAAGCTCCAGGCAATTTCAAATTTGTAGTAGTGGCAGTTGATTATTTCACCAAATGGGTCGAGGCCAAAGCTCTTACCGACATCAAGGCTCAGACCATCAAAAAATTTATATGGGAAAACATTTTATTCAGGTTTGGGATTCCAAAGTATCTAATCTCGGAAAATGGGACTCAATTTTTAGATGACAAGGTGCAGAACTGGCTTGGGGAGTACAAGATTGAACATAGAACCACCTCTGTGGACCGACCTCAATCCAATGGACAAGTCGAGCAGACAAACAGGCAGATTAAATTTGGTTTGAAGAAGCGGTTAGAGGATGAAGGCCGGGATTGGGCAGCTAAGTTACCCAGCATTCTATGGTCGTATCGAACATCACCCAATTCGGCCACACTGGAGACTCCCTTTGCCATGGCTTATGGATGTGAGGCAGTAATACTTGCAGAGATCGGATTAGCATCACCTCGATTTTTGGCCTACAACGTCGAAACAAATGCTGCTGATCTGAGACAAGAAAAAGACAATGTCGAAGAAAGAAGAGAGGTCGCTGCGCAACGTATGGCCAATTACAAAAGAAAGATCTCGCAATATTATAATGCAAAGGTAAAGTATAAATACTTTCAGGTAGGGGACCTCATGTTGTGGAAGAACGAAGCAAGCAGGCAGGACCCAATAGGCAAACTCGAGCCGAATTGGGAAGGTCCATACAAAATTCTAAAAGTACATCCTTAGGGATCGTATCAGCTGGGCAGATCAGATGGCAGTACAATACCTCGAACTTGGAATGCTACCAATCTCAAAAAATATAATGTTTAAACTGTTTATTCACTTCATGACATTTGCAGCTTTATTTTTTTCAGTCATTTGTAACAGGTCGATATGACATTATATTTCGATGCTTTTTATCCAAGAAATATTCTTTTTTAATTATGTTGTACTTGCAAGATCATGTAAGAAAGAAAAGGGGGGCAGAAGAAAAAAGACCAAAATTCGACTTCAACATAGATGCCTCGACACGGTGAAGTTGAAATAAAACGGTGAAAAATCCAAGTCACTGACAATGCTTATATCACCCCCGACCTGTCAATAAGCCATGATGCGAGGCGGTCGGGAGATCCCACGATGGATACCTAATTTGACCAGATCTTAAGCACCACGATGTGCGACAGTCAAATAAGGAATTTATAATTCGACCAAGTCATAAGCCTGACGAGGCACGACAGTCGAATCGAGCTCCGACCAAACAGCCAAGTCAAGCCGATAAGGCCGTACAATGATAGGACGACTCATATTCAAGTGTACCATGAGTCATGTACTCATACTACACTTCGAGGGGCCACAGGGGAATTAAGTCAAAAGGACTACACCCCACAAGGCAGCGTTTGCAAGGGAATTAAGTCGAAAAAGACTACACCCTAGATAAATAGTCAACAATGAGAAAGACATTCAATGAAAAAATATATATATCGAGATCCAAAAATCAAAACGCAAAATTAAAAAGTTTCAGAGATCGAATCACCGATACGACTCGACAAAGATCACATTCAGACAAATGAAAGCTATACAACCAGATCGAATCAAAAGGTTCAATAAAAGGTCAGTAAAGTTGTTACAGCCAGATCAAATCAAATTTTTTAATAAACAAAAACAAGAAATAAAATCATGATGCCGCAGGCAGATTTGAGGTAGAGGCAGCGGGGTCGACTGGGTCACCCGACTCGAGGTTCTCCCCTCCATCCCCCTCCAGAACAGAGGTCACATACTTGTCGTATAAAGACACCCTAGCCTTGAATTCTGTAAAATATCGACCATATCGGGGGATGGCCTCCGGATCGTACAAGTATGCCTTCTCGATGCTTGAAACTTCAAAGTCGGGGAGGACCATCTTGACCTGATCCAATGCGTTTGAGAATTCCCCCTTCATGGCCTGACTCATCAGCAGTGCCAAGTCATTCTCGAGCTCTTCAGATGTTAGGAAATCTTTTTTGGCCGCTTCCAGACGAGTTGTGAAGCTATCGACCTCAAGCTGAAGGTCGTCTCGAGCCTTGATAGATTCAGCCAACTCAGTTTTCGTTTGATCGAGCTCCGATCTCACCTCTGCCAGCTCCGACCTTACCGTCGCTAGCTCCGCATCCCTGTCGGATATATCTTTTTGTGCTTTAGACAGATCGTCTCGAGCTGCTGCCAATTCAGACTCCAGTTTGACGCGTCGATCATCCAGCTTGTTAGCCTTGGCTTTCTGCTTCTCGATGTCGGAAGTCAGTTTGGCGATGGTTTCTTGTTGTTCCTCCAAAGCTACTGATGGGGGCGCAATTCTGTTCATGGCCACTTTAGCTGCAAGCCGAGTCTGCAAAGAAGAGCACTATTATTATCGGAAACAGACAAAGGTCACGTAGTTATATGGGAAATAAAAGGAAGACTTACAGCTCGATGGCTTTTCAAGAAGAAGTCATGCAGCTCTTCCGGAGCCATGGCTTCCATCTCCGCCACACTCATTCCAGGGATCGGATCGGAGGAGCTAGGAGGAGCGAGGTTACGAGTTTCCTTCCCGACCCCATGCCTCACTCGGTTGTTTTCTGATGCTTCCTCGGGACGAGGCTCTCTTCAGCCTGCTCGGTCACCCGAGCCTCGTCAGGTTGATCTCTAAGAATGTCGGATGTCGACACAGGGGTAGGAGATCGGGCCGGGGTCCTCTGGCCCCCAGAGATTATGGCACCAGACATTGGCTTCTTCGACCTGATGCCAGCCAGATCTTGAATCTTCTTAGGGTCCATCTTCTTAGGGTCATACACCTTGCCCAATACCTCCAATTTTGAAAAGAATTCCACTGCATACAGAGACAGATCGACATCAGTACTCAGTAAGAAATATATATAATAAATACACAAAAGTGTAGCAACTCGAGCAAATGAACGTCCTACACAAAACTCGAACATCCTCATCGAGTTCCGATAGGCGTCCGGGCCCGCAATCTCGACGTCAGCAAAGGGGTACAGAGAATGCATGTTCCGAGTTGCGACATCGGGATTTACCTTCTCGAGAACCTTACACGCGTGGGGGACATCAGAATCGAGCCTATCATGCATTTTCCTAGGCCTTCTGTACCAAGTATGGACGTCGATGTCTTCGAACCCGTGTCGGATGAAGAAAAAATGGGGTTTCCACTCGCCCTGAGACGATGTCACTCTCCTCACGAATTCCGGGACCAGAGGAGGCCTCTGGAAAGTATACCATCCCGCATATTGTAGGCCTTGGATTGCATAGTATTGCCGGAACAGTCGGACAGTGAACTCGACTTTGGCGATCCGACATGCCAACACGAATCCCATAACGCTCCTGATTCCATTTGGAGTGAGTTGGGTGATGCTGATTTGGTAGTGGCGAAGGATTTCTATGAGAGACGGGTCGAAGGGAAACCTCAATCCCTCTTTCAATTGCGCCTCGTAAATGGCACAGAACCCATGAGGAGGATCACAGGCATATTGATGGCTGCCATGGGACACTTTAATGTTTTCAGATGAATATGGGATCCCGTATCTTAAACAGATGACTTTGGCTTTCTCCTGAGTCAGGTTGGATATACAGCCATAGGGACCTTGACCCTTCATCCTTGTTTGGCGTTTTGCTGCAGGTCAAGAAGATGATTCTCTTCTCCTCCATCTTCTTCTTCTTCTCCAGAAACTCTCTCACCGGAAGCAATTGGCTGTTCAGAAATCGTTTTCTCTGTCGGTTCCTCTTCTACTACAACAGGCACTTCCCTATTTTGAGATTCACTCTCACTACTAGACATGGAATTTGGGAAAAGATACAAGAAATAAAAGACAAGAAGAATTTGAGAGAGATTAGGGCTTACTTGCGATTAGGGAATAAGGCAGAGATAAAGAATGGCAAATGAGAGACTTCAAAGCCTTGGACTCCTTTTATGCTCCTCAATCGTGCAAATGATTTGAAAGGGCAAGGTTTGGGGGCAGTTATAGGGCTTGAGACATGGTAATCAAGGATAGTGGGCCGTAAAAAATGCTTCGTTTCCAGAACCCATTAATGCTGACAGTGTGACGTCATCCTAGGACAGCCTACCTCGGCTAGAAAGACAGCCGTAGTTCCGCCTAAAGAAGACCATGTGTCGAAAAGATAATTCAAATTTTCATATCCGACCTCAACATACGATATGAGCTTCTCTCCGATCTGGGGGGCTTATGATGATATGGGATTTCACCCTTCCATATGGAATTATCTAATTGGTCCAGCTGGCGTGTGGAAAAGTCCAAGTTTATTACCCACCTCGGATCGAATAAGATACGAGCCAGAGAAGACTACAACAACCAGCAGATTCTGCAAGTGTCCCGCCTGGAACACCCATGTCGGTGTTATCCGAGTCGATGCATGAGTTCCAGCCCAGATTCCTAATCCCATTATCCAGAGGGTTACTTGGGCAAGGGGCCAAGCCTAGTAAAGGGTATTTATGTCAATAGACTAAACCCCCTAAGTTTAGAGCAGAAAAAGGACATGTACCTATAAATACATCATTCTAGGAACTACGTAAGGCTTGATTCCTGGACATTACACAGGATACGTAGGAAATCCAAGATACATTCTTGGACTCAGCCATAACACACCAAAAACACCATCTTTATTACATTTCTAGCCGTTTGATCCCTTTACAACTCATCCTTAGATTACACGTGGCCCTGTTAATCCGGTGGTGCATTATTTAACATCATCATATCATAAGAAAATGAGTCAATGGCAATGGATTTTGGCACAAGAATTGGCAGTGTGACCAAGAGGTTGTCTGATCATGACAAAAGATTCACATCCATTGAATCTAAATTAGACACTCTAATTGGTACAACTGATGCTATAAATAGCATACTATTACAACGAAGGGATGATGCTGCCAAAAAAAGGGGGAAAGAGATGATAATCCTAAAGGATCCACAGTTAGACCCCCAAATTTTAGTGAAGAATAGCTAAGATCAAGCGATAGAGAGATAAGAATAAGAAAAGAGACTGAGGAGCAGCAAACAAAAGCCATGTAGGAGAGGGAAAGGGCAACAAATGAACCTTGTATTGGATTTCCTCATCCTATCCAAAGAAGATGTTGACAAAGATAGATCAGGAAGGCAGCAAAGGCTTGGATCTTGTCAGCAAAGAGGCTCTGCAAGTCAATATTGTTCCAGCACAAGCAGAGGTAGTATCAGTAGATAAAGACAATCAACTGGAAGCTTTTTTGGTCAGAAAAGGACCTTCACTACCTACATAAATAGGGAAGAAAAGGAAGCAGTAGTGTTGGGCAATGTGAAGGATTTCTTTAGAAATCAAGACAGTTTGTTCCCAAATCAGTCACAAGATGAAGTGGCTTAGTTATCAAGATGATGAGATAATGGTAGATATGGCAAAAATCTACAATGATGTAAAGAGACAATATGCCTCTCTCAAGAAAGGATCAAAAGAAGAAGCACATGGCTCAACCAGCAAACATAATCCAGTAATACCTCCTAATGCAAAAATACCGTAGGACCTATCCAGTGAGAAGCAAGAAGAATTCAATAACATGGTGAAATTCTTTAGTCCAATGAGCAGACTGAACCCCTCAGAACAGTGGATGATATATAAAAATTTGAAGTTTGCAGATCCCCACATAGATGAAGCTAAGGATAGACTTGAAAAGTATTTTTGGTGAGCCACAAGCGAATAAGACTATGCCTGACTTCCACAGACTCATCAATGAGAGAGTATTCCTTGGCACCATTGAACACACTGCTATGGCGTACTGGAAATGGAAGTTTCTAGAAGTTGACTGGAAGGACATGGAAGGGATTCACACTACAATGTTCAAGAGGTACAAAGAGAACCTAAGCAAAATGTAGTTGTAGCACTTGAATTCTATCTTGAACTTATCTTAATTGCCCTTCATTGATGAATAAAATTTCTAAGTTTTATTCCGCTATTATTTTGAAAATTTGCATACTTATGTTCAGGCTTATGAGGGTTTTAGCGTCATAAAAAAGTGGGAAATTGTTAGGAACATTTTATTATGTTTTGATGATGGCCATACTATCTGTTATAGCAAGCTTGAAATAAGTTAGAAATCTCTATATAAGTCTTTACTTAGAGTCTGACATGTTGTATAAGTTGATTCAGACAAGTATTGTACTAGTTGGTAGGATGGCTAAGTACAGAAATTCGGCAGAGTAAAAGCAGCCAAGTACCCGCAGAGAAGCATGAAAACATATGGATTGACTTATAACAAAGCAAGTCTGTGACGACATTGGATAAGTCTAAGTTATATTACAAGTGGTGAAACTCCTTTGTTTAAATATCTTTGTACATCGATCTCACACAAATCAAGACCGGTGAAGTGCAAGAAATGCCTGAAAGATCAAAGAAATCAAGAAAGCAGTGAACCGGCATAGTAAACTGTCTACCGGCTAAGTATAGATAAAGTAGGAAGAACTTATCAGCTGAGTCAACAGAAACACTTCACCGGTCAAGTAACAGACAAGTGAAGGAACAACTAAGTAACTCAAGCTTATTCAGAACGTGAAGAAATAAGGAAGATTCATAAGATCAAGCATTAAATGCAGAATCAATCAAGGACTGATTTTATGATAGACGTTTGAAAAAAATCCGGATCATGAAATCAAGGAGGATATAGTCAAGGTGGTATCAAGGATTATTCCCACATCAAATAATATGATGCATGTAAATTCAAATCCGGGAATATCAAGGCTATAAATAGAAGGCATTGTGACATGGGAAAAACAACGATTGCAATATTAAAAACAAGCGAGAAACTTTGTCAATTTGAAAATCCTTCTCTTTGAACATAAAGGACATATCTGGAGATCAACTTAGAAATCAGAGCTCAAATTCCACATCAAGCACTGAGATTGATCAACAAAATCTGTGAATCCAATTCACACCATTGAAGAAACTGAATCAGAGGCATCTGAGAAGGAGTTGTGTTTGTGATAGCTGCTGAAGGATTTGTTATCAAGGAGCAGTGTTGAAGACAGAGTCACTGAAGCTTTTGTAGCCTAGGAGTGATAGTCTTAGAGATTGTGAAGCTTGTGTAGCCAAGGACAATCTAACCACTATAAACCTTTGTGCATATTTACTCAAATCAGTAAAAGACAATAGTGAATTCCTTAAATCATCATAGGAGACGAGTGGATTAAGGGATTACACCACCCCTGAACCACTATAAACCTTTGTGCATATTTACCTTCACATTTTACTTTACAACACTTTATTTTATTGCATACTTTAACTGTGCTTGCATAACCTACTTTGAAACAACATTAAAATAAGGGACTTATCCGCTACCCAAAAGCTCTTAATCTCTAGGACCAACAAATGTCTTATTCCCGAAAGTCTTTGCAAAGCGGAAGTAATGTGTTATTTCAAGTGAGTAGAATATCCAGATTATAAGATGCAGTCGTTAATGAATGACACTCAAGATACGACTATATGGATATTATAAAAGTAATATGATTCTATTTACATGGTAACTATTTCACATGAAATGTAGTAGTCATTGCATTTGACTCTTCTGATGATTTGGGTTCATGGCGTGTTACTAGATGCTATTCATGATTTTTAGGTGTGAAGGGCATTTTCATAACTGTACTTTATGCCTACGGCCAATATATTTGGAAGCCTATTGAGTCACACACATAAGAACATCTAGCCAGATTAAAATACGGTCATATTTATAACCAAATGATGAAAATTTTATCTCGACTATAAAGTGTTATAGTGATTAATTAATATTACAGTATTTATTTATTATAAATAAATATAATACATGATATTAATTTTGTTGATTAATTAATTATACATATATAATGTATATGTTTGTGGCGCATGTGTGTACATTGGTATACATGGATTTTGCAAATTAATTAATCATAGTATTATATTATTATGTACTAATATTGGATATTAATATTTATGTATATATATAGGTATATGCCTGTAGCATATATATAAGAAATATAAGCACATGTGTATATGATAATTTGTAATATAATATAATAAAGATATATTCAATATTAGATATTGACAATATATATATATATATATATATATATATATATATATATATATATATATATATATATATATATATATTGAAAATATTTAATATAAGGTATGGAATAATATATGAGATAAATGTAGAATACCAATTTTCCTTATTTTATTAGACTAAGGTTTTCTTTATCCCTACTCCACACATGCAGCTTTTCCCATTGGGAATGAGACTATATAGGGTGCCACTTACCTCTATATAAGAGATGGGTGTCTAGTTTTTTTGTATCATCACAATTAGAAGAGTTCTAATTTACTGGAAAATTAAAAGGCAGTTTTGAGAGAGAGAAAAAGTCGGTCAAGCTGCTGAGTTTTTCTGGTAGCAATCCAAGGCAGGATTTCGGAGGGTTGTTCGTGCGAACTAGTGGTAGAGGCCGAACACTTGGGCGGCTTCATGAAGAACTACAATCGTAGACGATAAAGCTTCAATCTTTTAGATCATCCAAGGTAATTCCTTCGTCTACTTCTTTTATGCTTGTTGCTTAAATGAAGTCAATCTGGGTAAAAGGAAGTCAAAAATTTTAATTCCGCTGAGTTCCCGCGTTAACTTCCTAACATGACATTGGTAAGTCGAGGTATTTCTTGGGAGTTGAAATTCCAAGAACAGACAAAGGCATATCAATCAACCAAAGTAAATATGCTCTAAATCTCCTAGAAGAGTATGGTTTTACTGAAGCAAAATCAGTGAATACACCCCTCAATTCCAAACCGAAATTGACAGCAGGAGACTCTGAATTGCTTCCAGACAATACTTCATATAGAACAACAGTAGGAAAACTCATATATCTAACTTTTACTAGGCCAGATTTAGCCTTTGCAGTCCAACAATTAAGCCAACGTCTATCAAACCCTACTGTCAATCATATGCAAGCTGCACACATGTTACTAAGATACATAAAAAAGAACCATGGACAATGCATGTTGTTCCCTGCACATAATGACCTACAATTTAAGGGTTATACTGATTCAAATTGGTTGGTTGTGAGGATTCAAGAAAGTCAATTTCTGGTTACATTACGTTCCTACGATCAGCTCCAATTTCATGAAAAGCAAAAAAGTAAACTACCATAGCGAAATCTTTTGAAGCCGATATATAGCTATGGCAAGTGCTACTGTGAACTCCAATGGTTGGTACACATTATGAAAGATTTACTGATTCACGACCCTTTGCCAATCCTACTCTTTTGTGACAATGCAAGTGTTATTCATATAGCTAAAATCCAATCTTCCATGAAAGAACCAAACATAAAGAATTGGATTGTCACATTCTGAGGGCAAAAGTAAAGTCGACTTTTTGTGATTAAATCTCGTTAGTGTTGCATCATTAATCCAACATTGGGCTTATATGTGAAATAATTATTTATTATAGATCATCAATAAAGATTAGCCCGATGTAAAAGTGATCTAATACGGTTTATCGTTGTTGGGCTATAATGTATTATTAGGGTGTGGGCCTTTTATGTGTAGAGACTGAGGGGTAATTTCAATTTCGTTGATGGATAAAAATGGAAATACCTAAAATATATTTCACTATATAATGAGGGTTATGGTTCCTAGGTCACACACCGATCTATTCTCCTTTGCCTCCCATTATCATAAAGAGAACTATAGGGAATTCTAAAGGGTTTTTCTAAAGATTGCTAGAAGGTGTTTAGATCTAGAAGACCGGTCCTACAACACTAGAGTAAGGTTTCCATTGCTATTATTTCAGGTACGCTTCCATTTTATTTCTTTAGATTCTTGATAGTTTGACATAAACGATCCTGGATTAAAGTGATTATACATCACATAAGGTTAGATCCAACAGTTAGGACTCATCATCAGTTGGCTGATATACTTACAAAGGCACTAGATGCTCCATTGTTCAAGCTTCCCCATTGTCAGCTTGAGGAGGGGTATTGGAAGTGTAGTCTGCATTTACAAGATCAGAAGTCCAAGCTGGTATGCAGAAGACCAATGGTAAAGTCACACAACAAAACAAATGTGTTGGAGACATTTGATCAAACACCTTCAACCAAAGCGCTTGAAGGTTGTTATCGGTAGTTAATTGGGGTAGTTACAACTAATAATTAATAAAATCAGCTATAGCATATGACTATATATAGATGAATATTGATTCCTGTAAGTTTAATATTTGCAATGAATCCCTGATAAGTGGAAGAGATGTTAGAATAAGAAATGACATTGTCTAAAATATGAGGAGATGTCCTAAGGACATGATTAGCACAAATATAGTCATTCAAATAGGATGGTGTAGATCTTTGTCTATGTGATTTTCTGACTTGTGGCATAACATCACCGTTATCAGAATCATTAGGATGTGTATGATTCTCATGATTTGGTGGATGATCAACTGTACCTGGTTGAGAATTGGATGTATGAATATCAACAGATAATGGTAGACAAAGGTACTGTGAAGGAATGTATTTAGAAATATTAGTAAAAGGGAAAATATGTTCATGAAATATAACATCCCTAGATATGATGTTGTTTCTTTTTTGAAGGTTCATTACTCTAAAACCTTTTATGTTTGGTTCAAAACCAAGAAACACTGATGTTGTGCTTCTATCTTCAAACTTGGTCTGCCTTGTGAAATGGTTGAAGAAAAAAAATAAACAACCAAAAACTCTTAAGTTGTCATAACTAGGTTGTTTACTATATAAAACATTGTAAGGTGCATCATTATTCAGTAAAGGATTGGAATGATATTGATGAGATGCACAACATGTATGACACAATAATGCCAGTATTTAACAGGAACTTGAGACTGTATTCTAAGTGCCGTGGCCATATTTAGTATATGTTGGTGTTTTCTCTCAAAGAGTCCATTTTACTGTGGTGTCCTAGTGCATGCCATTTGATGGACAATGCCTTTTTTTCAATAGAAAGCCTTTAATGTAAATTCTGCTCCTGGTCAGACCTTATGGTCTTGACACACCTATCAAACTAAGTCTGTACAAAAACCCAAAACTGTTGTAATAACTGACTTTCTTGATCCGTGGATTTCATTAGGAAAATCCAAATGTATTTACTATGATCATCAACTATAGAAAAAAAAATAAGCATCACCATCAACAGATAGAATTCTATTTGGACCCAGTTGTCAACATGAATGAGATCAAAACATTGTAAAGAAACTGATTTACTAACAGGAAATTTTGGTTTCTTCTATTATCCAAAAGGGCAAACACTACAATCATGATTAGGGATTTGTATTCTAGCATCTAAAGATTTCAAAACTTTCAATCTTTCAGTAGAAGGATGCCCTAATATAAATGCCATAAATCAGAAGAGGACATGTAACAAGAACTACAACTAGCATGATCGGTAGGAAATTGTGATTTCTGCACAGAATGAGAATTTTCAGCAAGTAGAATGTATAAGCCACTTTGCAAAGCCTAATTGAACCAATCTTCTTCATAGTCATTGGTTCCGTACTAGCAACAATTAGAACCAAAAACAGGAGAGAGATTATCATGATCCGCCATTTTTGAGTCGAGATGAGATTATGAGTAAAATAAAGTATACAAAGAGATTATATAGGGTGATCTTGCTATTTATTTTAATATCTCTGTATGACTAACAAATACATAAGAACCATTTGGCAATTTCATGAAGAGATTCTTTGTAGGTCCGATGTTAATAATATGTTGTAATGAAAAGTAGTGTGGTGGTCTTGCCCCCTGAATCTATGATCTAGTGCACACACATCGCCCTTGATACCTTGCCCTAATGTGCTCATGCCTACGACCGAGAATCACTAAATTGCATTGACTAGATGGAGGCTATAGTTCTTGAATAAGAGAGAGCAAGTGATCATTCTGAGATTGTAATAACAGGATCATCAGACTTCTGAATTTGTTGATTATGCAAACAAGGATCTTCGTGACTAGAATCTTGATCAAACTCAACATTGTTTGCTGCTGGACATGCACCCCTTCTATAACCTTTGAAATTTGAAGGAAATCCGTATTTCTTGTAACATTTGTCAATTGTATGTCCTTCCTTGCCACAATAATTACAGCAATGCTTCTTACTATTGCCTTGAAAACCTCTACCATGACCACCATTCCCACTACCTTGTCCTCTGCCTTGATTTTGAAACCTGACATTAGTCATAATTTGATTAAATCACACTGAATTAACCTCGAACTAGCAACAAGTACAATGAGAATGCTGACCGACAGATTGTAATTGAGCTGTTGTTCATGATTTAATGCCATAACAAAGGCAGTCTTGACATCCAGAAGGGGAATAGTCATTAGGACCTGAGATTTGATATTACCAAAATTCCTATTTAAACCCTTCAAGAACCTGGTAGTGTAGGCATTGGAATAATACTCCTTTATTGTTTGTAAAGCAGGACATGTACATGGAGGGATAGGCCTTAAAAGAATGTATTGATCCCATAAGTATTTCAGCTTGGTAAAGTAATCAAGATGAATGAGATAGTGTGCCTTGTTTTGTTCTCTCAATTTCTTCTTCAAGATTAGACAATCGATAGGCATCACCTCTTCCAAATTTGTCTTGTAAATCCAACCATATTTCCCTAGCTATATCAAAATACATCACTGATTCAGAAATTGCAGGCATCATCGAATTAATCAGCCAAGAAGTGACCATATCATTGGTCTGCAACCAATCTTCATATGCATGATCATCCTCTGTAGGTGCAAGAATAGTGCCATTGATGAAACTCAACTTCTTTTTACATGATATTGCCTTTGTGATCGCCTTTTTTCAATGATTGAAGTTTTTTGCACCTTTCAAAACAGGTTGCACTAGAAACAAGCTTGGATTATCGCTATTGTTACTTGAATAACAACTCGATTCATAGTAGCCATCAGAATTCTCAAGAAATAAAACCAGAAAAGTAAGAAAATGAATAGAAAATGTGAGATTTCTTGGAAATTATGAATACTGATTCAATGGAAGAATCAAGAATGCGGAAACGAATTAGTATGCTCAGATGCCATGTTGAAATTGTTGATTAAACCGAAAGAACAACAAATTAAAGTGGAAGAATAGAAACAGAATCAACACAGATCAAAACAAAACATAGCAAGTGTTCTTCACAATTTGAATTACAGAAAAATACTGGAAACTTGAATGAGCATGGTACATTGGAGTTGATCAATTGAAAACTGAAAATAAACTTTCTAATCAACTAATCCTAGGCTAATTAAAGTTTATATAGATGTTAGCTCCCGCAATCGGTTGTAACAACTTAACTACCACACTTAACCGCTTTCTCTAATAAGTGTTCGATCAAATTCCGAGCTGAACCAAAAACCAAATTCACATTGTCTTTTGTGCCTCAAGAAAAAAAACTTTCAAACAACCTTTGAATCAAGGAAAGACAAGAATTTTCAATGCGATGGGACATGCATTTTTTAGACTAATGATAATTAATGTGAAAATGCATCTGAATGCAATTGTCTTCCCATACCAGATCCCCACCAGGAACTGAAGGGGCAGGCATTTAACTATAATTTTGAGTTTTAGTTTGTTGTGATTCTTCATCTCTTAAATAGAGTCACCATATATATAAGATGAATATATCAATCGCTTTATGAATTTTCAGTCGTGGCGTTTTGTGATCTATTGTGCTTATGGCATGGGATGCGATATATATATATAATATTTTATATACCTAACACAAAAGAAGTCAATTTTGTTGCAAGAACATCTTTTGTTATTGCATAATCACTTACCTCTTTCGATGACAAATTGTAATAGGAAATAGAAAATTTTGATGTAAGATCTCTATCATGAAACCCCGTTTTATCATATAAAAGCACTAAGGTATTTTGAAGGTTTCTATAGGAGGGGGACCCCACAATAGAATTTCCCGTTCGCAATATTCTTTGCGTATTGTATGCTTATATATCTTTTCAACAATAATAATCTTGGCAGAACATTAGAACCCTACGTTCAGTTCGTTGGTTTATCCAGGCTGAAGTAAACTAAAATGACCAAACATGCATTTACTAACACAATTCGATTCCCTTTCAAGTATCTAAAACCTCACTAATGAGACTGTCCATCCTAGATGGCGATGTTACATGGTGATCAAGTTGTATCCTAACTATATCTTCAACGAGTAGTTCCTTCGAAACAATTTACAGTAGCATGCATAAAATTGGTCAAATTTTAGACACGACATACATTCACTGAGTCAGAACCCTAACTCACGTTGTGCCGGTAGCAAGACCACCACTGGGTCGGCATATACATTGTTAGGAACATTTTATTGTTTTGATGATGGTCATACTAGCTGTTATAGCAAGCCTGAAATAAGTCTAAATGAGCAGTAATGTTTGTATATTATTTACTTAGAAGTCTGACATGTTGTATCAGTTCAGTAAGACAAGCACTGTAATAGACTGGTAGGCCAGCTCAATAATGATATTGAAGCAACTCAGTGATGACAACCAAGGAACCAAAGACAAAGGTGAAGTCGGGACCTATGGGTGACTTACTACCAAAGAAGTCTGTGATGACCTTGGGTAAGTCTAAGATATTTCACAAGTGATGGAATCTATTATTTAATATTGTGTACATTGATCTCACCCAAATCAAGGATCGTTGAAGTACAAATATACATTGGACATCAAGAATCAATGTAGAAGGTTCTGGTGACTAAAGGAATAACAATAAAGAGTATCTCAGTGGTGAATTAATGATCAGAATAGGCAAGTAAGTCAATTTGATAATCATGAGATCTGCAATGTAATTAAATCGTAGATCAAGCAATTAAGGCAGAATCAATCAATGATAGATTTTTTTATGAGCGCTTGAAGGAAATCTTGATCGTTAAAATCAAGGAGGATTAAATTAAGCTAGAATCAAGGATGATTCTGAGAATTAAATAGCCAATGGATGAATTTTTGAATCAAGGAAATCAAGGCTATAAAAAGAAGGCATTGACAAAAATACAAATGAGAGAACGATACCCATGCATGCACACAGATAAATCAAAGTGCCGAAACTTTATCAATTTAACAGGCCTTCTTTTTGAATTGAAAAGATACATCAATTGCAAGAAGATCAAACTCAAAAAATAGAGCATCAAATCTATATCAAGTATTGAGTCTGATCAAACCTCTGTGAATCCAATTGACACCAAACTGAAGCAATTGAATCAGATTGTCTGAGAAGGAATTGCACCTTTGAAGTGATAGCTGTTGAAGGATTTGTTCTCAAGGAGTTGTGTGGAAGACTGAGTCATTGAAGCTTTTGTAGCCAGGGAGTGATAGTCTTGAAATTGTGAAGCTTGTGGAGCCAAGGACGATCATATCTATTGTATTGGTGAAAGACAATAGTGAATTCCTCCAATCATCACAGGAGAAGAGTGGATTAAGGGATTACACAACCCCAAACCACTATAAACCATTGTGTTCATTTACTTACTGCACTTTACTTTACAGAATTTGTCTACTGCACTTAATTTAAATTCGGTGTGTGCTTGAACTACTTTGAAATAACTTTTAAGAAGTGAATTATCCACTGCCCAATAGCTTTTAAAATAAGAAAAGTTTTTGAAAATCCAATATGATTATTCACCCCATCTCTCTGATAATATTGTCACCCTTCTCTGGGACCAACAATTTGTATTGGAGCAGTGTTCCTAGTATCAGAACCTATTGAGATCTGATATCTGGAAACAAGGATATCACGCACTTTCAAAGTAGTTTTTCAAATCTGTGTTTTATATAAACATCTGTCTGTCTGTGACTATGGCTCTTCAAATTTCATGTCTAAAGTCCATATATTCAGTGTAACAATTTTGATGAATACAAAATAAGAATCTTATCTCATCTTGCAGCAACTCATGAGGAGATGATGCATAATATCAATGATGGTCCCATCAAAATCACCACTATGGAGACCACATGTCCAAATCAAGGAAAATCAATTGAAAAGCCAAAGAACGATTTGACCAAGGATGATAGAAGAAGAGCAAATCTTGATTTTGTTGCAAAAGATATGATCTTAATGACTCTAGACAACAATATGTTCATGTAGATCAAAGATTGCAAAATTGAAAAGGCAATGTAGGACAAACTGGCTCTAGTCAATGAACGATCAAAGGCAATCAAAGAAAATAAACAATCTGTTGCAAAATAAAAGTTTGAAAACTTCAAAATGAAGACAGGTGAATCTTTTGATCAAATGGATAACAGATTCTCAAGAATTATCAGTGAACTACAACAACTTCGCCACACATATCCACAAAAAGATGTTTGCTTGAAAATCATGAAAGGTCTACCTGAAAGATGGAAGATCATCGCATCCGTGCTTAAAGGCACATTGGATGTTGCCAATACTAATACACTGACCCTAATGTCACAACTGAAAGCTCAAGAATTCAAGTTGAACAATGAGGAAGGTGCACCAGCAGAGCCAAATAAGGCCAGTGCACTGGTAGAACCCCAGTAGAGTAAATCAGCAAAGTCAACCAGCAAAGAGACTCAAGAATTGAAACATCAAGTGGCATTGTTGATCAAAAGGTTTGATAGATTCAATAAGAGACATGGTAAAGAAAGTTCTTCATCATATAAGAAGTCAAATTCAAGCAACGATATGTAGAAAAACGATGATGAATTCAGATGCTTCAACAGCAAAAAGAATGGACACTTCAAGGCTGATTGTCTAGAAGAAAATAAGAAATACAATTCATCAGAAAAAAGGCAGAGCAGAAAACATTAAAGGCTAAAACCAGCAGTGAAATGGAATCATCTGATAATGACTCAGATGACGGTGAAGGCACGAGCTCAGACAATGACAAATCCTGTTTATGTCTAATGGCTAAGGAAATTAAAGAAACAGAGGTATTATCTAGTTCATATTCTTCTAATGCATCCACATCTGACACTGCACAATGTTCTACCTTCCCACTCGATTCTTCAAATCTAATTCAAATTCTTATAAGTAGATTTGAAGAAATTCAAACAGCTCATGAAATTTTGGAACAAGAATACAACGATCTACATGGGGAAAATAAAAGATTAAAGAAAGAAGCGTATAAGTGAAAGCTAAATCATCTAATAAGGAAGAACCTTTCGTTGTGCAGACCACGGACGACACGAGACATGTCGCATACGACACTAAAGCGAACACGGAGATACGGCTAATTCCAAAATTTAAGGACACGACACACCGCCAACACGTTATATATATATTTATATAATTCAATTTATAAAAAAAATATTCATAAACATATGAAGAAACTAGAAAAAAATAAAATAGGTATTACATAAACTTTATGCAAATCTAGAATAGATATTCGACCTTTATACGGTGCCAAAACAAATTGTGATTGACTTTCAAAATATTACAAATTGTAAAAATGATTGTTTATCCAAAAAAAAACATATAAACTTGATACGACGTATTATTTATTTAATTATTATAGAAATGAAAATCATGTATTTTAACGTTTCTATTGAAGAAAACTTAAATAATTTTTTTTAAAAAAATTGGGTTCGGAAGCATGTCGGACATTTAAAATTTAAATAAAATTAATTTAATCAGCCGACAAGTGTTGGAGCGTGTCGTGTCATGTCTTGTGTCGGACACAGCGCACGACGACCAGATGGAAGTGTCAGTACATCATAGGGAAGAACACTTATCAAGTCAACAAGCATTAGATGATCACTCATCTAAAGCTAACAGACCAGTTAAGTAAACTCCCCTACCAGTTGAGGTCACCACTGCACCACTTTAATACACCAGCTTACAAACCCCCAAAAAGGTTTTGATCCAGATTAGGTCTTGGCTACAATTGTCAAGATGAGAAAGGAAAAAAATGGTCAACACAGATCTGAACGAAGGACCAAAACTGGACCTAAATTCAAAAAAATGACAGACCACAGTTTCTACTACTCATCTTGCACTAGTGAAGTCAAAACCCAGTGCATTGAAACAACAGAGTAAATCATTTTACCAGCCTACTAAGGTCCAAGGTATACTGAAAGGTAAGGGCAGACTTTACCCCTCAGAAGATGATTGGAATGTTCCACCTCGAAAATAAAAGAAGAAACCATTTCATACAAGGGCAAATGTATTTGGGAAAATCCAGAAAAGGCATGGTCCTGGATACAAAAGACAATATGAAAATAGGCCATCTCTTGTGTTTTGGAAAGTGAAACAGGATGATAAGACACCAAAAGGTAGAGAAATGTATCGAATACTTTTAGTAAATCTATTAAGCTATTCTTCCATGCCTTATACATGTGAGGTTGATGACTTCAACCCTCCAAGAAGAAAATCATTTGGATATACACTTGGAGTAGGAGGCATGACGGCTAACTGGTATGGACCCAAACAGTGTTGGGTACCTAAACTTTCTTAATTTGTTTTGTCGGATGTCAGGTATATAGGCAGTGGATGTTCGGACATATGACAAGCAATAAAGGATGGTGGATGAATTCAAAGCTTTTGATGGAC